>CM048595.1:17278289-17878289 GCA_026413675.1 Populus pruinosa | reverse complement strand
TAAAATTTCTTTACAATAATAAATCATTCATGAAGAAAATAAGAAGATAAACATTAAGATTCATTCATATCCTAAAGAACTCACCTCAATCACCATTATCCTTGATTTGGATCCAAGAAAGAGTTTAGCCAACCATGATTATATATAAGAACACTTCAATAAACATGAAAGAACTTGAATCCAACTGAAAAAATAAGTTTTACAAACTAAAGAACCGAAATCTATAAAGAAGAACACAATACAATTTCAGAAAAAATTCAGACACAAATCTGACTCTAACTTTGGACAGCAATTCGACCCTCTTAGAAGCTTTTTCTGGAGAAGTCTATTAGAGACATATTTATAGGCAATTCTGTCACCTTTCCAGATCATTAAAGAATAGCTCATTTGGACACCTGAGTCAAAAGTTATGGGCAAAAAACCGAAAGGTGTTCTGAAAAATCAAATCAAGACAGCTTTACAACTACTTTGGTGCACGTTTTTCTTCCTCATTTATGAGGTGTCTCCTTCTTCTTTTTGACCCAAAATAATGTTAAAATATCCCCTCCAGCTTTCCATCCATGTGCTTGCCTTCTTGGATCAATGGATTACCCAAAATAAATCAATTGTTATTTGTTGTGTGGACATGTAAGATCATGGATTGTGTTTGGGTTGATTTGAAGGTTGATTTGGGGTTGATTTAGGGCTGATTTGGGGATGATTTTTGGGCTGAATTTGAGCATCAAATAAGTATACAAATGTACTTATTATTTGGGCTAAGATTGACATTGAAACCTTGAGTGTTTAATGGTTGAAGTTTGCACACAACATAAGGCAAGTTTGGGCTTGAAATAAATCATATGATATTCTTTTCTAGAATTGGAATAGAATTGATTTTTGGGACAAATTTGGAGCACTTATTTGAACCAAGATTTGCTTCAATCTTCAACTAAATGTCTCTTCAGTTCTTTCTTCTGAATTCCGACGTTGAATTTTCTGAATTAATTCATTTAAGCTCCAAAAACCTATCGAAACATTAAAACAAACTTCATTACTAAAAAACACATCAATTATTATAAAAACAACCAAATAAAAACAATAAATACATATGTAAAACAAGAGACTTAATGACACTTTTGATGCACAATCATCTCACACACTCTCTCTCTCTTTTTATTTATTTATTTATTTACTTTTGAAAAAAAACATGTGTATGTACAGGTAGTTGTGATTGTGGCTCACATCTTCCCTTGGTTTTACGTCCAAGAACAGCTTAAACGCCCTCTATGGGTCGGGGATAGGCTTCCCATCCAGTTTTCTTAAAAACTGGCAAATAGGGTCTTTTTTAGTCAGATTCCCAAGACTAAGTCGATCATGTTCTTTATGAAATAGTGGCCATAAATCATGAATTGCATGATGCACATCTCCACTAGGATGCGTCTCAAGAGTCAATAGAAGATTATCTAAAGACTCCTTACTCAGGCCATCCTTAATGAATTGTATTTTATCTTCATGGTTTATAGATACCATTCCTAAAGAATGACATTGTGTATTACAAGTCCATCTAGCACATCGATGACAGACATCCAGTCGTTTTGCACGACGCTTCTTTGCAAAAGTGCTTTTACCTGTTCCAGGCATGTGTGAAATAAAGAAATTAGAGGACTCACTTGATAATCGGACCTTTGCTTCAATCAACCAATGAATATCTTTAGGAATTCCATGATTCATTAACAATCTTAATCTTGCACATCTAGCACGGTAAATTTTTGTAATCGCATTCTGAGGTAGAGCGGGAAAATACTTTTTTAATTTTTCAAGATTAGTGTCCATTTTCAAATGAGAATTGGAAGAGAGATTCAAAGAATTGCACAGATATATACACAGATATCAGTTATTGTGGGAAACTGAAAGAACCGACTTAAGTCACGGAGTACCGTTGTCCGCCATTTCACCGGGGTGAGAGAAACTAGCAAAAATCACTCAAAAAGAAACACAAAAACAATGTGAGAAAAAAATAATCAACCTTTATCTACAAAATCATTTAAACCAGTTGATTCGTTTTCATTAAAAAAATTATCAAAGTGAGCTTTCAAACGATGTCCATTTTCCTTAAAATCATTGTCATTCATTGAATTCTCAATATCACAGGCCCCATAAGGATTGCTCCATCTTGGTCTTAGCTCTCTAGGGACTGCATAGAGTTGAGAATCATAAAACAAAACTTTTTGACCAGTATCAATCTTTTGACAATTTTCACAAGTTTTGCAGAATGCATGCGTGTCCTTCAACATGGTGGACCAATAAAATCCATTTTGAAAGATTTTTGCAATTGTCTTTTTTAACGAGAAATAACTTCCACATGCTTTAGAATGACAAATTTTAATGACACTACTTACCTCATTGTCGGGAATGAATCTTTGAAATATTTGATCAGGACAATATTTGAATAAGGTAGGGTCATCACAATAAAAATTCTTCACTTCGTTCAAAAACTTTTCTTTATCTTGGGTACTCTAATCAGCTGGCAAATCTCCTAAAGAAAGAAAATTGATATTTTTATTATACCAAGGCATTGGACTAAGAGAAAGTAATCATCCATTGATGTGATGTCAGATGTCGAATCTGTTGTCACTGTTGACAAAAGATTCGCATCAACATTTTCGGTGCTTGTTTCATCCGTGATTTCTTCCTCAGAATAAACCATTCGCATCAATGTTTCCTCAAGATTTCTTCTAGGAGGTGGAGCATAAGGAGGTGCATATCCATGAGAATTTTGGAAATTATGGTGTGCTTGAAACGGTGGTTGTGAAGTTTGTGCATTGTTGTTCTCACTCTTCCAACTGAAATTTGGGTGATTTCTTCAACCAGGGTTGTATGTTTGGGAGTATGGGTTGTGGTTGGGCCTTTGGAAACTGTTTAAAGCATGGGCTTGTTCATGGAGACATTCTTTAAAAGAAGGCAAGGTTGGACACTCATTGGTTGAGTGTTCATTTGTTTCACAGATTGGACACACAATGTTTTCAACAGATTTTAATTGACCACTCTTTTTCAATTCTAGTGCCTCGACTTTTCTAGCTAAAGATGCAAACTTGGCTTGAAGGTCATGATCTTCCTTAAGGTTGTACATACCTCCACTAGATGTATGAGGTTGAGTTTTACTCGGTGCCTTATAAGTACCCGCGGTGTCCCAATTTTGAGCATTTTCAGCTAACAAGTCTAAGTACTCCATTGCTTCATCAGGGTCTTTATCTTTAAAAGTTCCATTGCACATCAATTCAACCATTTACCTATCTTTAGGTGTTAACCCTTCATAGAAATGTGAAACCAATCTCCATGTTTCAAAACCATGATGAGGGCAAGTACTAAGCAAGTCTCGATACCTATCCCAACATTGGTAAAATGTTTCTCCTGGTTTTTGAGTGAAAATGGTGATTTGTCTCTTGAAAGAGTTTGTTCTATGAGATGGGAAAAACTTCTTTAAAAACTGTTGTTGCATTTCATCCCAAGCACGAATGGATCCTGGTCTCAAATTTTGTAGCCATGTTTTAGCTTTATCTTTTAATGAAAAAGGTAAAAGCTTTAATCTGATGGTGTTCATGCTACAATTTAAATTATTATATGTGTTGCAGACCTCCTCAAATTCCCTTAAATGCAAGTATGGATTTTCCAATTCTAAACCATGAAAAGAAGGTAAAAGTTGAATAATGCCTGGTTTAAAATTAAAATGAGATGCATCGGGAGGAAAAACTATGCATGATGGTGCACTTGTTCTTGTGGGATTCATGTGGTCTCTAAGTGTTCTAGCACGGTTATTCTCATTATTCTCATTTTGAAGTGATTGATTATCTTCTTCGGCCATATTTTCTGAAAACGATGAGGATACCCTACAAAGTCTACCACTTGATGTACGTGACTACACTCTCATGCACGTGTAGGAATAAAGAAAAAAAAAGAAAAAAACAAAAGAAGAAGAAACAAGAGAAAAGAAACAAAGTTATATACAAGAAAAGTGAAAAGAGAAAATAAAATAAATACTATAATTTATACAAGAACTTACCTCCCCGGCAACGACGCCAAAAACTTGACACGACTGAAAGATTGATGTCTTCTCCCAAGTGCAGGAGTGTCGAAGTAATAAATAACCCGGCAAGACCGGGGTCGAACCACAGGGAGGTTAATTGTACAAATTATAAACAACAATTATAAAACAACAATAACAACAAAAACAACAACAACAACAACAATAATAATAATAATAATAATGATAATAATAATAATAGTAATAATAATAGTAGTAGTAGTAGTAGTAGTAGTAGTACTAATAATAATAATAATAATAATAATAATAATAATAATAAAGAAAGAGAAGAAGAAGAAGATGATGATGATGAGAACTTAAAGATGAAATATTAATGTAAGAATTAAACAATAATAATAACAAATGTCAAGGTTAGAGGTTCCACTAATGGTATATCAAACAAGTATAGTATAAACTCTTATTATTGAATTGGAAACGACACACAAAGGAGGTTCCAATCAGATTATATATTGTTAACATGATTACATTAGTCATCTTATTCAATTAATGCTAATACTTGTAAATCTCGTCAAGCATTCATGATTATAACTTATGTTAACAACAAATCAAGTTCCTTTCATAGCTCAGGTGTCGGTTATACCATACATTATGGGCTATGAAAGTGCCAAGCATTTGTTGTACCAAGTGTTATACAACATAAATCAAGATTAGTCATTTAACAAGCAAAGTATTAAAGAGTGAACAAGATAACAAATATAAAACATGTTAGTATCAAACATTAAGGTCCATATTAAGTTTACACTATACTTATTCTTCCACCATTAGTGTAACCTTTTCACCTTGACATAATTAACTTAGCTAGACATAATGAAAGAAAGGAAAACAAATAAACAAAATAAGAACATAAAAGTTAACTAAGTAAAGGAAAGGAAATGAAAGGCATAAACTTGATATTAATGAAAGTAAAGCATAAACATTACAAAAAATACAAAGAGAGAAAGAAAGAGCATGATCTTGATCTGAACACCAAGATACCTAAATTCATGGCAAATGCCTCCTTTTATAGGCCAAAATTGGGAACTATTGATTTGATGACTAATTGATAAGTGGGTGGCCAACTTTTGACTTGGTGACAGTCTTTATCTTCTCTTGTCTACCCAAAACGTCATTGATAACATCTCAATTGGAGCCAGTTGCAAACATGAAAGTTGTAGGCAATTATCTCAGCTTTCTTGTGTAAACAATTCAGCTCATTTGGAATTCTAGAACTCCAGATATGGCCAAAATACCGAACAGTGCTCGGGTTGGAAGACAGATTCGGGCTTCTTTGTTGTTGCTACAATTTGGACTTGATAATGGCCTTTTTAGATCTTGGGCTCCATATGAAAGTTGTAGGCCTATGTCTTACCTTTCCATCCATATAAATTGGACCTAAATCTGAGATCTGTAGCTCCAGATAGGACCCAATTACCGAACAGTGTTCCGGTTTGGATTGCACCGACATCTCTTTTCTAAGTTTGACCATCTCTTTGCCTTTGCAATTTAAGTTCTTAAAGTCATCAATCAATATTTTCATTTATGTGATAGGCTTGCATTAAAAATAGACATTTACCACAAATTATAGGTATCTTATATTATTAGATACATTATTATAAAACATATTTTAGTTAAGGAGTTATTGATACTTCAAGTGCAAAATGATGATATAAAACCATGATAAAAATGCACTTTTAAGTACTAATCATTGGACAATCTGGAAAGATCACTTTCTGAACTTGAAATTCACCTAGATTAGTCTTGTTTTCACATGCAATGGATGACTTCAAATTCGGGTTCAAATTTATCTACTGTTCTGACGTAAACAGCATCAATTTCTTAACTTATTTGCATTATCAACCCAAATTCAAGTAGTCCAGCATCAAAAGAACCATTAAGGGCTCTTCCCATCTTTAAGCTCCAATTGTAGGCAAATAAGCACCCTTGAACCAATTTGAAACTGATTGCCAAATTTTAACTCCGACGCAGCTTCAATCATTCCAATCTGACTCGTCAAGGTCCTTTGTAGTTGTTTCGCTCTCGCTCTTGTCATTGGACCATCTGAATCCTCTTGCATATTTGATTTACATTTACGAGATGGATTATCATTCCCATGATGCACATCACTCTTTCAAAAGAAAAATCACTACTTTCACTCAAAAATCAGGAGAAACATTTTACCAATGTTGGGATAGGTATCGCGACTTGCTAAATACTTGCCCTCATCATGGTTTTAAAACATGGAGATTGGTTTCATATTTTTATGAAGGGTTAGCACCTAGAGATAGGCGAATGGTTGAATTGATATGCAATGGAACTTTTAAAGATAAAGACCCTGATGAAGCAATGGAATACTTAGACTTGTTAGCTGAAAATGCTTAAAATTGGGACACCACGGGTACTTACGAGGCACCGAGTAAAACTCAACCTCATACATCTAGTGGAGGTATGTACAACCTTAGGGAAGATCATGATCTCCAAGCTAAGTTTGCATCTTTAGCTAGAAAAGTCGAGGCATTAGAATTGAAAAAGAGTGGTCAATTAAAATCTGTTGAAAATATTATGTGTCAAATATGTAAAACAAATGAACACTCAACCAATAATTGTCCAAACTTGCCTTCTTTTAAGGAATGTCTCCATGAACAAGTCCATGCTTTAAACAATTTTCAAAGGGCCAACCACAACCCATACTACTGAACATCCAATCTTAGTTGGAGGAATAACCTAAATTTCAATTGGAAAAGTGATAATAACAATGTATAAACTTCACAATCACCGTTTCAAGCTGATTAGTACTTAAAAGTGCATTTTTATCATGGTTTTATATCATCATTTTACACTTGAAGTATCAATAACTCCTTAACTAAAGCATGTTTTATATTAATATATCTAATAATATAAGAGACCATTAATTTGTGGTAAATGTTCATTTTAAATGCAGGCCTATCACATAAATGAAAGGATTGATTGATGACTTTAAGAACAATTGCAAGGGTAAAGAGATGGTCAAACTTAGAAAAGAGATGTCGGTGCAATCCAAAACGAAACACTGTTCGGTAATTGGGTCATATCTGGAGCTATAGATCTCATATTTAGGTTCAATTTATATGGATGGAAAGGTAAGACATAGGCCTACAACTTTCATATGGAGCCCAAGATCTAAAAAGGCCATTTACAAGTCCAAATTATAGCAACAACAAAGAAGCCCGAATCTGTCTTCCAGCCCGAGCACAGTTTGGTATTTTGGCCATATCTGGAGTTCTAGAAGTCCAAATGAGCTGAATGTTTTACACAAGAAAGCTGAGACAATTGCCTACAACTTTCATGTTTTCAACTGGCCCCAATTTTGACGTTATCAATGATGTATTGGGTAGACAAGAGAAGATAAGGATTGTCACCAAGTCAATAGTTGGCCACCCACTTATCAATTAGTCATCAAATCAATAGTTTCCAATTTTGGCCTATAAAAGGAGGCATTTGCCATGAATTTAGGCATCTTGGTATCCAGATCAAGATCATGCTCTTCCTTTCTCTCTTTGTATTTTTTGTAATGTTTATGCTTTGCTTTCATTAATATTAAGTTTATGCCTTTCATTTCCTTTCCGTTATTTAGTTAACTTTTATGTTCTTATTTTGTTTATCTATTTTTCTTTTTTTCATTATGTCTAGCTAAGTTAATTATGTCAAGGTGAAAAGGTTACATTAATGGTGGAAGAATAAGATGACTAATGTAATCATGTTAACAATATATAATCTGATTGGAACCTCCTTTGTGTGTGGTTTCCAATTGAATAATAAGAGTTTATATTATACTTGTTTGACATACCATTAGTGGAACCTCTAACCTTGACATTTCTTATTATCATTATTTAATCGTTACATAAATATTTTATCTCAAAGTTCTCATCATCATCTTCTTCTTCTTCTTCTCTTTCTTTTTCTTTATTACTATTATTATTATTATTATTACTACTACTACTACTACTACTACTACTAGTATTAGTATTGTTATTGTTATTGTTATTGTTATTATTGTTGTTATTATTATTATTGTTATATTATTTTTATTTATAATTTGTACAATTAACCTCCCTGTGGTTCGACCCCGGTCTTACCGGGTTATTTATTACTTTGACACTGCTGCACTTGGGAGAAGACATCAACCTTTTCATCACATGCATCCTGCAAAACCTGTGAAAATTGTCAAAAGGTGGGATTTATTTCAAAACATAGAGAGTTTTTAGATAATCTTTTATTGACTCTTAAGTCTCATCATAGTCAAGATAAGCATAGTGCAATTCATTACTTATGAATCCATTTTCATAAAGAACATGATCGACTTAGTCTTGGGAATCTGACTAAAAAAGACCCTGTTTGCTAGTTTTTAAGAAACCTAGATGGGAAGCCTATCCCCGACCCATAGAGAGCGTTTAAACTGTTCTTGGACATAAAACCAAGGGAAGATGTGAGCCATAATCACAACTACCTGTACATACATATGTTTTTTCAAAAGTAAATAAATAAATAAAGAGAGAGAGAGTGTGTGTGAGACTCTAGCTGGCCTACATATAGGTGGTATGATTGCCTTTCTAATTTCTCATCTATAAAATCCTCTCTTCCTTCCTTTCATTTCTAATCAACCCATACATTCAACAAATACACAAGTGTGTAAAAATGGCAAGTTCCTCAAGTCATCAAATAAAAGGTATTTGTGTTTTTGGTGGATCTAGTCTTGGGAAAGAAAAGGATTTTTTTAAAATCAGCAAATCATCTTGGTCAGGTGCTAGCTGAGAGAAAGATTCATTAAGTGTATGGGGGAGGTAGTCTTGGGTTAATGGGAGGTGTGTCAATAGCTGCCTTTTTAGGAGGTAGTCAAGTTTTGGGGGTCGTCCCCAAAGCTTTAGCACAAGGGGAGAACAAGAAGTAGATCATATTGACGAATTAGTTTATAATCAACTTGAATCTACTTTAAGTAAAAATGAGTTGGAGGAATCGGAAGATTTGCAAATGATTTATTCTAAGGAAGAAATCATGGATGAAAAACACACCGAAAATGTTGATGCAGATCATTTGTAAAAAATGACAACAAATTTGACATCTGACATCACACCAATCAATGATTACTTTCCTAATGAATCCTTACTTTCTCTTAGTCCAATGCCTTGGTATGATAAAAATATCAATTTTCTTGCTTTAGGAGATTTGCCAGCTGATTAGAGTACCCAAGACAAAGAAAAGTTTTTGAACGAAGTGAAGAACTTTTATTGTGATGACCCTAACTTATTCAAATATTTTCCTGATCAAATACTTCAAAGATTCATTCTCGACAATGAGGTAAGTAATTTCATTAAATTTTGTCACTCTAAGGCATGTGGGGATCAATTCTCTTCAAAAAAGAGGATTGTAGAAATCTTACAAAGCGGATTTTACTGGCGCATCATATTCAAGGAATCACATGCATCCTGCAAAACCTGTGAAAATTGTCAAAAGGTGGGATTTATTTCAAAACACATAGAGTTTTTAGATAATCTTTTATTAACTCTTAAGTCTCATCATAGTCAAGATAAGCATGGTGTAATTCATGACTTATGAATCCATTTTCATAAAGAACATGATCGACTTAGTCTTGGGAATCTGACTAAAAAAGACCCTGTTTGCCAGTTTTTAAGAAAACTGGATGGGAAGCCTATCCCCGACCCATAGAGAGCGTTTAAACTGTTGTTGGACGTAAAACCAAGGGAAGATGTGAGCCACAATCACAACTACCTGTACATACATATGTTTTTTCAAAAGTAAATAAATAAATAAAGAGAGAGAGAGTGTGTGTGAGACTTTAGCTGGCCTACATATAGGTGGTATGATTGCCTTTCTAATTTCTCATCTATAAAATCCTCTCTTCCTTCCTTTCATTTCTAATCAACCCATATATTCAACAAATACACAAGTGTGTAAAAATGGCAAGTTCCTCAAGTCATCAAATAAAAGGTATTTGTGTTTTTGGTGGATCTAGTCTTGGGAAAGAAAAGGAGTATTTTAAAATCAGCAAATCATCTTGGTTAGGTGCTAGCTGAGAGAAAGATTCATTTAGTGTATGGGGGAGGTAGTCTTGGGTTAATGGGAGGTGTGTCAATAGCTGCATTTTTAGGAGGTAGCCAAGTTTTAGGGGTCGTCCTCGAAGCTTTAGCACAAGGGGACATCATTGGAAAAACAATTGGAGAGGAACTTCAGGTCTCCACAATGTCAACTCAAATGAATGCAATGTTTAACCATGCTAATGCCTTCATTGCTTTACTAGGTGGTCTAGGCACATTGGAAGAGATCTTTCATATTTCCTCTTGGGTCCAACTACACATTCACCATAAACCCATAGGTTTATTAAATGTTAATGGTTATTATGATAAGTTGTTGTCTTTTCTTAATCACGCTATGGAATAGGAATTTCTAACATCTTTTGCACGACAAATCATAATCTCTCCTGCTACTGTTGAATAATTGATTGACCAACTACAATCTTTCATATGTGTAATTGATCCCTCCATGAATCTTTCATATCTGTAATTGATCGCTCCATGAATCGCATAAATTGGTAATTGATCCCTCCATGAATAGCCGTAAAAAGCTTAGATTAGATTTGAGTCTTCATTTGTAAGTTTTGCATTGTTTTGTTTTATTATTGTGTTTTGTTATTTCTTATTTTTGTTTAAGTGTGTTTCAGGTTTGTCAATGTTCATTATTTTAGGTGATATCTTCTATACTCTATCTTTCTAACTTAGAACATTGAGGACAATGTCTCGTTTTGGTTGGGGGGAGAGGGTAGTAGTTGATAAAACAAGTAGCAGTTGATAAAAGAAAAATTGTTTTCCATTTTATAAAGCATGTGCATAATTGTTATTACTAGGATGGCAGAGTAAAGGAGCTTTTTTGTTAAAGTGGCTCTAGAGACGCATCTTAGTAACAATTCTTAACAAGGTCTATTATAATACTTCTTGAATTATTCAGCTTTACAAACTCTCGCATTAGTATCACTTAATTCTGCTCATATACTTATTTAACATGTATTCTTAAACCTTAATTTACACACACACACTTTAACATATGATTGTGGGTTGCATATTGGATTATTACATTATTTATGTTCTTTTGTTAAAGGTAACAACTAAGGGAAAGGGATAGTATATAATTAAAAATTAAAAATAAAAAAATAAAAAATAAAAAATAAAAAATAAAAACAAAAAGAAATGAAATGATAATAATAAAAATGTAGATAAGTTTGGTTCCGTAGCCTCCCTAACCTAAGCAATTAAGCCCAAAGAGGAGTTTTAACACCTAATACCCTAAAGTCAACTCACTTGGGAGCTATTGACCCAACGCTTGTTACATGGGTTGAGGAGAAAAGCTTAAGGGAATCAAACATTGCACTATCTACATATCAGTATGTGCGACCCGAGTTACTAAGCTCGTTGGGGTGTCTTAACACCTAATGCCCTAAGACCAACTGGTCTGGGAGTCATTAGCTGAAAGCTCGTTATCTGGGTTAAAGATGCATGATGTTTTAAAATTATATGTATATAGATTTTTTTTTAAAAAAAAGAAAGAAAAAAAAGACAAAAATAATAATCCCAACCCAAGGAAGTTAACCTTAAACATTAGAACAAAAATTTTGTTTTCTTCCAAGAAAAGCCCCATAATTATGTGTTGATAAATTGAGCACAAAAGAAAGGTTTATTAATATCTTGTTAAGTGGTATTGAGCAGATATATAAATTTAATGAGAGTTTGTTTATCTGGATAGATTAATGGAAGTTAAATGATGAATACCTTGCTTTGTGAAATTTGCAAATTGTTTTAACGCTTTGATTACTAGGGACTAGTAATAAGCTGGTTGAGGGGTGTGATTAGTACTTAAAAGTGCATTTTTATCATGGTTTTATATCATCATTTTTCAGTTGAAGTATCAATAACTCCTTAACTAAAGCATGTTTTGTAATAATATATCTAATAATATAAGATACCTTTAATTTATGGTAAATGTTCATTTTAAATGCAGGCCTATCACATAAATGAAAGGATTGATTGATGACTTTAATAACTTAAATTGCAAGGGCAAAGAGATGTCGGTGCAATCCAAATCGGAACACTATTCGGTAATTGGATCATATCTAGAGCTGTAAATCTTAGATTTAGGTCCACTTTATATGGATGAAAAGGTAAGACATAGGCCTACAACTTTCATATAAAGCCCAAGATCTAAAAACGCCAGTTATTGTTATTACTATTGTTATTGTTGTTATTATTATTATTCTTGTTGTATTATTATAATCTATAATTTATACAATTAACCTCCTTGTGGTTCGACCCCGGTCTAGTAGGGTTATTTATTACTTTGATACTCCTACATTTGGGAGAAGACATCAATATTTTACTCGTGTCAGTTATACCATACTGTATGAACTATAAAAGTGCCAAACATTTGTTGCCAAGTATTATACAATATAAATCAAGATTAGTCATTTAACAAGGAAAGTATTAAAGAGTGAACAAGATAACAAATACAAAACATGTTAGTATCAAACATTAAAGTCCATATTAAGTTTACACTATACTTATTCTTACACTATTAGTGTAACCTTTTCACCTTGACATAATAAACTTAGCTAAACATAATAAAAGAAAGATAAATAAATAAACAAAATAAGAACATAAATAAGATAAAAGTTAACTAAGTAAAGGAAATGAAATGAAAGGCCTAAACTTGATATTAATGAAAGCAAAGCATAAACATTACAAAAAATACAAACAGAGAAAGCAAGAGCAAGATCTTGATCTGGAAACCAAGATGGCTAAATGAATGGCAAATGCCTCCTTTTATAGGCCAAAATTGGTAACTATTGATTTGATGACTAATTAATGAGTGGGTGACCAACTCTTGACTTGGTAACAATCCTTATCTTCTCTTAGTTGCCCAAAACGTCATTCATAATGTCAAAATTGAAGCCACTAAAAAACATGAAAGTTGTGAGAAATTGTCTCAGCTTTCTTATGTAAAACATTTAGGTCATTTGGACTTCTAGAACTCTAGATATGGGCCAAACACTGAACAGTACTCGGGCTGGAAGACAGATTCAGACTTCTTTGTTATTGCTATAATTTGGACTCGAAAATGGCCTTTTTAGATCTTGGGCTCCATATGAAAGTTGTAGGTCTATATCTTACCTTTCCATCCATATAAAATAGACTTAAATCTTAGATCTACAGTTCCAAATATGACCCAATTACCGAACAGTGTTCTGGTTTGGATTGCACCGACATTTCTTTTCTAAGTTTAGCCATCTTTTTATCCTTTCAATTTCAGTTCTTAAATTCATCAATCAGTTCTTTCATTTATATGATAGGCCTGTATTTAAAATAAACATTTACCATAAATTAAAGGTATCTTATATTATTAGATACGTTATTATAAAACATGCTTTAGTTAAGGAGTTATTGATACTTCGAGTGCAAAATGATAATATAAAACCTTGATAAAAATGCATTTTTAAGTACTAATCAGTGAGTTATTTAGAATTTATTTCTAGAGCACCATTTCCATAAAGGTTAGGGAAATCTAAACATGATCTTATGAACTTGAAAATCTATGAATTGTTCAAACAAGTGAAAGTCAATATTCCACTCCTAGATACAATTAAACAAGTCCCATCTTTGGCAAAGTTTCTTAAGGATTTATCCATATTCAAAAGGAGATTGAATGTAAAATAAAGAGTCTTTCTAACTGAACATGCTAGTGTCATCATCCAGTTTAAGATCCCTCCCATTTACAAAAATCCTAATTGTCTTATCATTTCATGCGTTATTGGAAGTCGTAAGATAGATCAAGCTTTATTGGATTTAGGTGCAAGTGTGAATTTAATACCCTACACTGTTTACGAACATTTAGGTTTAGGAGAAATCAAGCCTACTGGAATCACCCTTCAATTAGATGATAAATCAATAAAGATTCCTAGAGGTATTGCTGAGGATATGTTCATCCAAGTAGATAAATTCTACTTTCCTGTTGATCTTGTAGTGTTAAACACAACACCTATTCAAGGATCTAATGCTCCCATCCTAGTCTTCTTAGGTAGCCTTTCCTATCTACATCTAATGCTTTAATTAACTATAGGAATGGGTTGATGAAATTATCTTTTGGGAATATGACTGTGGAGATGAACATATTTCATGTTTCCAAACAAATTGGTGAACATGAGGACATTAAAAAGGTAGATTTGATCCAAAATGTTTATCAAGAATACTTTGAAAGAGAGTGGATAAAGGATCCATTGGAGAGAACTTTAATTCATGATAAAATATTTTATTCTTTGGAATGTGATAATGAGGAAGTAAGAGAGCTTGAGACTTATCTAGATCTAATGCCTATTATGTCAATAGGTTAATGGACCACATCATTTGAGCCTTTGATTTCAGCTCAAGTGAAAGTTGAGGTATCTCTTGTCCAACCTTATAAACCAGAAAGGAAGCCTTTACCGAGTGATCTTAAGTATGCATTTCTAAGGGAAGATGAATTATATCTTATTGTGATCTCATCAAAAATTAGCATAAAGCAGGAACAATACCTTTTGAGAATGGTAAGCAAACACAAGAAAGCAATTGGGTGGACAATTACTGACTTGAAACGAATTAGCCATCTTTTATGTACACGTAGAATCTATCTTGAAGAGAAAGCTAAATCTGTGAGGCAAATACAAAGACGATTGAACCCAAACATGAAGGAAGTAGTGAGAGGTGAAGTGCTTAAGCTACTTGATGCAGGTATCAATTACCTCATTACAAACTCAAAATGGGTTAGTCGAACCCAAGTTGTCCCTAAAAAATCTAGAGTCATGGTAGTGAAGAATGAAAATAATGAGTTAGTGCCAACAAGAATCCAAATTGGATGGCGTATGTGCATTAGTTATCGTAAGTTGAACATGGTGACTAGGAAGGACCATTTTCCGCTTCCATTTTTAGACTAGGTGCTTGAAAGAGTAGCTGCAAGAGCTTTCTATTATTTTCTTAATGGATACTTGGGTTACAACCAAATTGAAATTTCCTTAGAAGACTAAGAAAAAAATAACTTTCACATGTCTTTTTGGTATTTATGCTTATAGAAGAATGCCCTTTGGCTTATGTAATGCACCAACCACTTTTCAAAGGTGTATGATGAGTATATTTAGTGACATAGTGGAAAATTTTTTGGAAGTTTTCATGGATGATTTTTCAGTTTATAGGGATTCTTATGAGTTGTGTCTAATGCATTTAGAAAAAGTTCTTGAAAGGTGTGAAGAGAGCAATCTTGTACTCAATTAGGAAAAGTGTCATTTTATGGTGACACATGACATTATCTTAAGTTATATTGTCTCTTTAAAAGGGATAGAGGTAGATAAGTTAAAAGTTGAAATCATTAAAAAATTACCTACCCCTAGGACTGTGAAAGATGTGAGATCTTTTTTAGGACACACTAGTTTTCATTGAATATTCATTCATTCTTTTAGTGTCATTGTCAAACCGTTGTTTAACTTGTTGTCACTAGATGTCTAATTTGATTGGACATCAAAATGTCAATAAGCTTTTAAAAAGCTTAAAAGGTTGTTGACCACTGCACCAATCATGCAAGCTCCTGATTGGTCTTTACCATTTAAACTGATGTGTGATGCTAGTAATTTTACGGTAGGGGCTGTTTTAGGGTAAAGAAAAGATAAAAAGCCTCATGTAATTTATTATGTTAGCAAGACTTTAAATGATGCTCAATTAAATTGCACTACAACTGAAAAAGAACTCTTAGATATGGTCTTTGCATTAGACAAGTTATGTCTTATTTGGTTAGATTTCTTATTATTGTTTCACTAATCATGCAACATTGAAATACTTGCTGACAAAGCAAAATGCCAAACCATGTTTGATTCGATGCATCCTCCTACTTCAAGAGTTTAACCTTGAAATTCAAGATAAAAAGGGAGTACAGAATGTAATGGCTGATCATTTGTCCCGTATTTCAAGTGATAAGACCATACTTGATAAATCTCTAGTTAATGAACTCTTTGTTGATGAAAATTTATTTTATGCAAGTACTATCTCCTACATTGGTTCTCCACGGTATGCTGACATTGCAAATTACCTAGCCACTAGTCAAATTCCTTCTCATTAGTTTAAACTTGACAAACAAAAATTCTTCTGTAATATGCATGCCTTTTTTTTGGATGACTCCTACCTATTTAAATATTGTCCTGACTAAATTGTTGGTCGGTGCATCCCTGATCATGAAATTCCAAGTTTCATTAATTTTTTTCATGCATTTCTTGTGGTGGGCATTTCTCTTCCAAGAAAATCATAGCGAAGATCTTGTAGTGTGGTTTATATTGGCCCACCATGTTTAAAGATGTTTATGCCTTCTATGTTGCATGTGACCGATGCCAATGACTAGGTAACCTCACCAGGCATAACATGATGCCCCTTAACCCTATTCTTGTTTGGGAAATATTTGATAGTTGGGGGATTGATTTCATGGGACCTTTTTCAAGTTCATGTGGCAACCAATTCATCCTTTTAGCTATTAATTATATGTCTAAATAAGTGGAGGCCATTACATCTTGAACCAATGACCATCGCGTTGTGGTCATATTCTTGAAAGAAAATATTTTCTGTTATTTTGGCATGCCCCAAGCTATAATTAGTAATGGGGGAAAACATTTTTGTAACAAGCCCATTGGGATGTTGATGAGAAAATATGGGGTAATTTACAAGATCAGTACCCCCAATCACCCACAGACTAGTAGCCAAGCTGAGTTGGCAAATAGGGAAATCAAGAACATTTTAGAGAAAACAGTCAATCCAAACCATAAAGATTGGTCTTTATGACTAGTTAATGCTTTATGGGTATATCGTATAGCTTACAATACCTCTTTAGGAATGTCTTCTTACAAGCTAGTTTATGGAAAGCTTTGTCATCTTCCTATTGAGATTGAGCATTGTGCATATTGGGTCATCCGACAATTCAATGACAATAAAAACAAGGTTGGCAAAAATAGAAAGCTTTAATTGGATGAATTAGAGGTTCTGAGAAATGATGCATTTGAAAATGCAAAAATTTCAAAACATAAGAAAAATTTGCATGGTAAACATATGCTTAGAAAATCCTTTCATGTTGGTCAAATGGTTCTCTAATATAATTTATGATTACATCTCTTTCTTAGGAACTTGAGGACAAAATGGATTGGTCCATTTGTGATTAAATCCATCTCTGAGCATGATGCCTTTGAGGTAGAAAATCCTAAAAATGAAAATGTTTTCAAAGTAAATGGTTATTGATTGAAACCTTATCTTCAAAACTTTGTGGCTAAAGTTGAGACATTGGATTTTGAAGATCCAATACCATTATAGTATCAGAAGTAATGAATTTTTATGTATTATTTTAAGTTGTGGGGTGTGAGGTTCTTTATTTTTTAAAAAAAATGGTTTGATGTTTTCTTTTAGTTATGATATGCAGGTTAAAAAAAAGAATCAAGCAAGAAGTCAGCTCATGTCTAATGTCTTATTTAATCAGATATTCATCCTTGAAAAAAAAAAGGGAGTAACAGTTTTCTAATATTTATTCTTTTCTTTTTTTTTTTTTACATTGAGGATAATCTAAAACTTAATTTTAGATATTTGATTATGTTAAATACCTGAAATGGCTATGCTTGTTTGAAAAAAAAATTGCATTAGTAGGTGAGTGAGACTTGTTTAGGATCAACATTATATTTTTTGATTCATTATTATGTTGAACATTACATCCTTTAATTTGGGATAGATAATATCTTATAAAGCAAGATATAACATATTTTTAGTTCTCTTTAAGATTATTAAAGTACATCTTTCCTTGTAAAAGTTGTGTGAGTTATGTGATTATGCATAAAAGATAAGTGTGATGCTTTACTTGTGATCATCCCTTTTGATCTAGTCGTAAACAAAGTTTAAGTAAATAGAGTAATAATTATTAGACAATTAAATAAATAAATGTGTACAAAGTTCTATCTACTCTAATGTTTTGAGTTGCTCAGTAACTAGCGATATTCATTACAAATGTTTATCTTTATGTCAAACGGCAGTTTGAAATATGAGTATGCAAAAGCACTTTAAGTTTGTGACTTTATGAGTAACTGAGTGCATTCATCACAAATATTTGTATTTACGTTTAAACAAAAGTGACCACTTAAAGAAAAAGAATAAATAATATCTTCAAAAAAACAAAAAAAGAAAGAAAGAAAAAAATATAGATATTTCTCTAGTTTGCTACCTTGTTTGTAGTAGTGAGAAGGGAAGATTACAAGTTGAGTTTTCACGTGAATCAATTATGTTGGTTGCATGATAAATATGATTGAATTTGGAATTTTGTATGGATATTTGATTTAAAGAATCTAAGTATGTTTATTTTTCTTTATTTGCTACTGTGTATACACTAAGTTGAAGATACCAATGTTTGTATGATAGGTCCTTCAAGTGTGATGAGTCGAGCCTAATTATGGTTATTATTATTCTTTTTATTTCAAAGGTTTTATGTTTTGTTTTGCTTGAGGACCAGCAAAATCTTAGTTTGGGGGGTGTGATTGTGCATTAAAAGTATTATTAAGTCTCTTATTTTACATATGTATTTATTGTTTTTACTTGGGTTTTTTTATAATAATTGATGTGCTTTTTAGTAATGAAGTTTCTTTTCATGTTTTGATAAGTTTTAGAGCTTAAATGGATTATGTCAGAAAATTTAATGTTGAAATTCAGAACAAAGAATTGAAGAGAAATTTAGTTAAAGTTTGAAGCAAATCTTGGTTCAAATAAGTGTTCCAAATTTTCCCCAAAAAATCAATTCTATTCCAATCCTAAAAAAGATTATCATATGATCTATTTCAAGCCCAAACTTGCTTTATATTGTGAGCAAACTTTAACCATCAAACACTCAAGGTTTCAATTTCAATCTCATCCCAAATAATAGGTACATTTGTATCCTTATATAATGCTCAAATTCAGCCCCAAATCTGCCTTTAAATAAACCCAAGCACAATCCATGATCATACATGTCCATACAACAAATAACAATTGATTATTTTAGGTAATCTACTGATCCAAGAGGGCAAGCATATAGATGAAAAGCTGGAGGGGAAATTTTTATATTATTTTGGGTCAAAAAGAAGAAATGGACAACTTATAAAGGAGGAAGGAAAACGTGCACCAAAGTGGTTTCCAAGCTGACCTAATTTGATTTTTCAAAACACCTTTAGGTGTTTTGCCCATATCTTTTGAGTCATATGTCCAAATGAGATATTCTTTAATGATCTAGAAAGGTAACATAATTGCCTATAAATATGTCTCTAATAGCCATCTCTAAAAAAGGCTTCTAGGAGGGTCGAAATTGCTATTCAAAATTAACATCATATTTGTGTTTGGATTTTTACTGAAATTTTATTGTGTTGTTCTTTGTAGATTTTAATTCTTTAGTTTGTAAAACTTATTATTTCAATTTGATTCAAATTAGTTCTTTAGTTTGTAAAACTTATTATTTCAATTTGATTCAAATTATCTCAAATTTATTAAAGTATTCTTAGATATAATCATGGTTGGCTAATCTTTTTCTTGGATTTAAATCAAGGATGATGGTGGTTGAGGTAAGTTCTTTAAAATATGAATGAATCTTAATGTTTATCTTCTTATTTTCTTATGAATGTTTTATTATTGCAACGGAATTTTAGAAATCATTTAGGTAATGTTATAATCTTGAATTTTTATGCTCAAACTTTAGTTTTGGTATAGAGATTGTTTAATTTAATGTCTTACTTAATATGAAAGTACTTATTTATTCTTAAGTAATAATCAATCTTCATCTTTGTAAACTTTATTGTAATATCTTCAAATCTAATATCACCATCATTGATTAGGCTGAATTTTCTTATATATTTTGAAGAAATCACCAATAGATCACCATTAAAATTGACTTCGACCAAGACCTACTGTTTTTTGTCATTTAAAATCTATTTACATGTTTTCATCTTTGAAAACAAATCCATCAATTATTTTCAACCAAGTTATTGCTAATTTAATTTCTCTTGAGTTTTTTTTGTTACTTAGCTTAATTTCCAGATCTAGCTCTCTGTAGATATGACCTCGATCTCACCAACTTAATTGCTACATCGCATACTCGTGCCCTAACGAGTTAAAACAAGCTGATCATAAAAAGCGGTCAAGCAACCACTCACCAATTCAAACAACCTTTCACCTTGAATATAAATAGATTTAGTAATTCACATTTCACATTGGTAATATATATTAAATGATGGAATTTAACTTAGAAAGTATAGGTGTGATTCACCTACCATAATAAAAGCTCTACTCGTGCTTTCCTATTGCTGCTATTGCAACACACCTATGGACCCTCCTGCAAATCTTAAGTTTATCTCATAAATTTTCCTCACCCATGGATGTGTTTTATAGTAACCATATCAACAACCAATAAGTCTTTCTTTCAGTCATTTCTTAATATCTTAAGTTTTTCTTATTTCACCCATTAATATTGTTGTTATTTGTCCAACCAAAGTTATCATTCCTTTCTTTATATTTGGATTGTTATTCTCGAGACATTGAATTGTTACTGTCTAAACATTGAACTATTACCGTTAATACTAAGGAAAGCTGTAAAAAGCTTAGATTGGATTTGAGCCTTCATTTGTGAATTTTTGTGTCTTTTGGTTTTATTATTGCGTTTTGTTATTTCTTATTTTTGTTTTAGTGTGTTTCAAGTTTGTCATTGTTCGTCATTTCAGGTGATATCTTCTATACTCTATCTTTCTACCTTAGAACATTGAGGACAATGTCTCGTTTTGGTTGGGGGGAGAGGGTTGTAGTTGATAAAAAAAATCTTTTTCATTTCATAAAGTATGTGCATAATTGTTGTTACTAGGATGACAAAATAAAGGAGCTCTTTTGTTAAAGTGACTCTTGAGATGCTTCTTAGTAACCATTCTTAACAAGGTCTATTATAATACTTCTTGAAATATTCAGGTTTACAAACTCTCGCATTGTTATCACTTAATTCTGCTCATATACTTATTTAACATGTATTCTTAGACCTTAATTTACACACACACACTTTAACATATAATTGTGGGTTGTATATTGGATTATTCCATTATTTATGTTCTTTTGTTAAAGGTAACAACTAAAGGAAAGGGATTGTATATAATTAAGCAAACAAAGAAAAAAAAAGAAAAAAAATGATGATAATAAAAATGTAGATAAGTTTGGTTTCATAGCCTCCCTAACCTAAGCAACTAAGCCCGAAGGGGTGTTTTAACACCTAATACCCTAAAGTCAAATGACTTGGGAGCTATTGGCCCAACACTTGTTACATGGGTTGAGGAGAAAAGCTTAAGGAATCAAACATTGTACTATTTACATATCAGTATCTACGACCCGAGTTACTAAGCTCGTAGGGGTGTTGATTGTGCATCAAAAGTTTCATTAAGTCTCTTATTTTACATATGTATTTATTGTTTTTATTTGGTTGTTTTTATAATAATTGATGTGTTTTTTAGTAATGAAGTTTGTTTTAATGTTCGATAGGTTTTTGGAGCTTAAAGGAATTAATTTAGAAAATTCAACGTCGGAATTCAGAACAAAGAATTGAAGAGACATTTAGTTGAAGATTGAAGCAAATCTTGGTTCAAATAAGTGCTCCAAATTTGTCCTAAAAATCAATTCTATTCCAATTCTAGAAAAGAATATCATATGATCTATTTCAAGCCCAAACTTGCCTTATGTTGTGTGCAAACTTCAACCATTAAACACTGAAGGTTTCAATGTCAATCTTAGCCCAAATCATAAGTACATTTGTATACTTATTTGATGCTCAAATTCAGCCCAAATTCAGCCCTAAATCAACCCCAAATCAACCTTCAAATCAGCCCAAACACAATCCATGATCTTACATGTCCACACAACAAATAACAATTGATTTATTTTGGGTAATCCATTGATCCAAGAAGTCAAGCACATGGATGGAAAGCTGGAGGGGATATTTTAACATTATTTTGGGTCAAAAAGAAGAAGGAGACACCTCATAAATGAGGAAGAAAAACGTGCACCAAAGTAGTTGTAAAGCTGTCTTGATTTGATTTTTCAGAACACCTTTCGGTGTTTTGCCCATAGCATTTGACTCAGGTGCCCAAATGAGCTGTTCTTTAATGATCTGGAAAGGTGACAGAATTTCCTATAAATATGTCTCAATAGACTTCATCAGTTCATTCCTACAATTAATCAATGCGTTAGAGGTTGCAAGAAATTTATTGCAAGAAATTTATTCATCTCCAATGTCATGTTTCTAAATGATAGCTTCATCAGTTCATTCCTACAATTAATCAATGCGTTAGAGGATAATGGTGATTGAGGTGAGTTCTTTAGGATATGTATAAATCTTAATGTTTATCTTCTCATTTTCTTCATGAATGAATTATTATTGTAAAGAAATTTTAGAAACCATTTAGGTAATGTTATAATGTTGAATTTTTATGCACAAACTTTAGTTTTGGTATAGAGATTGCTTGATTTAATGTCTTATTTAATATGAAAGTACTTGTTCATTCTTAAGCAATAATCAATATTCATCTTTCTAAACTTCATTGTAATATCTTCCGATCTAATATCACCATCGTTGATATTAGGTTGAGTTATCTTATATATGTTGAAGAAATCACTAATACATCACCATTAAAATTGATTTAGACCAGGACTTACTTTTTCTTGTCATTTAAAATCTATTTACATTTTTTTATCTTTGAAAACAAATCCATCAATTATTTTCAACCAAGTTATTGTTAATTTAATTTCTCCTGAGTTTTTTTTTGTTACCTAGCTTAATTTCCAGATCTAGCTCTATGTGGATATGACCTTGATCTTACCGAGTTAATTGCTACATCACACACTCATGCACATGCGAGTTAAAACAAACCGATCATAAAAAGCGGTTAAGCAGGTGTCTTAACACTTAATGCCCTAAGACCAACTGGTTTGGGAGTCATTAGCTGAAAGCTCGTTACATGGGTTAAAGATGCATGATGTTTTTAAATTATATGTATATACATTTAAAAAAAAGGAAAAAAAAGACAAATAATAATCCCAACCCAAGGAAGTTAACTTTAAACATTAGAACAAAAATTTTATTTTCTTCCAAGAAAAACCCATAATTATGTGTTGATATATTGAGCACAAAAAAAAGGTATATTAATATCTTGTTAAGAGGCATTGAACAGATATATAAATTTAATGAGAGTTTGTTTATTTGGATAGATTTATAGAAGTTAAATGATGAATACCTTGTTTTGTGGAATTTGCAAATTTGTTTTTCTATTTTAACGCTTTGATTACTAGGGACTAGTAATAAGTTGGTTGGGAGGTGTGATTAGTATTTAAAAGTGCACTTTTATCATGGTTTTATATCATTATTTTGCACTTGAAGTATCAATAACTCCTTAACTAAAGCATGTTTTATAATAATATATGTAATAATATAAGATACCTTTAATTTGTGGTAAATATTCATTTTAAATGTAGGTTTATCACATAAATGAAAGGATTGATTAATGAATTTAAGAACTGAAATTGAAAGGACAAAGAGATGGCAAAAATTAGAAAAAAGATGTTGGTGCAGTACAAACCGGAACACTATTCGGTAATTGAGTCATATCTAGAGTTGTAGATCTCGAATTTGGATCTACTTTATATGGATGGAAAGGTAAGACATAAGCCTACAACTATGGAGCTTAAGATTTAAAAAGGCTATTTTCAAGTCCAAATTATAGCAACAACAAAGAACTTAAGCATTACAAAAATACAAAGAGATAAAGCAAAAGCATGATCTTGATCTAGAGACTAAGATGGCTAAATGCATGACAAATGGGTCTTTTTTAAAAATTGGCAAACAGGGTCTTTTTTAGTAAGATTCCCAAGACTAAGTCGATCATGTTCTTTATGAAAATGGAGCCATAAATCATGAATTGCACGATGCACATCTCCACTAGGATGCGTCTCAAGAGTCAATAAAAAGGTTATCTAAAGACTCCTTACTCAGGCCATCCTTAATGAATTGTATTTTATCTTCATAGTTTATAGATACCATTCTTAAAGAACGACATTATGCATCACCAGTCCATCAAGCACATCGATGACAGACTTTCAGTCGTTTTGCATGACGTTTCTTTGCAAAAATGCTTTTACCTGTTCTAGGCATATGTGAAATGAAGGAGTTAGAGGACTCACCTAATAATCGGACCTTTGCTTCAATCAACTAGCGAATATCTTCAGGAATTCCATGATTCATTAACAATCTCAATCTTGCACATCTAGCATGGTAAATTTTTATAATCGCATTCTGAGGTAGAGCGGGAAAATACTTTTTCAATTTTTCAAGATTAGTATCCATTTTCAAATGAGAATTGGAAGAGAGATTCAAAGAATTGCACAAATATATACACAAATATCAATTATTATAGGAAACTGAAAGAACCAACTTAATTCACGGAGTACCGTTGTCTGCCATTTGACCGGGGTGAGAGAAACTAGCAAAAATCACTAATATGAGAAAAACAAAATAATCAACCTTTATCTACAAGATCATTCAAACCAGTTGATTCATTTTCACTAGGAAAATTATAAAAGTAAGCTTTCAAACGATGTCCATTTTCCTTAAAATCATTGTCATTCATTGAATTCTCAATATCACAGGCCTCATAAGGATTGTTCCATCTTAATCTTAGCTCTTTAGGGAATGCATATAGTTGAGAATTATAAAACAAAACTTTTTAACTAGTATCAACTTTTTGACAATTTTCACAAGTTTTGCAGAAAGCATGCATGTCCTTGAACATGGTGGGCCAATAAAATCCATTTTGAAAGATTTTTGCAGTTGTCTTTTTTGACAAGAAATAACTTCCACATGCTTCAGAATGATAAAGTTTAATGACACTACTTACCTCATTGTCGGGAATGAATCTTTGAAATATTTGATCAGGACAATATTTGAATAGGTTAGGGTCATCACAATAAAAGCTCTTCACTTTTTTGTCTTGGGTACTCCAATCAGCTGGCAAATGTCTTGAAGCAAGAAAATTGATATTTTTATCATACCAAGGATTGGACTAAGAGAAAGTAAGGATTCGTTAGGAAAGTAATCATCGATTGGTGTGATGTCAGATATCGAATCTGGTGTCACTATTGACAAAACATTCACATTAACATTTTTGGTGCATTTTTCATCCATGATTTCTTCCTCAAAATAAATCATTTGCAAATCTTCAGATTCATCCAATTCATTTTTACTTAAAGTAGATTCAAGTTGATCATAAACTAATTCGTCAATATGATCTACTTCTTGTAAATCATTATCATCTCCAGGTTACTTGCAAATGTTGAAAATATTCATCTCCAATGTCATGTTTCTAAATGATAGCTTCATCAGTTCATGTTTCTAAATGATACCTATCCCAACATTGGTAAAATGTTTCTTCTAGTTTTTGAGTGAAAGTAGTGATTTGTTTTTTGAAAGAGTTTGTTTTGTAAGATGGGAAAAACTTCTTCAAAAACTGTTGTTGCATTTCATCGCAAGCACGAATGGATCCTGGTCTCAAATTTTATAGCCATGTTTTAACTTTATCTTTTAATCAAAAATGAAAAAGCTTTAATCTGATGGTGTTCATGCTATAATTTAAATTATTATATGTGTTGCAGACCTCTTGAAATTTCCTTAAATGCAAGTATGGATTTTCCAATTCTAAGCCATGAAAAGAAGGTAAAAGTTGAATAATACCTGGTGTAAAATTAAAATGAGATGCATCAGGAGGAAAAACTATACATGATGGTGCACTTGTTCTTGTGGGATTCATGTTGTCTCTAAGTGTTCTAGCACGGTTATTCTCATTATTCTCATTATGAAGTGATTGATTATCTTCTTCGGCCATATTTTCTAAAAATGATAAGGATACCCTACAAAGTCTACCACTTGATATACATGACCCGATGAAAAGATTGATGTCTTCTCCCAAGTGCAGGAGTGTCGAAGTAATAAATAACTCGGCAAGACCGGGGTCAAACCACAAAGAGGTTAATTGTACAGATTATAACAACAATAATAGCAATAACAACAACAATAACAACAACAACAACAATAACAATAATAATAATAATAATAATAGTTGTAGTATTAGTAGTACTACTAATAATAATAGTAATAGTAATAACAATAATAAAGAAAAAGAAGGAGAAGAAGAAGATGAGAACTTTGAGATGGAATATTAATGTAATGATTAAACAATGATAATAACAAATGTCAAGGTGAGAGATTCCCACTAATGGTATGTCAAACAAGTATAATATAAACTCTTATTTTTCAATTGGAAACCACACATAAAGGAGGTTCCAATCAGATTATAAATTGTTAACATGATTGCATTAGTCATCTTATTCGATTAATGCTAATACTTGAAAATCTCGTCAAGCATTCATGATTATAACTTATGTTAACAACAAATCAAGTTCCTTTCATAGCTTAGGTGTTAGTTATACCATATAATATGGGCTATGAAAGTGCCAAGCATTTGTTGTACCAAGTGTTATACAACATAAATCAAGTTAGTCATTTAACAAGCAAAGAGTGAACAAGATAACAAATATAAAACATGTTAGTATCAAATATTAAAGTCCATATTAAGTTTACACTATACTTATTCTTACACCATTAGTGTAACCTTTTCACCTTGACATAATAAACTTAGCTAGACATAATGAAAGAAAGAAAAATAAATAAACAAAATAAGAACATGAATAAGATTAAAGTTAACTAAATAAGTGAAAGGAAATGAAAGGCTTTATACTTGATATTAATGAAAGCAAAGCATAAACATTACAAAAAATACAAAGAGAGAAAGGAAGAGCATGATCTTGATCTAGACACCAAGATGCCTAAGTTCATGGCAAATACCTCCTTTTATAGGCCAAAATTGGGAACTATTGATTTGATGACTAATTGATAAGTGGGTGACCAACTCTTGACTTGGTGACAATCCTTATCTTCTCTTGTCTACCATAACGTCAAAATTGGAGCCACTCGAAAACATAAAAGTTGTAGACAATTGTCTTAGCTATCTTGTGTAAAACATTCAGCTCATTTGGACTTCCAGAACTCCAGATATGGCCAAAATACTGAATAATGCTCAGACTGGAGGACAGATTCGGGCTTATTTGTTGTTGCTACAATTTGGACTTGAAAATGGCCTTTTTAGATCTTAGGCTATATGAAAGTCGTAGGCCTATGTCTTACCTTTCCATCCATATAAAGTGGACCTAAATCTGAGATCTATAGCTCCAGATATGACCCAATTACCGAACAGTGTTCCGGTTTGGATTGCACCAACATCTCTTTTCTTAGTTTGGCCATCTCTTTATCCTTGCAATTTAAGTTCTTAAACTCATCAATCAATCCTATCATTTATGTGATAGGTCTGCATTTAAAATGAATATTTACCACAAATTAAAGGTATCTTATATTATTAGATATATTATTATAAAACATACTTTAGTTAAGGAGTTATTGATACTTCAAGTGCAAAATGATGATATAAAACCATGATAAAAATGCACTTTAGCACAAGAGGACATCATTGGAAAAATAATTGGAAAGGAACTTCAGGTCTTCACAATGTCAGCTCGAATGAATGCAATGTTTAACCATGCTGATGCCTTCATTGCTTTACTAGGTGGTTTAGGCACATTGTAAGAGATCTTTCATATTTCCTCTTGGGCTCTACTACACATTCACCATAAACCTATAGGTTTGTTAAATGTTAATGGTTATTATGATAAGTTGTTGTCTTTTCTTGATCATACTGTGGAACAAGAATATCTAACATCTTCTGCATTTGAGAATTTCTCTAGGCTCAACTACACAAATCATAATCTCTACTGCTACTGCGGAATAATTAATTGACCAACTACAATCCTTCATTCCTGTAATTGATCCCTCCATGAGTCACATAAATTGGTCAACTAAGGAAAGCCATAAAAAACTGAGATTGGATTTGAGCCTTCATTTGTGAATTTTTGTGTCTTTTGGTTTTATTATTGTGTTTTGTTCTTTCTTATTTTTGTTTCAGTGTGTTTCAGGTTTTTCACTGTTCATTATTTCAAGTGATATCTACTATAGTCTATCTTTTTACCTTAGAACATTAAGGACAATGTCTCGTTTTGGTTACGGGGAGAGGGTAGTAGTTGATAAAAAAACTTGTTTTTCATTTCATAAAGCATGTGCATAATTGTTGTTACTACGATGGTAGAGTAAAGGAGCTCTTTTATTAAAATGACTCTTGAGACGCTTCTTAGTAACCATTCTTAACAAGGTCTATTATAATACTTCTTGAAATATTTAGGTTTGCAAACTCTCGTATTGTTATCACTTAATTCTACTCATATACTTATTTAACATGTATTCTTAAACCTTAATTTACACACACACTTGAACATATGATTGTGGGTTGCATATTGGATTATTACATTATTTATGTTCTTTTGTTAAAGGTAACAACTAAGGGAAAGAGATTGTATATAATTAAGAAAAAAAGAAAAAAAGAAAAAAAATGATGATAATAAAAATGTAGATAAGTTTGGTTTTGTAGCCTCCCTAAACTAAGCAATTAAGCCCAAAGAGGAGTTTTAACACCTAATACCGTAAAGTGAATTGACTTGGGAGCTATTGGCCCAACGCTTGTTACATGGGTTGAGGAGAAAAACTTAAGGGAATCAAACATTGCACTATCTACATATCAGTATCTACGACCCGAGTTACTAAGCTCGTACGGGTTTCTTAACACCTAATGCCCTAAGACCAACTGGTCTGGGAGTTATTAGCTGAAAGCTCGTTACATTGGTTGCATGATGTTTTTAAATTATATGTATATACAATTAAAAAAAAGGAAGACAAAAAAAGAAGACAAAAATAATAATCTCAACCCAAGGAAGTTAACCTTAAACATTTGAAAGTGATGAATACCTTGCTTTATGGAATTTGAAAATTATTTTTCTATTTTAACGCTTTGATTACTGATTGTGCATCAAAAGTGTTATTAAGTCTCTTATTTTACATATGTATTTATTGTTTTTATTTGGTTGTTTTTAGAATAATTGATGTGTTTTTTAGTAATGAAGTTTGTTTTAATGTTTCGATAGGTTTTTGGAGCTTAAATGAATTAATTCAGAAAATTCAACGTCGGAATTCAGAACAAAGAATTGAAGAGACATTTAGATGAAGATTGAAGCAAATCTCGGTTCAAATAAGTGCTCCAAATTTGTCCCAAAAATCAATTCTATTCCAATTCTAGAAAAGAATATCATATGATTTATTTCAAGCCCAAACTTGCCTTATGTTGTGTGCAAACTTCAACCATTAAACACTCAAGTACATTTGTATACTTATTTGATGCTCAAATCAAGCCCAAAATCAACCCTAAATCAACCCCAAATCAACCTTCAAATCAACCCAAACACAATCCATAATCTTACATGTCCACACAACAAATAACAATTGATTTATTTTGGGTAATCCATTGATCCAAGAAGTCAAGCACATGGATGGAAAGCTGGAGGGGATATTTTAACATTATTTTGGGTCAAAAAGAAGAAGGAGACACCTCATAAATGAGGAAGAAAAACGTGCACCAAAGTAGTTGTAAAGCTGTCTTGATTTGATTTTTCAGAACACCTTTCGGTGTTTTGCCCATAGCATTTGACTCAGGTGCCCAAATGAGCTGTTCTTTAATGATCTGGAAAGGTGACATAATTTCCTATAAATATGTCTCAATAGACTTCTCGAAAAAAAGCTTCTAGGAGGGTCAAATTGCTATCCAAAGTTAGAGTCAGATTTGTGTCCGAATTTTTTCTGAAATTGTATTGTGTTCTTCTTTATAGATTTCGGTTCTTTAGTTTGTAAAACTTATTATTTCTGTTTTATTCAAGTTATTTCATGTTTATTGAAGTGTTCTTATATATAATCATGGTTGGCTAAACTCTTTCTTGGATCCAAATCAAGGATAATGGTGATTGAGGTGAGTTCTTTAGGATATGAATGAATCTTAATGTTTATCTTCTCATTTTCTTCATGAATGATTTATTATTGTAAAGAAATTTTAGAAACCATTTAGGTAATGTTATAATGTTGAATTTTTATGCACAAACTTTAGTTTTGGTATAGAGATTGCTTGATTCAATGTCTTACTTAATATGAAAGTACTTGTTCATTCTTAAGCAATAATCAATCTTCATCTTTCTAAACTTCGTTGTAATATCTTCCGATCTAATATCACCATCGTTGATATTAGGTTGAGTTATCTTATATATGTTGAAGAAATCACCAATACATCACCATTAAAATTGATTTGGACCAAGACTTACTTTTTCTTGTCATTTAAAATCTATTTATATTTTTTTATCTTTGAAAACAAATCCATCAATTATTTTCAACCAAGTTATTGTTAATTTAATTTCTCTTGAGTTTTTTTTTTTGTTACCTAGCTTAATTTCCAGATCTAGCTCTCTTTGGATATGACCTCGATCTTACCGAGTTAATTGCTACATCGCACACTCGTGCACTTGCGAGTTAAAACAAGCCGATCATAAAAAGCGGTCAAGCAATTACTAAGGACTAGTAATAAGCTAGTTGGGGGGTGTAATTAGTACTTAAAAGTGCATTTTTATCATGGTTTTATATCATCATTTTGCACTTGAAGTATCAATAACACCTTAAATAAAGCATATTTTATAATAATATATCTAATAATATAAGATACCTTTAATTTGTGCTAAATGTTCATTTTAAATGCAAGCCTATCACATAAATGAAAGGATTGATTGATGACTTTAAGAACTTAAATTGCAAGGGCAAAAAGATGTCGGTGCAATCTAAACCGGAACATTGTTCGGTAATTGAGTCATATCTAGAGCTATATATGTCAGATTTAGGTCTACTTTATATGGATGGAAAGGTAAAACATAGGCCTACAACTTTCATATGGAGCTCAAGATCTAAAAAGGTCATTTTCAAGTCGAAATTATTGCAACAACAAAAAAGCTTGAAGCTGTCCTCCAGCCTGAGCACTGTTTAGTATTTTGGCCATATCTAGAGTTCTAGAAGTCCAAATGACCTGAATGTTTTACACATGAAATAGAAGACAATTGCCTACAACTTTTATGTTTTCGAGTGGCTTCAATTTTGATGTTATCAATGACGTTTTGGGCAGACAAGAGAAGATAAGGATTGTCACCAAGTCAAGAGTTGGCTACCCACTCATCAATTAGTCATCAAATCAATAGTTCCCAATTTTGGCCTATAAAAGGAGGCATTTTCCATGCATTTAGGCATCTTGGTGTCCAGATTAAGATCATGCTCTTCCTTTCTCTCTTTGTATTTTTTGCAATGTTTATGGTTTGCCTTTATTAATATCAAGTTTATGTCTTTCATTTCCTTTCATTTTCTTAATTAACTTTTATCTTATTTATGTTTTTATTTTGTTTATTTATTTTTCTTTCTTTCATTATGTCTAGCTAAGTTTATTATGTCAAGGTGAAAAGGCTACACCAATGGTGTAAGAATAAGTATAGTGTAAACCTAATATGAACTTTAATGTTTGGTTCTAACATGTTTTGTATTTGTTATCTTGTTCACTCTTTAATACTTTGCTTGTTAAATGATTAATCTTGATTTATGTTATATAACACTTGGTACAACAAATGCTTGGCACTTTCATAGTTTATGACTATATGGTATATGACACGACGAAAAGATTGATGTCTTCTCCCAAGTGCAGGAGTGTCGAAGTAATAAATAACCCGGCAAGACCGGGGTCGAACCAGAGGGAGGTTAATTGTACAAATTATAAACAACAATTATAAACAACAATAATAGTAATAATGATAACAATAAAAATAATACAACAACAATAATAACAATAATAATAACAATAATAATAATAATAATAATAATACTAGTAGTAGTAGTAGTAGTAGTAGTAGTAGTAGTAGTAATAATAATAATAATAATAATAATAATAATAAAGAAAGAGAAGAAGAAGAAGATGATGATGATGATGATGAGAACTTTGAGATGAAATATTAATGTAACAATTAAACAATGATAATAACAAATGTCAAGGTTAGAGGTTCCACTAATGGTATATCAAACAAGTATAGTATAAACTCTTATTATTGATTTGGAAACCACACACAAAGGAGGTTCCAATCAGATTATATATTGTTAACATGATTACATTAGTCATCATATTCAATTAATGCTAATACTTGTAAATCTCGTCAAGCATTCATGATTATAACTTATGTTAACAACAAATCAAGTTCCTTTCATAGCTCAGGTGTCGGTTATACCATACATTATGGGCTATGAAAGTGCCAAGCATTTGTTGTACCAAGTGTTATACAACATAAATCAAGATTAGTCATTTAACAAGCAAAGTATTAAAGAGTGAATAAGATAACAAATATAAAACATGTTAGTATCAAACATTAAAGTCCATATTAAGTTTACACTATACTTATTCTTCCACCATTAGTGTAACCTTTTCACCTTGACATAATTAACTTAGCTAGACATAATGAAAGAAAGGAAAACAAATAAACAAAATAAGAACATAAAAGTTAACTAAGTGAAGGAAAGGAAATGAAAAGCATAAACTTGATATTAATGAAAGTAAAGCATAAACATTACAAAAAATACAAAGAGAGAAAGGAAGAGCATGATCTTGATCTGAACACCAAGATGCCTAAATGCATGGCAAATGCCTCCTTTTATAGGCCAAAATTGGGAACTATTGATTTGATGACTAATTGATAAGTGGGTGGCCAACTTTTGACTTGGTGACAATCCTTATCTTCTCTTGTCTGCCCAAAACGTCATTGATAACGTCAAAACTGGAGCCAGGTGCAAACATGAAAGTTGTAGGCAATTGTCTCAGCTTTCTTGTGTAAAAAATTCAGCTCATTTGGACTTCTAGAACTCCAGATATGGCCAAAATACCGAACAGTGCTCGGGCTGGAAGACAGATTCGGGCTTCTTTGTTGTTGCTACAATTTGGACTTGATAATGGCCTTTTTAGATCTTGGGCTCCATATGAAAGTTGTAGGCCTATGTCTTACCTTTCCATCCATATAAATTGGACCTAAATCTGAGATCTGTAGCTCCAGATATGGCCCAATTACCGAATAGTGTTCCGGTTTGGATTGCACCGACATCTCTTCTCTAAGTTTGACCATCTCTTTATCCTTGCAATTTAAGTTCTTCAAGTCATCAATCAATCCTTTCATTTATTGGATAGGCCTGCATTAAAAATAGACATTTACCACAAATTATAGGTATCTTATATTATTAGATACATTATTATAAAACATATTTTAGTTAAGGAGTTATTGATACTTCAAGTGCAAAATGATGATATAAAACCATGATAAAAATGCACTTTTAAGTACTAATCACACCCCTCAACCAGCTTATTACTAGTCCCTAGTAATTAAAGCGTTAAAACAATTTGCAAATTTCACAAAGCAAGGTATTCATCATTTAACTTCCATTAATCTATCCAGATAAACAAACTCTCATTAAATTTATATATCTGCTCAATACTACTTAACAAGATATTAATAAACCTTTCTTTTGTGCTCAATGTATCAACACATAATTATGGGGCTTTTCTTGGAAGAAAACAAAATTTTTGTTCTAATGTTTAAGGTTAACTTCCTTGGGTTGGGATTACTATTTTTGTCTTTTTTTTTTTTTTTTTTAACTCTATATACATATACTTTAAAAACATCATGCATCTTTAACCCATGTAACGAGCTTTCAGCTAATGACTCCCAGACCAGTTGGTCTTAGGGCATTAGGTGTTAAGACACCCCTACGAGCTTAGTAACTCGGGTCGCAGATACTGATATGTAGATAGTGCAATGTTTGATTTCTTTAAGCTTTTCTCCTCAACCCATGTAACAAGCGTTGGGCCAATAGCTCCCAAGTCAGTTGACTTTAGGGTATTAGGTGTTAAAACACCCCTTCGGGCTTAATTGCTTAGGTTAGGGAGGCTACGAAATCAAACTTGTCTACATTTTTATTATCATCATTTTTTTATTTTTTATTTTTTCTTTTTTTTTCATGTTTTTTTTTTTTAATTATATACAATCCCTTTCCCTTAGTTGTTACCTTTAACAAAAGAACATAAATAATGTAATAATCCAATATGCAACCCACAATCATATGTTAAAGTGTGTGTGTGTAAATTAAGGTTTAAAAATACATGTTAAATAAGTATATGAGCAGAATTAAGTGGTAACAATACGAGAGTTTGTAAACCTGAATATTTCAGGAAGTATTATAATAGACCTTGTTAAGAATGGTTACTAAGATGCGTCTCAAGAGTCACTTTAACAAAAGAACTCCTTTACTCTGCCATCCTAGTAACAACAATTATGCACATGCTTTATGAAATGAAAAACATTTTTTTTTTTTTTATCAACTACTACCCTCTCCCCCCAACCAAAACGAGACATTGTCCTCAATGTTCTAAGGTAGAAAGATAGAGTATAAAAGATATCACCTGAAATAACGAACACTGACAAAACCTGAAACACACTGAAACAAAAATAAGAAATAACAAAACATAATAAAATCAAAAGACACAAAAATTCACAAATGAAGGCTCAAATCCAATCTAAGCTTTTTACGGCTTTCCTTAGATGACCAATTTATGCGACTCATGGAAGGATCAATCACAGGAATGAAAGATTGTAGTTGGTCAATCAATTGTTCAGCAGTAGAAGCAGAGATTATGATTTGTCGTGCAGAAGATGTTAGAAATTCCTGTTCCACAGCATGATCAAGAAAAGACAACAACTTATCATAATAACCATTAACATTTAACAAACCTATGGGTTTATGGTGAATGTGCAATTGAGCCCAAGAGGAAATATGAAAGATCTCTTCCAATGTGCCTAGACCACCTGGTAAAGCAATGAAAGCATCAGCATGGTTAAACATTGCATTCATTCGAGCCGACATTGTGGAGACCTGAAGTTCCTCGCCAATTGTTTTTCCAATGATGTCCCCTTGTGCCAAAGCTTCAGGGACGACTCCTAAAACTTGACTACCTCCTAAAAATGCAGCTATTGACACACCTCCCATTAACCCAAGACTGCCTCCCCCATACACTAAATGAATCTTTCTCTCAGCTAGCACCTGACCAAGATGATTTGCTGATTCTAAAAACTCCTTTTCTTTCCCAGGACTAGATCCACCGAAAACACAAATATTTCTTATTTGATGACTTGAGGAACTTGCCATTTCTACAAACTTCTGTATTTGTTGAATGTATGGGTTGAGTAGAAATGAAAGGAAGGAAGAGAGGGTTTTATAGATGAGAAATTAGAAAGGCAATCATAACACCTATATATAGGCCAGCTGGAGTCTCACACTCTCTCTCTCTCTTTTTATTTATTTATTTATTTACTTTTAAAAAAGCATGTGTATGTACAGGTAGTTGTGATTGTGGCTCACATCTTCCCTTGGTTTTACGTCCAAGAACGGCTTAAACGCCCTCTATGGGTCGGGGATAGGCTTCCCATCCAGTTTTCTTAAAAACTGGCAAACAGGGTCTTTTTTAGTCAGATTCCCAAGACTAAGTCGATCATGTTCTTTATGAAATAGTGGCCATAAATCATGAATTGCACGATGCACATCTCCACTAGGATGCGTCTCAAGAGTCAATAGAAGATTATCTAAAGACTCCTTACTCAGGCCATCCTTAATGAATTGTATTTTATCTTCACGGTTTATAGATACCATTCCTAAAGAACGACATTGTGTATTACAAGTCCATCTAGCACATCGATGACAGACATCCAGTCGTTTTGCACGACGCTTCTTTGCAAAAGTGCTTTTACCTGTTCCAGGCATGTGTGAAATGAAGAAGTTAGAGGACTCACCTGATAATCGAACCTTTGCTTCAATCAACCAGCGAATATCTTCAGGAATTCCATGATTCATTAACAATCTCAATCTTGCACATCTAGCACGGTAAATTTTTGTAATCGCATTCTGAGGCAGAGCGGGAAAATACTTTTTCAATTTTTCAAGATTAGTGTCCATTTTCAAATGAGAATTGGAAGAGAGATTCAAAGAATTGCACAGATATATACACAGATATCAGTAATTGTGGGAAACTGAAAGAACCGACTTAAGTCACGGAGTACCGTTATCCGCCATTTGACCGGGGTGAAGAAACTCGCAAAAATCACTCAAAAAGAAACAAAAATAAAATAAAATAAAATCAATATTTATATAAGAAACAAAAATAAAATAAAATAAAATAAAATAAAATCAATCTTTATATACAGGATCATCCAATTCAATAGAGTTATGTTCAACTGAAAAATTGTCAAAGTAAACTTTCAGACGATGTCCATTTACCTTGAAAACATTGTCATTCTTTGGATTCTCGATGTCATAGGCCCCATATGGATACACATGTTTCACAATAAAAGGACCACTCCATCTTGATCTTAATTTTCCAGGAAATAAATGCAGTCGAGAATTATAAAGCAAGACTTTTTGACCAACATTGAAGGTTTTTCTCTGTATTTTCTTGTCATGAAACTCTTTAATTCTTGCTTTATGAATTCTTGAATTTTCATATACATCATTTCTTATTTCCTCAAGCTCATTTATTTGTAATTTTCGCAGTTGACTAGCATCATCCAAATTTGAATTGAAAGCTTTAATAGCCCAATAAGCTTTATGTTCAAGTTCCACAGGCAAGTGACAAGGTTTTCCATAGACTAGTCTATACGGTGACATACCTAATGATGTTTTATAAGCAGTTCGATAAGCCCAAAGTGCATCATTAAGTCTTAAAGACCAGTCTTTCCTATTAGGGTTCACTGTTTTCTCCAAAATATGTTTGATCTCCCTATTAGCAAGCTCTACTTGTCCACTTGTTTGAGGGTGATAAGGGGTGGCAACTTTGTGTGTGATTCCATATTTCTTCATTAAAGACTCAAATGGCTTGTTGCAGAAATGTGTTCCACCATCACTTATTATGGCTCGAGGGACTCCAAATCGACTCAAAATATTTTCTTTCAAAAACTTTATCACTATTTTGTGATCATTGTTTCGACTTGGAATTGCCTCTATCCATTTTGAAACATAATCTACTGCGACTAATATGTATAAGAAACCAAATGATGGAGGGAATGGACCCATGAAATCTATACCCCAACAATCAAAGATCTCAATGACAATAATAGGGTTTAAAGGCATCATGTGACGTTTTGAAATAGATCCCAACTTTTGACAATTTTCACAAGACTTGCAGAATGCATGTGAGTCTTTGAACATGGTGGGCCAGTAAAATCCACTTTGTAAGATTTTTGCAGTTGTCTTTCTTGATGAGAAATGGCCCCCACATGCCTCAGAATGACAAAATTTAATGACACTACTTACCTCATTGTCAGGAATGCATCTTCGAAATATTTGATCAGGACAATATTTGAATAAATAAGGATCATCCCAATAAAAGTTCTTCACTTCGTTCAAAAACTTTCTTTTATCTTGGGTATTCCAATGAGCTGGCAATTGTCCTGAAACAAGAAAATTGACAATATTAGCAAACCAAGGCATTGTAGAGACAGAAAGTAAAGATTCATCAGGAAAGTAGTCATCGATTGGTGTGATGTCAGTTTCCGAATCTATTGTCAATCTTGACAAGTGATCTGCGACAACATTTTCGCTGCCTTTCTTATCTTTGATTGTGATATCAAATTCTTGAAGTAATAAAATCCACCGCACCAATCTAGCCTTGGAATCTTTCTTAGAAAGAAGATATTTCAATGCTGCATGATCACTAAAAACAACAACAGGTGAACCAACAAGATAAGATCTGAATTTTTCACATGCAAATACTACTGCAAGTAATTCTTTTTCAGTGGTGGTATAATTCATTTGAGCACTATTTAAAGTTTTACTTGCATAGTAAATTACATAAGGTTTCTTATCTTTTCTTTGTCCCAAAACAGCACCTACGGCATAATCACTAGCATCACACATTATTTCAAAAGGTAATGACCAATCGGGAGGTTGAATGATAGGAGCACAAGTAAGCAAGTTTTTAAGTTTAACAAAGGCTTCTTCACAATGTTCAGTCCATTCAAAAATAGTATCCTTTGTTAGAAGGTTACTTAAAGGCTTAGATATTACACTAAAATCTTTGATGAACCTTCTATAAAAACCAGCATGTCCCAGGAATGATCTAACATCTTTAAGAGATTTTGGTGTTGGCAAGTTTGCAATTAACTCGATTTTAGATTTGTCAACCTCAATTCCTTTTGATGAAACAATGTGACCAAGTACAATGCCATTTGTTACCATAAAATGACATTTTTCCCAATTTAGCACAAGATTCTTCTCTTCACACCTGGTTAAAACCTTTCCTAAATTAGTCAAACAATCATCAAATGAATCACCAAAAACAGAAAAATCATCCATGAAAATCTCAAGAAAATGTTCAACCATATCGCTAAATATACTAAGCATGCATCTTTGAAATGTGGCTGGTGCATTACATAATCCAAAAGGCATCCTTCGATATGCAAAAGTACCAAATGGACATGTGAAAGTAGTTTTTTCTTGATCTTCCAACGCAATTTCAATTTGGTTGTAACCCGAATAGCCATCTAGGAAACAATAAAATTCATGACCTGCAACTCTTTCTAGGATTTGATCCATGAAAGGTAAAGGAAAATGATCTTTTCTAGTCATTGAATTAAGTTTCCTATAGTCAATGCACATGCGCCAACCAGTAACAGTTCTAGTGGGAATTAACTCATTGTTCTCATTTGTTATCACAGTGACTCCAGATTTCTTAGGTACAACTTGGGTAGGACTTACCCATTTGCTGTCAGAAATAGGATAAATGATTTCATTATCTAGAAGCTTAATGACTTCATTTTTCACTACTTCTTTCATATTAGGATTTAGCCTTCGTTGCATTTCTCTAGAGGGTTTAGCATTTTCCTCTAAATAAATTCTGTGTGTACAAATCAAAGGACTAATTCCTTTTATATCAGCTATGGTCCATCCTAATGCTTTTTTGTGCATTTTCAGAGTTTGTAATAACTTACCTTCTTGATGTGCATTAAGTTTGGAAGAGATTATTACCGGAAAAGTTTCATTTTCTCCCAAAAATGAGTATTTGAGATTGGATGGCAACGGCTTCAAATCAGGTTTTGGTGGTTGAACACTTGAAGGTATGGACTTAATTGGTCGTGGTGGCAATTCCTCAATTTGTGGCCTCCAATTACTTGTCTTTGATTCTTCCTAGATTGAGACTCTGAAAAACTGAATATGGAAGTAAATTCACACTAGCTCCAAGATCAAGTAAGGCTCTTTCAATTTTATGCTCTCCAATAAAGCAAGAAATTGTAGGACAACCAGGGTCTTTATATTTCAAAGCATTATTGTTTTGAAGAATAGAACTTACTTGTTCGGCTAGAAAGGCTTTCTTTTTCACATTCAGTTTCCTCTTCACAGTGCATAGATCTTTCAAAAATTTAGCATAGGAAGGAACCTGTTTAATTGCATCCAGCAAAGGTATATTGATCCTTACCTGTTTGAAAATTTCATAAATTTCAGAATTGTGATTGACTTTCCTTTGTTTGGTCATGGCTTGAGGAAATGGAAGTGCTGGCGGTGAATCAGTTGTTTCTTTGCAATTTTCAGATTCATCCCCTTCCTTACCCTCAGAGATTGACTCATCATCTTTCTCATAAGGTTCAAGAGAGGGTTTTTCAATAACCTTACCACTGCGCAGAGTAGTGACTGATTTGACTTGATCCATGTGTTGGCTTCCGGAACTACTTGCATTTGCATTGTATTGCCCTTTGGGATTTTGTTGTGTTTGAGATGGAAACTTACCTTTCTCTTGGAAACTAAGAGCAGATGTTAATTTAGCAAGAGTATCTTTAAAATCTGTCATGTTTTGAGCAAGTTGAGTATTGATTGTCTCTTGCTTTTCAATGAATGCATGCAATGTTTCCTCAAGATTTCTTCTAGGAGGTGGAGCATAAGGAGGTGCATATCCATGAGAATTTTGGAAATTGTGGTGTGCTTGAAACGGTGGTTGTGAAGTTTGTGCATTGTTGTGCTCACTCTTCCAATTGAAATTTGGGTGATTCCTCCAACCAGGGTTGTATGTTTGGGAGTATGGGTTGTAGTTGGCCCTTTGGAAACTGTTTAAAGCATGGGCTTGTTCATGGAGACATTCCTTAAAAGAAGGCAAGGTTGGACAATCGTTGGTTGAGTGTTCATTTGTTTCACAGATTTGACACACAATGTTTTTAACAGATTTTAATTGACCACTCTTTTTCAATTCTAGTGCCTCGACTTTTCTAGCTAAAGATGCAAATTTGGCTTGGAGGTCATGATCTTCCCTAAGGTTGTACATACCTCCACTAGATGTATGAAGTTGAGTTTTACTCGGTGCCTCATAAGTACCCGCAGTGTCCCAATTTTGAGCATTTTCAGCTAACAAGTCTAAGTACTCCATTGCTTCATCAGGGTCTTTATCTTCAAAAGTTCCATTGCACATCAATTCAACCATTTGCCTATCTTTAGGTGTTAACCCTTCATAGAAATGTGAAACCAATCTCCATGTTTCAAAACCATGATGAGGGCAAGTACTAAGCAAATCTCGATACCTATCCCAACATTTGTAAAATGTTTCTCCTGGTTTTTGAGTGAAAGTGGTGATTTGTCTTTTGAAAGAGTTTGTTCTATGAGATGGGAAAAACTTCTTTAAAAATTGTTGTTGCATTTCATCCCAAGCACGAATGGATCCTGGTCTCAAATTTTGTAGCCATGTTTTAGCTTTATCTTTTAATGAAAAAGGGAAAAGCTTTAATCTGATGGTGTTCATGCTACAATTTAAATTATTATATGTGTTGCAGACCTCTTCAAATTCCCTTAAATGCAAGTATGGATTTTCCAATTCTAAACCATGAAAAGAAGGTAAAAGTTGAATAATACCTGGTTTAAAATTAAAATGAGATGCATCAGGAGGAAAAACTATGCATGATGGTGCACTTGTTCTTGTGGGATTCATATGATCTCTAAGTGTTCTAGCACGGTTATTCTCATTATTTTCATTATGAAGTGATTGATTATCTTCTTCGGCCATATTTTCTGAAAATGATGAGGATACCCTACAAAGTCTACCACTTGATGTACGTGACCACACTCTCATGCACGTGTAGGAATAAAATAAAAAGAAGAAGAAGAAAGCAAAAGAAGGAGGAAGAAAACAAAATAAAAAGAAACAAAAGAAAAGAAACAAAGTTATATACAAGAAAAGTGAAAAGAGAAAATAAAATAAATACTATAATTTATACAAGAACATACCTCCCCGGCAGCGGCGCCAAAAACTTGACACGACGAAAAGATTGATGTCTTCTCCCAAGTGCAGGAGTGTCGAAGTAATAAATAACCCGGCAAGACCGGGGTCGAACCAGAGGGAGGTTAATTGTACAAATTATAAACAACAATTATAAACAACAATAATAGTAATAATGATAACAATAAAAATAATACAACAACAATAATAACAATAATAATAACAATAATAATAATAATAATAATAATACTAGTAGTAGTAGTAGTAGTAGTAGTAGTAGTAGTAGTAATAATAATAATAATAATAATAATAATAAAGAAAGAGAAGAAGAAGAAGATGATGATGATGATGATGAGAACTTTGAGATGAAATATTAATGTAACAATTAAACAATGATAATAACAAATGTCAAGGTTAGAGGTTCCACTAATGGTATATCAAACAAGTATAGTATAAACTCTTATTATTGATTTGGAAACCACACACAAAGGAGGTTCCAATCAGATTATATATTGTTAACATGATTACATTAGTCATCATATTCAATTAATGCTAATACTTGTAAATCTCGTCAAGCATTCATGATTATAACTTATGTTAACAACAAATCAAGTTCCTTTCATAGCTCAGGTGTCGGTTATACCATACATTATGGGCTATGAAAGTGCCAAGCATTTGTTGTACCAAGTGTTATACAACATAAATCAAGATTAGTCATTTAACAAGCAAAGTATTAAAGAGTGAATAAGATAACAAATATAAAACATGTTAGTATCAAACATTAAAGTCCATATTAAGTTTACACTATACTTATTCTTCCACCATTAGTGTAACCTTTTCACCTTGACATAATTAACTTAGCTAGACATAATGAAAGAAAGGAAAACAAATAAACAAAATAAGAACATAAAAGCTAACTAAGTAAAGGAAAGGAAATGAAAAGCATAAACTTAATATTAATGAAAGCAAAGCATAAACATTACAAAAAATACAAAAAGAGAAAGGAAGAGTATGATCTTGATCTCAACACCAAGATGCCTAAATGCATGGCAAATGCCTCCTTTTATAGGCCAAAATTGGGAACTATTGATTTGATGACTAATTGATAAGTGGGTGGCCAACTTTTGACTTGGTGACAATCCTTATCTTCTCTTGTCTGCCCAAAACGTCATTGATAACGTCAAAACTGGAGCCAGGTGCAAACATGAAAGTTGTAGGCAATTGTCTCAGCTTTCTTGTGTAAAAAATTCAGCTCATTTGGACTTCTAGAACTCCAGATATGGCCAAAATACCGAACAGTGCTCGGGCTGGAAGACAGATTCGGGCTTCTTTGTTGTTGCTACAATTTGGACTTGATAATGGCCTTTTTAGATCTTGGGCTCCATATGAAAGTTGTAGGCCTATGTCTTACCTTTCCATCCATATAAATTGGACCTAAATCTGAGATCTGTAGCTCCAGATATGGCCCAATTACCGAATAGTGTTCCGGTTTGGATTGCACCGACATCTCTTCTCTAAGTTTGACCATCTCTTTATCCTTGCAATTTAAGTTCTTCAAGTCATCAATCAATCCTTTCATTTATTGGATAGGCCTGCATTAAAAATAGACATTTACCACAAATTATAGGTATCTTATATTATTAGATACATTATTATAAAACATATTTTAGTTAAGGAGTTATTGATACTTCAAGTGCAAAATGATGATATAAAACCATGATAAAAATGCACTTTTAAGTACTAATCAGTATAACCGACACCTAAGCTATGAAAGGAACTTGATTTGTTGTTAACATAAGTTATAATCATGAATGCCTAATGAGATTTACAAGTATTACTATTAATCAAATAAGATGACTAATGTAATCATGTTAACAATCTATAATCTGATTGGAACTGTGTATGCTATAACGAATTAACATTCACTGCCAAATTATGTGTTCTGCAGCAAAATTATGATTCGCTGCTGAAAATATGTCATCTACAGTGAACTAACATTCGCTGCCGAATTGGGTGTTCTACAACGAAATTGTAATTCGCTGCTGAAGCTGTGTCGGCTGCAGCGAATTAACATTGCTGTCAAAACTGAGTTGTCTACATCGAATTAGCATTCGCTACCGAATTATGTGTTCTGCAGTGAAATTGTGATTCACTATTAAAAATGTGTCATCTACAGTGAATTAACATTCACTATTGAATTGGGTGTTCTGCAGCAAAATTATGATTCGTTGCCGAAACTATGTCAGGTACAATGAATTACCATTTGCTACCAAAACTGAGTTGTGTGCAGTGAATTAGCATTCACTGCTGAATTGTGTGTTCTGCAGCGAAATTATGATTCACTATAGAAAATATGTTGACTACAGCAAATTAGCATTTGCTACCAAAACTAAGTTGTTTGTAGTGAATTAGCATTCGCTGCAGAATCATATGTTCTGCAACGAAATTGTGATTCACTGTCAAAGCTGTGTCGTCTACAACGAATTGGCATTCACTATCTAATGGTGTGTTGTGCCAAAATTATATCATCTACAATGAATTGGCATTCGCTACCGAATGACGTGTTCTATAGTGAATTTGTGATTCGTTCCCAAATCTAAGTTATGTACAAAGAATTAACATTTGTTGCTGAATTGTTTATTCTGTAGTGAAATTGTGATTCACTGCCGAAACTGTGTCGACTATAGCGAATTAATATTCGTTGCTGAAATTGAGTTGTTTATAGCAAACTAGTTTTCTCTACTGAATTGGCAGCTTACAGTGAACTAGTTTTCGCTGCCAATTTCTACAATAGACCTCGTAAGATGAAATGACTTAAATGCTTGTAACAATTTCATGATATGATGATGTAAAATGTGGAACACTTGAATATGAAGATATAAACTCATAAAATAAGTGTGGTGAGGAATGTGATTCAAAGATACACATGTACTGATTTGTGACCATTGATGTCTTAGGTGGTGTGGTTGGGATTGGACCGTTGTAAATGCCCAAAAGGAAACATATACATAGAAAGAGAGAATTGATGAATTCACCATCGATGCCAATTTCTAAATTGGCAGCACCGCAGTTTTCGTTGCTGATTTCCTAAATCGGTAGCGATGCAATTATTTTTAAATTATCTTAAGGAACTGGAGAGAGGGGTAAAACTGGTTTTAGATAGACCAAAATAAGGATAAGAACACATCTAAACCAACCACCAAAATAACTCACCTCATTTAATGGGGAGTATAAATACAAGGAGGAGAGAGAGGATGATCCATCTTCTTCCCAAAGTTGTCTCCAGCAGCTGCATGTTGACCTTTCCTTCCTCTTTCCCAACAGAAACCTAAACCAAACCAGTAAAGTGTGCTTTGTGAACATGTGAGGGAAAGATGAGACCTCGAGGGAAGATTTGGATAGTTGCCTAGAGGAAAGGAAAACGAGGGCTGGAAACGTGAGAGGAAGAAGAAGAAGGAGAACTAGTAGGAGAAGAGAAAGAATAGTGTCAAACCTTCCTCAAACTTAGTTAGATTTGAAAGGTATGCGTCGTGAAACTCCCTTCCTCTTCTCCTTACCTAAGCTAGAAATAGAAATGAAGTAGAAAAACCCTAAGAAAATTGACCTAAGACCTAAGCTAGTTGTGAAGGAAACTGAAATTAACTAAGAGGACAAGGAAACACATATGAAAAAATTAACTAAGAGGACAAGGAAACATAAATGAAAGTGATGGTTTCGATGTGTGTGTTTTGCTAGAATTTATTGAAAGATTATATGTTGTAATTGATGGTTTTCAATGTGTGTGTTCTGTTGGAATCTTGTTGAAGGATTATGTGCTGAAATTGATGGTTTCAATGTGTATGTTCTGCTCGAACTTAGTGACAGTGTATAATGTTGTGGTTGTCACACCATGTGTGGTGTGTGTTCATGCCAAAATATGTGTTGTGCACCGAAACTGTGTCTGCTGTAGTGAATTAGCATTTGTTGTCGAAACTGAGTTGTCTGTAGCAAACTTGACATGATGAAAAGATTGATGTCTTCTCCCAAGTGCAAGAGTGTCGAAGTAATAAATAACTCGGCAAGACTGGGGTCAAACCACAGAGAGGTTAATTGTACAAATTATAAACAACAATAATAGCAATAACAACAATAACTATAATAATAATAATAATAATAATAGTAATAGTAGTAGTAGTAGTAGTAGTATTAATAGTACTAATAATAATAATAGTAATAATAATAATAATAATAATAATAATAATAATAATAATAATAATAATAATAATAATAATAAAGAAAAAGAAGGAGAAGAAGAAGATGAGAACTTTGAGATGGAATATTAATGTAACGATTAAACAATGATAATAACAAATATCAAGGTGAGAGATTCCACTAATGGTATGTTAAACAAGTGTAATATAAACTCTTATTATTCAATTGGAAACCACACATAAACGAAGTTCCAATCAGATTATAAATTGTTAATATGATTACATTAGTCATCTTATATGATTAATGCTAATACTTGAAAATCTCGTCAAGCATGCATGATTATAACTTATGTTAACAACAAATCAAGTTCCTTTTATAGCTTAGGTGTCGGTTATACCAAACAGTATGGGCTATAAAGTGCCAAGTATTTGTTGTACCAAGTGTTATACAACATAAATCAAGATTAGTCATTTAACAAGCAAAGTATTAAAGAGTGAACAAGATAACAAATATAAAACATGTTAGTATCAAACATTAAAGTCCATATTAAGTTTACACTATACTTATTCTTACACCATTAGTGTAACCTTTTCACCTGACATAATAAACTTAGCTAGACATAATGAAAGAAAGAAAAATAAATAAACAAAATAAGAACATGAATAAGATTAAAGTTAACTAAATAAGTGAAAGGAAATGAAAGGCTTTATACTTGATATTAATGAAAGCAAAGCATAAACATTACAAAAAATATAAAGAGAGAAAGGAAGAGCATGATCTTGATCTGGACACCAAGATGCCTAAGTGCATGGCAAATGCCTCCTTTTATAGGCCAAAATTGGGAACTATTAAGTTGATGACTAATTGATAAGTGGGTGGCCAACTCTTAACTTGGTGACAATCCTTATCTTCTCTTGTCTGCCCACAACGTCAAAATTAGAGCCACTCAAAAACATGAAAATTGTAGGCAATTGTCTCAGCTATCTTGTGTAAAACATTCAGCTCATTTGGACTTCCAAAAATCCAGATATGGCCAAAATACTAAATAGTGCTCGGGCTGGAGGACAGATTCAGGCTCCTTTGTTGTTACTACAATTTAGACTTGAAAATGGCCTTTTTAGATCTTGGGCTCCATATGAAAGTTGTAGGCCTATGTCGTACCTTTCCATCCATATAAAGTAGATCAAAATCTGAAATGTATAGCTCCAGATATGACCCAATTACCAAACAGTATTCCGATTTGGATTGCACCGAGATCTCTTTTCTAATTTTGGTCATCTCTTTGCCCTTGCAATTTAAGTTCCTAAAGTCATCAATCAATCCTTTCATTTATGTGATAGGCCTGCATTTAAAATAAATATTTACCATAAATTAAAGGTATCTTATATTATTAGATATATTATTATAAAACATGCTTTAGTTAAGGAGTTACTGATACTTCAAGTGCAAAATGATGATATAAAACCATGATAAAAATGCACTTTTAAGTACTAATCACAACCCTAGTTGGAGAAATCACCCAAATTTCAGTTGGAAGAGTGATAATAACAATGTACAAACTTCACAACCACCGTTTCAAACACATTATAATTTCCAAAATTCTCATGGATATGCACCTCCTTATGCTCCACCTCCTAAAAGAAATCTTGAGGAAACATTACATGTATCATTGGAAAGAAATGGACAATCAATACTCAACTTGCTTAAAACATGATAGATTTTAAAGATACTCTTCCAAAATTAACATCTGCTCTCAGTTTCCAAGAGAAAGGTAAGTTTCCATCTCAACCATAACAAAATCCCAAGGGGCAATACAATGTAAATGCAAGTAGTTCTGGAAGCCAACACATGGATCAAGTCAAATCAGTCACTACTCTTCTCAATGGTAAGGTTATTGAAAAACCCACTCTTAAACCTTCTAAGAAAGATGATGAGTTAATCTCTAAGGTTAAGGAAGGGGTTGAATCTGAAAATTACAAAGAAACGACTGATTCCCTACTAGCACTTCCATTTCCTCAAGCCATGACCAAACAAAGGAAAGTCAATCACAACTCTAAAATTTTTTAAACTTTCAAATAGGTAAGAATCAATATACCTTTACTGGATGTTATTAAACATGTTCCTTCCTATGCTAAATTTTTGAAAGATCTATACATGGTGAAGAGGAAACTGAATGTGAAAATGAAAGCCTTTTTAGCCGAGCAAGTGTCATTCTTCAAAACAATAATGCTTTAATATATAAAGACTCTGATTGTCCTACAATTTCTTACTTTATTAGAGAACATAAAATTGAAAGAGTCTTACTTGATCTTGGAGCCAGTGTAAATTTACTTCCATATTCAGTTTTTCAAAGTCTCAATTTAGGTGAGTTAAAACCAACTTCTATAACTCTTTTACTTGCCGATAGATCTATAAATGTGCCTAGAGGAATAATTGAAGATGTGTTAGTACAAGTCGATAAATTCATTTATCTTGTGGATTTTATTGTCTTGGACACAAAACCTGTTGAAACATGTAATTCATTTCTTGTTATTTTAGGATGTCCGTTTCTTGTAACTTTTACTGCATTGATTAATTGTAGGAATGGACCAATGAAGGTATCATTTGAAAATATGATATTAGAGATGAATATTTTCAACATTTGCAAGCAACCTAGAGATAATGAATTACAAGAAGCAGATCATATTGAGGAATTAGTTTATGATCAACTTGAATTTACTTTAAGTAAAAATATGTTGGATGAATCTAAAGATTTGCAAATGATTTATTTTGAGGAAGAAATCACAGATGAAAAACGCACCGAAAATGTTGATGTGGATCTTTTGTCAAAAGTGACAACAAATTCAACATCTAACATCATACCAATCGATGATTACTTTCCTAACGAATCCTTACTTTCTCCAATGCCTTGGTACAATAAAAATGTCAATTTTCTTGCTTCAGGAGATTTGCTAGCTGATTGGAATACCCATGATAAAGAAAAGTGTCATTAACGTATTCAAATATTATCCTCATCAAATATTTCAAAGATTCATTCCCAACAATGAGGTAAGTAGTGTCATTAAACATTGTTATTCTGAAGCATGTGGGAGCTATTTTTTTTTGTCAAAATAGACAACTGCAAAAATATTTCAAAATGGATTTTATTGGCCCACCATGTTCAAGGGCACGCATGCATTCTGCAAAACTTGTGAAAATTGTCAAAAAGTTGATACTGATCAAAAAGTTTTGTTTTATAATTCTTAACTCCATTTATTCCCTAGAGAGCTAAGATCAAGATGAGGTAGTCAATTTATTAAGAAACATGTGTATCCTTATAGGGCCTTTGATATTGAGAATTGAATAAATGACAATGTTTTTAATGAAAATGAACATTGTTTGAAAGCTTACTTTGATAATTTTCCTAGTAAAAATGAATCAACTAGTTTGAATGATTTGGTAGATAAAGGTTGATTATTTTGTTTTTCTCACATTGTTTTTGTGTTTTTTTTAGTGATTTTTGCTTGTTTCTCTCACCCCGGTCAAACGACAAACAACAATACTCTATGACTTAGGTCGGTTCTTTCAGTTTCCCATAATAACTAATATTTGTGTATATATTTGTGCAATTCTTTGAATCTCTCTTCCAATTCTCATTTGATAATGGACATTAATATTGAAAAATTGAAAAAGTATTTTCCCGCTTTGTCTCAGAATACAATTACAAAAATTTACCATGCTAGATGTACAAGATTGAGGTTGTTAATGAATCACGGAATTCCTGAAGATATTCGCTGGTTGGTTGAAGTAAAGGTTCGATTATTAGTTGAGTTCTCTAATTTCTTCATTTCACACATGCGTGGAACAGGTAAAAGCACTTTTGCCAAGAAATGTCGTGCAAAACGACTGAAAGTCTATCATCGATGTGCCAGATGGACTTGTAATACACAATGTTGTTCTTTAGGAATGGTATCTATAAACCGTGAAGATAAAATATAATTCATTAAGGATGGCCTAAGTAAGGAGTCTTTAAATAATCTTCTATTAACTCTTGAGACGCATCTTAGTGGAGATATGCATCATGCATTTCATGATTTATGGCCACTATTTCATAAAGAACATACTCGACTTAGTCTTGGGAATCTGACTAAAAAAGACCCTGTTTGCTAGTTTTTAAGAAAACTGTATAGGAAGCCTATCCTCGACCCATAGAGGGCGTTTAAGTCGTTCTTGGATGTAAAACTAAGGGACGATGCGAGCCACAATCACAACTACATGTACATATATATGCTTTTTTTTAAATAAATAAAAAGAGATAGAGAGAGTGTGAGAGACTCTAGCTGGCCGATATATAGGTTGTATGATTGTCTTTTTAATTTCTCATCTATAAAATCCTCTCTTCCTTCCTTTCACTTCTACTCAACCCATACATTCAACAAATATAAAAGTGTTTAGACATGGTAAGTTCCTCAGGTCATCACATAAGAAATATTTGTGTTTTCGGTGGATTTAGTCCTAGGAAAGAAAAGGAGTTTTTAGAATCATCAAATCATCTTGGTCAGGTGCTAGCTGAGAGAAAGACTCATTTAGTGTATGAGGGAGGCATTCTTGGGTTAATGGGAGGTGTGTCAATAACTGTATTTTTATGAGGTAGTCAAGTTTTGGGGGTCGTCCCCAAAGCTTTAACATGTGGGGACATCATTGGAAAAACAATTGGAGAAGAATTACAGGTCTCCATAATTTTGGCTCGAATGAATGCAATGTTTAATCATATTAATGCCTTCATTGCTTTACCAGGTGGTCTAGACACATTGGAAAAGATCTTTCATATTTCCTCTTGGGCCAAACTGCACATTCACCATAAACCCATAGGTCTATTAGATGTTAATGGTTATTATGATAAGTTGTCTTTTCTTGATCATGCTGTAGAACAAGAATTTTTAATATCTTCTGCACGACAAATCATAATCTCTGTTGCTACTGCTGAACAATTGATTGACCAACTATAATCTTTCATTCCTGTAATTGATCCCTCCATGAGTCGCATAAATTGGTCATCTAAGAAAAGCCGTAAAAAGCTTAGATTAGATTTGAGTCTTCATTTGTAATTTTTTTTGTTGTTTTATTTTATTATTGTGTTTTGTTATTTCTTATTTTTGTTTGTGTGTTTCAGGTTTGTCCATGTTCTTTATTTGAAGTGATATCTTCTATACTCTATCTTTCTACCTTAAAACATTGAAGACAATGTCTCGTTTTGGTTGGAGGGAGAGGGTAGTAACTAAAAGTTAACTAATTGTGTTTTCTATTTCATAAAGCATGTGCAAAATTGTTGTTACTATGATGGTAGAGTAAAAGAGATCTTTTTATGACTCTTGAGATGCATCTTAGTAACCATTCTTAATAAGATCTATCATAATACTTCTTGAAATATTCACGTTTACAAACTCTCACATTGTTATCACTTAATTCTGCTCATATACTCATTTAACATGTATTCTTAAACCTTAATTTACACACACACACTTTAACATATGATTGTAGGTTGCACATTCGATGATTACATTATTTATGTTCTTTTGTTAAAAGTAACAACTAAGGGAAAGGGATAATATATAATTTTAAAAACAAAAAAAAGAGCAAAAAAAATGATAATAATAAAAATATAGATAAGTTTGGTTTCGTAGACTCCCTAACCTAAGCAATTAAGCCCGAAGGGGTGTTTTAACACCTAATACCCTAAAGTCAACTTACATAGGAGCTATTGGCCCAACACTTGTTACATGGGTTGAGAAGAAAAACTTAAGGGAATCAAACATTGCACTATCTACGTATCAGTATCTATGACCTGAGTTACTAATCTCGTAGGGGTGTCACAACATCTAATGCCCTGAGACCAACTAGTCTAGGAGTTATTAGTTGAAAGCTTGTTACATGGGTTAAAGATGTATGCTGTTTTAAGTTATATGTATATATATTAAAAAAGAGAAAAAAAAGAAAAAACTAATAATCCTAACCCAAGGAAGTTAACCTTAAACATTAGAACAAAAATTTTGTTTTCTTCCATGAAAAGCCCCATAATTATGTGTTGATGTATTGAGTACAAAAAAAAGGTTTATTAATATCTTGTTAAGAGGTATTGAGCATATATATATATAAATTTAATGAGAGTTTGTTTATCTAGATAGATCAATGGAAGTTGAATGATGAATACCTTATTTTGTGGAATTTACAAATTGTTTTCTATTTTAACACTTTGATTACTAGGGACTAGTAATAAGCTGCTTGAGGGTGTGATTAGTATTTAAAAGTACATTTTTATCAAGGTTTTATATCATCATTTTACACTTGAAGTATCAATAACTCCTTAACTAAAGCATGTTTTATAATAATATATCTAATAATATAAGATACCTTTAATTTATGGTAAATGATCCTTTTAAATATAGGCCTATCATATAAATGAAACAATTGATTGATGAATTTAAGAACTAAAATTGAAATGACAGAGATGACCAAACTTAAAAAAGAGATCCCACTGCAATCTAAACTAGAATACTGTTCAATAATTGGGTCATATCTAGAGTTATAGATCTCAGATTTAGGCCTACTTTATATGGATAGAAAGGTAAGACATAGGCCTACAACTTCCATATGGAGCCTAAGATCTAAAAAATCTATTTTCAAGTCCAAATTAGAGCAATAACAAAGAAGTCTGAATTTGTCTTTGAGCCCGAGCATTATTTAGTGTTTTGCCCATATCTGGAGTTCTAAAAGTCCAAATGATCTGAGTATTTTACACAAGAAAGCTAAGATAATTTTTACAATATTCATGTTTTCAAGTGGCTCTAGTTTTGACATTATTAATGATGTTTTTGACAGACAAGAGAAGATAAGGATTGTCACCAAGTTAAGAGTTGGTCACCCACTCATCAATTAGTTATCAAATCAATAGTTTCCAATTTTAGCCTATAAAAGAGGCATTTGTCATGCATTTAGGCATCCTGGTTTCCAGATCAAGATCATGCTCTTGCTTTTTCTCTTTGTATTTTTTGTAATGTTTATGCTTTGCTTTCATTAATATTAAGTTTATACATTTCATTTCCTTTTATTTACTGAGTCAACTTCTATCTTATTTATGTTCTTATTTTGTTCATTTTGTTTTCTTTCATTATGTTTAGTTAAGTTTATTATGTCAAGGTGAAAATGTTACACTAATGGTGTAAGAATAAGTGTAATGTAAACTTAATATGGACTTTAATGTTTGATACTAACATGTTTTGTATTTATTATCTTGTTCATTCTTTAATACTTTGCTTGTTAAATGACTAATCTAGATTTATTTTATATAATACTTGGCACTCTTATAGCCCATACTGTATGGTATAATCGATACCGAAGCTATGAAAGGAACTTGATTTGTTGTTAACATAAGTTATAATCATGAATGCCTACGAGATTTACAAGTATTAGCATTAATCGAATAAGATAACTAATGTAATCATGTTAATAATTTATAATCTGATTGGAACCTCCTTTGTGTGTGGTTTCCAATTGAATAATGAGAGTTTATACTATAGTTGTTTGACATACCATTAGTGGATCTTCTAACATTGACATTTGTTATTATCATTGTTTAGTCCTTACATTAATATTTCATCTCAAAGGTCTCTTCTTCTTCTTCTTCTTTTTCTTTATTATTATTATTACTATTATTACTATTATTATTATTATTATTATTGGTATTACTACTTCTAAAATTATTATTGTTGTTGTTGTTGTTGTTGTTGTTGTTGATGATGTATTATTGTTATTTATAATTTGTACAATTAAACTCCCTATGGTTCAACCCCGGTCTTGCCGGGTTATTACTTCGACACTCCTGCACTTGAGAGAAGACATCAATCTCTTAGTCGTGTTAGCTGTCGAAACTGAGTTGTCCACAACGAATTTGTGATTCGCTACCGAAACTAAGTTTTCTGCAGGGAATTCGCATTCGCTGCCAAATTGTAAATTGTGCAATGAAATCATGATTCACTATCGAAACTGTGTTGACTACGTGTGTTGTGTTGCAAAACTGTGATTCGCTGTTGAAACTGAGTCTTCTGTAGCAAATTACCATTCGCTGCCGAATTGTGTATTGTGCAGCTAAATTGTGATTTGCTGCTGAAATTGAGTCTTCTGCAGCGAATTAGCATTTGTTGCGAATTGTGTGTTCTGTAATGAATTTGTGATTCGCTATTGAACCTATGTTGTCTATAGTGAATTAACAATTCGATGCCGACTGGCGTGTTCTACAGTGAATTTGCGATTCGCTGCCATAGTGGAGTTCTCTATAGCAAATCGCTGCTGAAGTTAAGTTAGTTGCAGTGAAATTGCGATTCGCTGCCAAATCTGAGTTGTCTACTACGAGTTAGCATTTGTTGCTGAAAATATAGAGCCAGCAACGAAACAATTCTTGCTGCCGAACTGGGCAGCCTGCAGCGAACCTGTTCTCGCTGCCGATTTCTACAATAAGCCTCCTAGATAGAAATGACTTAAATTCTAGTAACAATTTCATGGTATGATGTTGTGAAATATGGATCACTTGAATGAGAACATATGAACTCTTGAAATAAGTGTGGGGACGAATGTGATTCAAAAATACAAATGTATTGATTTGTGACCATTGATGTCTTAGGTGGTGTGGTCAGGATTGGACCATCGTCAAGACAAGAACAACCCACAAGTGGAGCAGGTAGGTGACTTGTACCTTCCTTTTCATACGTTAAATAATGAGATATTTTAACATGAATGTTATCATAATGGGTTAGAAAAATTATCAGATTGTCAAACATTTAAATGTTGATTAACTTCGGCTAATGGCATCCGAAGGGATGACCAGGACAAGGGAATGATTTGCCTTAGCTAATGGCATCTGGAAGGATGACCAGGACAAAGGAATGATTAGCCTTGGCTAATGGTATCCGAAGGGATGACCAGGACAAAGGAATGATTAGCCTTCGCTAATGGTATCCGAAGGGATGACCAGGACAAAGAAATGATTAGCCTCCACTAATACAAAGGGATGATTAGGACAAAGAACTGATTAGCCTCAACTAATGGTATCCGAAAGCATGACTAGGATAAATGATTGAGTAGCTTCGGCTAAAGGCATCCGAAGTGGATGATTAGGGGGAGTGAATAGCTAACCTCAGCAAATAATTCCTTAAGAGGATAGTTGGGTTTAAGATTATGGTTGATCGCAAGAATTGGTGCATCTATATGCATTATAAGTTGTATATACCAAGTACATGAAGAAATTATAAATATCATGCATCAAACATGGAATAATGTTAATGTTTTATTAATCTGCCAGATCATTTAATTATCATTATTATTAAAAAGCAATTGCATTCTCTTAAATGTTATGTACTACAGTAGGGACGTCACATCAACGAGATGCCTACGAAGCCCGGTACATGGGAACTTACTCTTGCAAGTAATTATGTAGTTGCATCCTAAATCATGATGTATTTTGTATGAATCAATGTATTAAACATATAACTTTTATTGGATCCTTTTGTTAAATTCATGATGACTATTATTAGGATAGGAATTCAAACTCATGTCTTTGTATGTATATTGTAATATGAACTACTAATCATGCAAATATAATATCATGTGTGTAAGATTCACTTTTAAATGAAATGTTGAATGTCGTTGACGTATGTATTGCATCTTGATGATGTGAGGAAACAGGTTTGCCAATTCCCGACACAATATGTGTCAAGTAAAAAAAAATAAAAAATTTAAGGTTGTTTGGGGCTTGAAAAGCCGGGTTGTTACAACCATCATCAAGACAAGAATAACCCGCAGGTGAAGCTAGTAGGTGACTTTTACCTTCCTTTTTCATACATTGAATAATGACATACTTTATCATAAATGTTACCATATTGCAGTAGAATGGATATTAGATTGTCAAACGCTTAAATATTGACAAATGAATGATTAGCTCCAGCTTAAGACATCTGATTGGATGATAGGGACGATCGATTGATTAGCCTCGGCTAATGGCATCCAAATGGCTGACCGGAACAAATGAATGATTAGCTTCAGCTAATGGCATCCAAATGGATGATGATTAGTACTTAAAAATGCATTTTTATTAAGGTTTTATATCATCATTTTGCACTTGAAGTGTCAATAACTCCTTAACTAAAGCATGTTTTATAATAATATAAGACACCTTTAATTTGTGGTAAATGTTTATTTTAAATGCAGGCCTATTACATAAATGAAAGGATTGATTGATGACTTTAAGAACTGAAATTGAAAGGACAAAGAGATGGCCAAACTTAGAAAAGAGATGCTGGTGCAATTCAAACCGGAATACTGTTTGGTAGTTGGGTCATATCTGGAGTTGTAGATCTCAGATTTAGGTCCACTTTATATGGATGGAAAGGTAAGACATAGGCCTATAACTTTCATATGAGCTTAAGATCTAAAAAGGCCATTTTCAAGTCCAAATTGGAGCAACAAAAAAGAAGTTCGAATCTGTCTTCCAGCCCGAGCACTGTTCAGTGTTTGGCCCATATTTGGAGTTCTAGAAGTCTAAATGAGCTGAATATTTTACACAAGAAAGCTGAGACAATATCCTACAACTTTTATGTTTTCAAGTGGCTCTAAGTTTGATGTTATCAATGACATTTTGGGCAGACAAAAGAAGATAAAGATTGTCACCAAGTCAAGAGTTGGTCACTCACTCATCAATTAGTCATCAAATCAATAGTTCTCAATTTTGGCCTATAAAAGGAGGCATTTTCCATCCATTTAGGCATCTTGGTTTCTAGATCAAGATCATGCTCTAGCTTCTCTCTTTTTATTTTTTGTAATGTTTATGCTTTGCTTTCATTAATATCAAGTTTATGCTTTTCATTTTCTTTGCTTTACTTAATTAACTCTTATCTTATTTATGTGCTTATTTTGTTTATTTATTTTTCTTTCTTTTATTATGTTTAGCTAAGTTTATTATGTCAAGGTGAAAAGGTTACACTAATGGTGTAAGAATAAGTATAGTGTAAACTTAATATGGACTTTAATGTTTGATACTAACATGTTTTGTATTTGTTATCTTGTTCACTCTTTAATACTTTGCTTGTTAAATGACTAATCTTGATTTATGTTGTATAACACTTGGTACAATAAATGCTTGGCACTTTTATAGTTAATATTGTATGGTATAACCGACACCTGAGCTATGAAAGGAACTTGATTTGTTGTTAACATAAGTTATAATCATGAATGCTTGACGAGATTTACAAGTATTATCATTACTTGAATAAGATGACTAATGTAATCATGTTAACAATATGTAATTTGATTGGAACCTTCTTTGTATGTGGATTCCAATTGAATAATAAGAATTTGTACTATACTTGTTTGACGTACTATTAGTGGATCTTCTGACCTTGACATTTGTTATTGTGATTGTTTAATTTTTACATTAATATTTCATCTCAAAGTTCTCATCTTTTTCTTCTTCTTCTCCTTCTTTTTCTTTATTATTATTATTATTACTATTATTATTAGTATTACTACTACTATTACTACTACTACTACTACTATTGTTGTTGTTATTATTATTGTTATTACTATTATTATTGTTATTGTTATTATTATTATTATTGTTATTGTATTATTGTTATCTGTGATTTATACAATTAACCTATTATTATTATTATTATTGTTATTACTATTATTGTTGTTGTTATTATTGTTATTGTATTATTATTATCTGTGATTTATACAATTAACCTCCCCATGATTCGACCACGGTCTTGCCGGGTTATTTATTACTTCGACACTCCTACACTTGGGAGAAGACATCAATCTTTTAGTCGTGTCAGATGACAGGGATGAACAATTGATTAGCCTCAGCTAATGGGAAGCTAATGGCATCCAAATGGATGACAGGGATGAATAATTGATTAGCCTCGGCTAATGGCATCCGAATGGATGACCATAACAAATGAACAATTAGTTTTGGCTAATGGCATCCGAATGGATAACAGGGACAAATGATTAATTAGCCTCGGCTAAAGACATCTAATTGGTTGATCGGGCCAAATGATTGATTAGCTTTAGCTAAAGACATCAGATTGGACGACCGACACAACGGTTGATTAACTTTGGTTGATAGCATTTGAAGTGGATGACCGGGGTGAGTGAATGGTTAACCATAGTGACATGACCAAAAGATTAATGTCTTTTTCCACGTGTAGGAGTGTCGAAGTAATAAATAAACCAACAAAACTAGGATCAAACCACGGGGAGGTTAATTTTATAAATTATAAATAAAAGCAATACAATAACAATAATACTAAATAATAATAATAATAATAATAAAGAAAAAAAGAAGAAGAAGAAGAAGATGATGAGAGCTTTGAGATGAAATATTAATGTAAGGATTAAACAATGATAACAACAAATGTCAAGGTTAGAGGTTCTACTAATGGTATGTCAAACAAGTATAATATAAACTCTTATTATTCAATTGGAAACTGCGCATAAAAGAGGTTCCAATTAGATTATAAATTGTTAACATGATTACATTAGTTATCTTATTCGAATAATACTAATACTTGTAAATATTGTTAGGCATTCATGATTATAACTTATGTTAACAACAAATCAAGTTCCTTTCATAGCACAAGTGTCGGTTATACCATACAGTGTGGGCTATGAAATTGCCAAGTATTTGTTGTACCAAATGTTATACAACACAATTCTAGATTAACTATTTAACAAGCAAAGTATTAAAAGTGAACAAGATAACAAATACAAAACATGTTAGTATCAAACATTAAGGTCCATGTTTTAGACAGACAAGAGAAGATAAGGATTGCCACCAAGTCAAGAGTTGGACACCCACTCATCAATTAGTCATCAAATCAATAGTTCCCAATTTTGGCCTATAAAAGGAGGCATTTGCCATGCATTTAGGCATCTTGGTTTCCATATCAAGATCATGCTCTTGCTTTCTCTCTTTGTATTTTTTGTAATGTTTATGCTTTGCTTTCATTAATACCAAGTTTATTCCTTTTATTTCCTTTCATTTTCTTAGTTAACTTTTATCTTATTTATGTTCTTATTTTGTTTATTTATTTTTCTTTCTTTCATTATATGTAGCTAAGTTTATTATGTCAAGGTGAAAAGGTTACACTAATGATGTAAGAATAAGGATAGTGTAAACTTAATAAGGATAGTTTACACTAATGATGTAAGAATAAGGATAGTGTAAACTATCATGTTAACAATTTATAATCTGATTGGAACCTCTTTTATTTGTAGTTTCCAATTGAATAATAAGAGTTTATACTATACTTGTTTGACATACCATTAGTGGATCCTCTAACCTTGACATTTGTTATTATCATTGTTTAATCCTTACCTTAATATTCCATCTCAAAGTTCTTATCTTCTTCTTCTTCTCCTTGTTCTTTATTATTATTATTATTGTTATTGGTATTACTACTAATATTGTTGTTGTTGTTGTTGTTGTTGTTGTTGTTGTATTATTGTTATATATAATTTATACAATTAACCTCCATGTGGTTCGACCCCGGTCTTGTCGGGTTATTTATTACTTTGACACTCCTACACTTAGGAGAAGATAACAATCTTTTGGTCGTGTCAAGTTTTTAGCGTTGTTGCTGGGGAGGTAAGTTCTTGTACAAATTATAGTATTTATTTTATTTTATCTTTTCATTTTTCTTGTATATAACTTTGTTTCTTTGTTCTTGTTTCTTCTTCTTTTATTTTCTTCTTCCTTTTATTCTATTCCTACACGTGCATGAGAGCGTGGTCACGTACATTAAGTGGTAAACTTTGTAGGGTATCCTCATTATTTTCTATAAATATAGCAGAAGATGATAATCAATCACTTCACAATGAGAATAATCATGTTAAAACACTTAGAGACCACATGAATCCCACAAGAACAAGTGCATTACCATGCATAGTTTTTCCTCCCGATGCATCTCATTTTAATTTTAAGATGACTAATGTAATCATGTTAACAATATATAATCTGATTGGAACCTCCTTTGTATATGGTTTCCAATTGAATAATAAGAGTTTATACTATACTTGTCTAACATACCATTTAGTAGATCCTCTAACCTTGACATTTGTTATTATCATTTTTTAATCCTTACATTAATATTCCATCTCAAAGTTCTCATCATCTTCTTCTTCTTCTCCATCTCTTTCTTTATTATTATTATTATTATTATTATTATTATTATTAGTATTACTACTACTAGTATTATTATTATTATTATTATTATTATTATTATTATTATTATTATTATTATTAGTATTACTACTACTAGTATTATTATTATTATTATTATTATTATTATTATTATTATTATTATTATTATTATTATTATTAGTATTACTACTACTAGTATTATTATTATTATTATTATTATTATTATTATTATTATTATTATTATTACTACTACTACTACTACTACTGCTGCTGCTACTGCTGCTACTATTATTACTATTGTTGTTATTGTTGTTGTTGTTGTTGTTGTTGTATTATTGTCATCTATAATTTATACAATTAACCTCCCTATTGGTCAACCCCGGTCTTGCCGTGTTATTTATTACTTTGACACTCCTGCACTTGGGAGAAGACATAAATCTTTTAGTCGTGTCAGTCTGTTAAATGTTAATCGTTATTATAATAAGTTGTTGTCTTTTCTTGATCATGGTGTGGAACAGGATTTTCTAACATCTTCTGCATAACAAATCATAATCTTTGCTGCTATTGCTGAACAATTGATTGACCAACTACAATCTTTCATTCTTGTAATTGATCCCTCCATTAGTCATATAAATTGGTCATCTAAGAAAAGCCGTAAAAAACTTAGATTGGATTTGAGTCTTCATTTATGAACTTTTGTGTCTTTTGCTTATATTATTGTGTTTTGTTGTGTCTTATATTTGTTTAAGTGTGTTTTCGGTTTGTCAATATTCATTATTTTAGGTGATGTATTCTGTACTCTATCTTTTTACTTTAAGACATTGAGGACAATGTCTTGTTTTGGTTCGGGGGAGAAAGTAGTAGTTGATAAAAAAAATTATTTTCTTCCAAGTAAAGACCCATAACTATGTGTTGATATATTGAGCACAAAAGAAAGGTTTATTAATATCTTGTTTAAAGGGTATTGAGCAGATATATAAATTTAATGAGAGTTTGTTTATTTGGATAGATTAATGAAAGTTAAATAATGGAATTTACAAATTGTTTTTCTATTTTAACACTTTGATTACTAGAGACTAGTAATAAGTTGGTTGGGGGGTGTGATTAGTACTTAAAAGTGTATTTTTTATCAAGGTCTTATATCATCATTTTGCACTTAAAGTATCAATAACTCCTTAATTAAAGCATATTTTATATTAACATATCTAATAATATAAGATATCCTTAATTTGTGGTAAATAATTATTTTAAATGCGGGCCTATTACATAAATGAAAGGATTGATAGATGAATTTAAGAACTAAAATTGAAAGGAAAAAGAGATGGCCAAACTTAGAAAAAAGATGTCAATGCAGTCCAAATGGGAACACTATTTGGTAATTAGATCATATGTGGAGTTGTAGATCTCAAATTTGGTCTACTTTATATGGCTAAAAAGACAAGACATAGGCCTACAACTTTCATATAAGCCAAAGACTTAAAAAAGTCATTTTCATGTCCAAATTGTAACAACAACAAAGAAGTCTGAATCTATCCTCCAGCCCAAGCACTGTTCAATGTTTGGCCCATATCTAGAGTTCTAGAAGTCCAAATGACCTTAATTTTTTACACAGGAAAGCTAGGATATTTTCCTCAACTTTCATGTTTTGGGTATATAAGAGAAGATAAGGATTGTCACCAAGTCAAGAGTTGGCCACCCACTCATCAATTAGTCATCAAATCAATAGTTCTCAATTTTGGCCTATAAAAGGAGGCATTTACCATGTATTTAGGCATCTTGATCTCCAAATCAAGATCATGTTCTTGCTTTCTCTCTTTGTATTTTAGTAATGCTTAAGTTTTTCTTTCATTAATATCTTGTTCATGTCTTTCATTTCCTTTGCTTTACTTAGTTAACTTTTTATCTTATTTATGTTCTTATTTTATTTATTTATTTTTCTTTCTTTTATTATGTTTAGTTAAGTTTATAATGTCAAGGTGAAAAGGTTAGACTAATGGTGTAAGAATAAGTATAACTAATGCCTTTCATTTCCTATGGTTCGACCTCGGGTTTGCCGGGTTATTTATTAGTTCAACACTCTTACACTTGGGACAAGACATCAATCTTTTGATAGTGTCAATTAGGAAGGTAGAAAGGACCATGATTCAAATAAGCATACCCGAGGGTTTAAGGGTAATTTATGTAAACCAATTACTATTTGATAGGGCCATAGGAAACAGTTGAGCTGAGGCGTGCAACCGAGAAACTCAAGTGGAGTGGCTTCAAGGCAGAGTTTGAGAATAAGTTTTATTCCATGTACCATCGCAAGGTAAAAGAACAAGAGTTCTTTTCATTAAGATAGGGTGATATGTCGGCATTAGAGTACGAAAGGAGGTTCCATATTCTCTCATTGTTCACCCCATGCAATGTGCCTACAGAGTAATATATGATTAAGAAGTTGAGTGATGGTTTGCAACAGGATTTGAGACAATGATTGATCACCTTGCGGTTTAATTTTGTAAGGGAGTTGATTGAGGTTGTAAGTTTTGAAGGCTTGTATTAGAGAAAGCCAAAGGGGATATCAGGGTATAAGCAAAAAGAGAGATGGGGACTATTTTAGTGGCAGGCCACCACTCCCGAAGAAAGGAAAAGGTGGAGTGTTTGAACAGTACAGAAAAAAAAAGGAGTTTGTTGTTACCACCCCACGAACAATCAAGTAGGAAAGTGATGGTTAGACAGTCGCACTCAAGGACAAACTCTTCATTTGGGACCGGTGATTGCAAGGGTGTTGACATTGACAATCCTTTTTGTGTAAAGTGTGGACAAAAACACCCTAGGGACTACTTAGTTTCCCCTAGGCGATGCTTTGTGAGTAGAGGAGAGGGTCATAGGTAGAGGAACTACTAGTATATGGGTCAAGGGTGTCATTACTGTGGTGGAAGAGGTCATTACAAAAGGAAATGCCCTAAAAAGAACACTGGACAGGTACATAGCTATAACAGCCCAGTTAGAGCCACCAACATTCAGTCACTATGAATAGGCCAGTGAGATCTTCTCAATTATGAGCAAACTCCAGTCAAGGGAGACTAAGGGCACAACATGATCGGACCCCGGGAGGGTCTTTCACTTGACATAGAAGGAGGTCAGGGCTGCATTAGATGTGGTGACAGGTACACTACTAATGAATAATTTTAATGTGTATGTGTTGTTTGATTCGGGTGCCACCCACCCATTCATTGCTAAAATAATTGTTACTAAACTGAGAAAGGGAGTAGAAATATTAGAGAAGGGGTTCATAATTAGAACTCCAATAGGAAACATGGTTAAAACAAATATTGTGTATGTGGATGTGGGGGTTAGTCTATCTAGATATGAAGCAGAAGTAGACTTGATTCCTTTAGAGATGCTAGATTTTGACATAATCCTAGGTGTGAATTGGTTGAGTAAATACAAGGCTTTAATAGATTGTTATGCTAAAACTATTACTTTGCAAACACTTGAGGAAGAGAGGATGATTTTTGAAGGAGAGAGAATTCTCAAACCGATGGCCTTAATATCAGTGGTAACAGCCCAAAAACTTTTAAGAAAGGGATGTATGGGATACCTCGCATACATCTTAAACTTTGATGATGAAGGTCCATGATTGAAGGATATTCTTGTGGTGAAGGAATTCCCAGATGTGTTTCCTAAAGAACTACTGGGACTACCCCCGGAGCGAGAGGTAGAGGTGTCTATAGACACTTTTCTTGGAGTCCCACCATAGCCTAACAATCGTACTGGATGGCTCTGGTATAATTTAATGAGTTAAAGACTCAACTACAGGCATTATTAGACAAAGAGTTCATACGACCTAGTAATCCTCCTTAGGGAGCACTGGTCCTATTTGCAAGAAAGAAAGATGGAACTCATAGACTTTGTTTTGACTATCGACAATTGAAAAAAAATAATAATGAAAAACAAGTATTTGTTACCTTGGATAGATTATTTGTTTGATTAATTAAAAGGAGCGAGGCATTTTCAAAGATAGATATGAGATTAGGGTACTATCAGATGAAGATTAAAAAAACAAATGTAGCAAAGACCGCATTTAGAACTCGTTACGGACACTATGAATTTTTAGTGCTACTGTTCAGGTTGACGAACGCCCTAGCCCTCTTTATGGACTTGATGAATCGGGTTTTCCAACCATACCTTGATAAGTTTGTGGTAGTATCCATTGATGATATACTAGTGTACTCAAATTCTTTTGTGGAGCACGAAGAACACTTGAGACAAACCTTACAAATGTTGAGAGATCACTAGTTATATGCAAAACTGAGCAAATGTGAATGTTGGCTAAAAAGAGTGACATTTCTGGGACATGTCAATTTAGTCAAAGGTAAATTCATATACCCCAAAAAGTCAAAGCAGTCTTGAAATGGGAAAGACCAACTTCGGTCACGGAAATACATAGCTTTTTGGGACTTGTGGGATACTATTAGAGATTTATTGAAGGTTTTTCCCTGATTGCAACCCCTTTGACCTAGTTAACTAGGAAATGGGTGTAGTCGGAAAAATATGAGAAAAGCTTCCAAGAATGGAAGAGGAGGTTTACCACTACTCCAGTGTTAACCCTTCCCTCAAGAACTGAGGGTTTTGTGGTATATAGTGATGCCTTGGGGAAGGGATTGGGGTGTGTTTTGATGCAATATAGGAAGGTGATTGCCTATGCATCAAGGTAGTTAAAGACTCATGAGGTGAACTACCCGATGCACGACCTGCAATTGGCTGTTGTAGTGTTTGCCTTGAGGATATGGAGACACTATTTGTATGGATCTCAAACAAAAATTTTTATTGATCATAAGAGTATGAAGTTTTTGATATCACAAAAGGAGTTGAACATGTGATAAAGAAGATGGATAGAGCTCATTAAGGATTATGACTGCATCATTGAATACCACCCGGGATGCCCTTAGTTGCAAAAATAAAGCTACCCTAGGAAGGTTAATAGTGGGAAAACAGCAGCAATTAGCAGAATTGAAAGAAATGGGTGTAGATTTGGGCATTAATATAGGAGGTGGGTTAGTAGCCCAACTATTGGTGCGACGAACGTATCAGGAACAAATACTACATGCCTAATTCCGTGACAAGGAGGGGTCTAAGATTAGGAAGAATATGGAGGCCAGGGTAGAAATGAAATTCTAGGTAGCAGATAATGGATCATTGATGATGGGACAATAGTTGTACGTGCCTAATGACAAAACAGTCAAACGAATGGTTCTACTGGAGGCACATAAGTCCAAGTTCTCCATACATCCTGGTAGCACTAAGATGCATTGAGACTTGAAACATCTCTATTGGTGGCCTAATATGAAAAACGAAATAGCTAAGTATGTGTCCAAGTGTGGGATATGTCAATAAGTCAAGGTTGAACACTGAAGGCCTACGAGATCATTACAACCATTACAAATTCCATAATGGAAATGGGAGATGATCACCATGGATTTCGTGTCATGATTTCCTAAAAGGAAGAAAGGAAATGACACGATATGGGTCATTGTAGATTGGTTGATGACACGACGAAAAGATTGATGTCTTCTCCCAAGTGCAGGAGTGTCGAAGTAATAAATAACCCAGCAACACCGAGGTCGAACCACAGGGAGGTTAATTGTACAAATTATAAATAACAATAATACAACAACAATAATAATAGTAATATCAACAATGACAATAACAATAATAACTATAATAACAAGAATAATAATAATAATAATAATAATAGTAGTAATAATAATAATAATAAAGAAAGAGAAGAAGAAGAAGATGATGAGAACTTGGAAAATTAATATAAGGATTAAACAATAATAATAACAAATGTCAAGGTTAGAGATTCCACTAATGGTATGTCAAACAAGTATAATATAAATTCTTATTATTCAATTAGAAACCACACACAAAGGAGGTTCCAATCAGATTATATATTGTTAACATGATTACATTAGTCATCTTATTCAATTAATGCTAATACTTGTAAATCTCGTCAAGCATTCATGATTATAACTTATGTTAACAACAAATCAAGTTCCTTTCATAGCTCACGTGTCGGTTATACCATACATTATGGGATATGAAAGTGCCAAGCATTTGTTGTACCAAGTGTTATACATCATAAATCAAGATTAGTCATTTAACAAGTAAAGTATTAAAGAGTGAACAAGATAACAAATATAAAACATGTTAGTATCAAACATTAAAGTCCATATTAAGTTTACATTATACTTATTCTTACACCATTAGTGTAACCTTTTCACCTTGACATAATTAACTTAGCTAGACATAATGAAAGAAAGAAAAATAGATAAACAAAATAAGAACATAAAAGTTAACTAAGTAAAGGAAAGGAAATGAAAGGCATAAACTTGATATTAATGAAAGCAAAGCATAAACATTACAAAAAATACAAAGAGAGAAAGGAAGAGCATGATCTTGATCTAGAAACCAAGATGCCTAAATGCATGGTAAATGCCTCCTTTTATAGGCCAAAATTGGGAACTATTGATTTGATGACTAATTGATGAGTGGGTGGCCAACTCTTGACTTGGTGACAATCCTTATCTTTCTTGTCTACCCAAAACGTCATTGATAACGTCCAAATTGGAGCCAGTCAAAAACATGGAAGTTGTAGGCAATTGTCTCAGCTTTCTTGTGTAAAACATTCAGCTCATTTGGACTTTTAGAACTCCATATATGGCCAAAATACCGAACAGTGCTCAGGCTAGAAGACAGATTCGGGCTTCTTTATTGTTGCTACAATTTGGATTTGAAAATGGCCTTTTTAGATCTTGGGCTCCATATGAAAGTTGTAGGCCTATGTCTTACCTTTCCATCCATATAAATTGGACCTAAATCTGAGATCTATAGCTCCAGATATGACCTAATTACCGAATAGTGTTCCGATTTGGATTGCACCGATATCTCTTTTCTAAGTTTGGCCATCTCTTTATCCTTGCAATTTAAGTTTTTAAAGTCATCAATCAATCTTTTCATTTATGTGATAGGCCTGCATTTAAAATGAATATTTACCATAAATTAAAGATATCTTATATTATTAGATTTATTATTATAAAACATGCTTTAGTTAAGGAGTTATTGATACTTCAAGTGCAAAATGATGATATAAAACCATGATAAAAATGCACTTTTGAGTACTAATCAGTTGACAAAATCCACACTATTCTTGCCTATAAAGATGACCAATTTGGTGGACAAGCTTGCCAAGATCTACATAAACGAGGTGGTACGACTCTATAGGATTCTAGTGTCCACTGTATCTGATCGAGATCCTAAGTTCACCTCTCAACTTTGGTCGAGCATACAACATGCTTTGGGGACAAGATTGGACATAAGCATTTCATTTCACCCTCAAATGGATGGCCAATTAGAAAGAGTCATCCAAGTCTTAGAAGATCTATTACGAGCAATGTGTTAGAATTTGAAGGAAACTAGGAGGAACACATGGCATTAGTGGAGTTCATATATAACAATAGTCACCAAGTCACAATAAGGATGGCCCCATATGAAGCCTTGTATGGTAAGAGGCGGAGGACTCCTTTATGTTGAGAGGAAATTAGGGAACATAAGTTATATGGCGCAGAGTTGGTCTAAGTCACAAGGAAGAGAGTGAGAACTATCAAGGATTGCATCAAAGCTAACAGGATATATAGAAAAAGTATGTTGATGTGAGGAGAAGACCTCTCGAGTTCAGTATGGGGGACCAGGTGTTCCTGAAGGTAGCCCCATGGAAGAACATGTTACGATTTGGATTAAAGGGAAGTTAACTCCCCGCTTCATCGAACCCTTCAGAATCTTACAATGAGTGGGGCCCTAAGCTACAAAGTGGACTTGCCCCCACAATTAGCCAAGGTCTATGATGTGTTCCATGTCTCTTTGTTAAGCAAGGCTGACGTGGACCCTGCTGATTAGTACTTAAAAGTGCATTTTTATCATGGTTTTATATCATCATTTTGCACTTGAAGTATCAATAACTCCTTAACTAAAACATGTTTTATAATAATATATCTAATAATATAAGATACCTTTAATTTGTCATAAATGTTCATTTTAAATGCAGCCTATCTCATAAATGAAAGGATTGATAGATGACTTTAAGAACTTAAATTGCAAGGGGAAAGAGATGACCAAACTTAGAAAAAAGATGTCGATACAATCCAAACCGGAACACATTTTGGTAATTGGGTCATATCTGGAGCTATAGATCTCAGATTTAGGTCTACTTTATATGGATGGAAAGGTAAGACATAGGCCTACAACTTTTATATGGAGCACAAGATCTAAAAAGGCCATTTTCAAGTCTAAATTATTGCAACAACAAAGAAGCCCGAATCTGTCCTTCAGCCTGAGCACTGTTCAGTATTTTGACCATATATAAAGTTCTAGAAGTCTAAATGAGTTGCGTTTTTTACACAAGAAAGCTGAGACAATTGCCTACAACTTTCATGTGTTTGAGTGGCTCCAATTTTGACGTTATCAATGATGTTTTAGGCATACAAGAGAAGATAAGGATTGTCACCAAGTCAAGAGTTGGCTACCCACTCATCAATTAGTCATCAAATCAATAGTTCCCAATTTTGGCCTATAAAAGGAGGCATTTACCATGAAAATGCAAGTAATTTTGGAAGTCAACACATGGATCAAGTCAAATCAGTCATCACTCTTTATAGTGGTAAGGTTATTCAACAACCAATTCTTGAACCTTGTGAGAAAGAGAATGAGTCAATCTTTGAAGGAAGGGGTTGAATCTGAACATTGCAAAGAAAAGACTGATTCCCCACTAGCACTTCTATTTCCTCATGCCATGACCAATTAGGATGAAATCGAGGATGAAAAAGGCATTGAAAATATTGATGCAGATCTTTTATCAAAAGTGACAATAGATTCGACACCCGACATCACTCTAATCGATGATTACTTTCCTGATGAATCCTTACTTTCTCTTAGTTCAATGACTTGGTTTGCTAAAAATATCAATTTTCTTACTTCAGGATTTTTGCCAACTCACTAGAGTACCGAAGATAAAAGAAACTTTTTGAGCAACGTGCAAAACATTTATTGGGATGACCTTTACTTATTCAATTATTGTCCTGATCAAATATTTCAAAGATGCATTCCTGACAATGAGGTAAGTAATGCCATTAAATTTTGTCACTCTAAGGCACGTGGGGATCATTTCTCATCAAAAAAGAGAACTGTAGAAATCTTACAAAATGGATTTTACTGGCCCACTATATTCAAGGAATCACATGCATTCCGCAAAATTTATGAAAATTATCAAAAACTAGGATTTATTTCAAAACACAAAGAGTTTTTAGATAATCTTCTATTGACTCTTAAGTCTCATCATAGTCGAGATGTGCATCGTGCAATTCATGATTTATGGCCACTATTTCATAAAGAACATAATCGACTTAGTCTTGGGAATCTAACTAAAAAAGACCCTGTTTGCTAGTTTTTAAGAAAACTAGATGGGAAGTCTATCCCCGACCCATAGAGGGCGTTTAAGCTGTTCTTGGACGTAAAACCAAGGGAAGATGTGAGCCACAATCACAACTACCTGTACATACACATGCTTTTTCAAAAGTAAATAAATAAATAAATAAAGAGAGAGAGAGAGAGACTTTAGTTGGCCTATATATAGGTGGTATGATTGCCTTTCTAATTTCTCATCTATAAAATCCTCTCTTCCTTCCTTTCATTTCTACTCAACCCATACATTCAACAAATATAGAAGTGTGTAGAAATGGAAAGTTCCTCAAGTCATCAAATAAAAAGTATTTGTGTTTTCAATGGATCTAGTCCTAGGAAAGAAAATGAGTTTTTAGAATCAATAAATCATCTTGGTCAGGTGCTAGCTGAGAGAAAGATTCATTTAGTGTATGAGGGAGGCAATCTTGGGTTAATGGGAGGTGTGTCAATAATTGCATTTTTAAGAGGTAGTCAAGTTTTGGGGGTCGTCCCCAAAGCTTTAGCACAAGGGGACATCATTGGAAAAACAATTGGAGAGGAACTTCAGGTCTCCACAACGTCAACTAGAATGAATGCAATGTTTAACTATGTTGATGCCTTCATTGCTTTACCAGGTGGTCTAGGCACATTGGAAGAGATCTTTCATATTTCCTCATGGGCCCAACTACACATACACCATAAACCCATAGGTTTGTTAAATGTTAATGGTTATTATGATAAGTTGTCTTTTCTTGATCATGCTGTGGAACAGGAATTTCTAACATCTTCTACACGACAAATCATAATCTCTGCTGCTACTACTGAACAATTGATTGACCAACTACAATCTTTCATTCCTGTAATTGATCCTTCCATGAGTTTATAAATTGGTCAACTAAGAAAAGCCCAAAAAAGCTTAGATTGGATTTGAGCCTTCATTTGTGAATCTTTGTGTCTTTTGGTTTTATTATTGTGTTTTGTTCTTTCTTATTTTTGTTTTAGTGTGTTTTAGGTTTGTCAGTGTTTGTTGTTTCAGGTGATATCTTCTATACTCTATCTTTCTACCTTTAAACATTGAGGACAATGTCTCGTTTTAGTTGGGGGGAGAGGGTAATAGCTAAAAAAAAAACTGTGTTTTCTATTTTATAAAGCATGTGCAAAATTGTTGTTACTATGATGGCAGAGTAAGGAGAACTTTTATGACTCTTGAGATGCATCTTAGTAATCATTCGTAACAAGGTCTATCATAATACTTCTTGAAATATCTAGATTTACAAACTCTCGCATTGTTATCACTTAATTCTGCTCATATACTTATTTAACATGTATTCTTAAACCTTAATTTACACATACACACTTTAACATATGATTATGGGTTGCATATTGGATTATTACATTATTTAAGTTCTTTTGTTAAAGGTAACAACTAAGGGAAAGGGATAGTATATAATTAAAAAAAATAAAAAAATGATAATAATAAAAATGTAGATAAGTTTAGTTTCGTAGCCTCCCTAACCTAATCAATTAAGCCCGAAGGGGCATTTTAACACATAATACCCTAAAGTCAACTGACTTGGGAACTATTGGCCCAACGCTCATTACATGGGTTGATGAGAAAAGCTTAAGGGAATCAAACATTGCATTATCTACATATCAGTATCTACGACCTGAGTTACTAAGCTCGTTGGAGTGTCTTAACACCTAATGCCCTAAGACCAACTGGTCTAGGAGTCATTAGCTGAAAGCTCATTACATGAGTTAAATATGCATGATGTTTTTAAATTATATGTATATATTAAAAAAAACAAAAATAATAATCCCAACCCAAGAAAGTTAACCTTAAACATTAAAACAAAAAATTTATTTTCTTCCAAGAAAAGACCCATAATTATGTGTTGATGCATTGAGCACAAAAGAAAGGTTTATTAATATCTTGTTAAGAGATATTGAGCAGATATATAAATTTAATGAGAGTTTCTTTATCTAGATAGATTAATAGAAGTTAAATGATTAATACCTTGCTTTGTGAAATTTGCAAATTGTTTTTCTATTTTAACGCTTTGATTACTAGGGACTAGTAATAAGCTGGTTGGGGGGTGTGATTAGTACTTAAAAGTGCATTTTTATCATGGTTTTATATCAACATTTTGCACTTGAAGTATCAATAACTCCTTAACTAAAACATGTTTTATATTAATAAATCTAATAATATAAGATACCTCTAATTTGTCGTAAATGAAAGGATTGATTGATGACTTTAATAACTTAAATTGCAAAGGGAAAGGGATGACCAAACTTAAAAAAAAGATGTCGGTGCAATCCAAACTTAGATTTAGGTTTACTTTATATGGATGAAAAGGTAAGACATAGGCCTACAACTTTCATATGGAGCCCAAGATCTAAAAAGGCCATTTTCAAGTCCAAATTATTGCAACAACAAAGAAGCCTGAATTTGTCCTCCAGGCCGAGCACTGTTCAGTATTTTGGCCATATATAGAGTTCTAGAAGTCGAAATGAGTTGAGGTTTTTACACAAGAAAGCTGAGATAATTGTCTACAACTTTCATGTTTTTGAGTGGCTCCACTTTTGACGTTATCAATAACGTTTTGGGCAGACAAGAGAAGATAAGGATTGTCACCAAGTCAAGAGTTGGCCACCCACTCATCAATTAGTCATCAAATCAATAGTTCCCAATTCTGGGCTATAAAAGGAGGCATTTGCCATGCATTTAGGCATCTTGGTCTCCAGATCAAGATCATGCTTTTGCTTTCTTTCTTTGTATTTTTTGTAATGTTTATGCTTTGCTTTCATTAATATCAAATTTATGTCTTTCAATTCCTTTCCTTTACTATGTTAACTTTTATCTTATTTATGTTCTTATTTTGTTTATCTATTTTTTTTTCTTTCATTATGTCTAGCTAAGTTTATTATGTCAAGGTGAAAAGATTACACTATTGGTGTAAGAATAAGTATAGTGTAAACTTAATATGGACTTTAATGTTTGATACTAACATGTTTTGCATTTGTTATCTTGTTCACTCTTTAATACTTTGTTGTTAAATGACTAATCTTGATTTATGTTGTATAACACTTGGTACAACAAATGCTTGGCACTTTCATATCCCATACTGTATGGTATAACCAACACCTGAGCTGTGAAAGGAACTTAATTTGTTGTTAACATAAGTTATAATCATGAATGTTTAACGAGATTTACAAGTATTAGCATTAATGGAATAAGATGACTAATGTAATCATGTTAACAATCTATAATCTAATTGGAACCTCCTTTGCGTGTGGTTTCTAATTGAATAATAAGAGTTTATACTATACTTGTTTGACATACCATTAGTGAAACCTCTAACCTTGACATTTGTCATTATCATTGTTTAATCCTTACATTGATATTTTATCTCCAAGTTCTCATCATCTTCTTCTTCTTCTCTTTCTTTAGTATTACTACTACTACTACTGCTGCTGCTGCTGCTACTATTATTATTATTATAGTTGTTGTTGTTATTTTTATTGTTATTATTGTTGTTATTGCTATTATTGTTTTTTATAATTTGTATAATTAACCTCTCTGTGGTTTGACCCTAGTCTTACCGGGTTATTTATTACTTCGACACTCCTGCACTTGGGAGAAGACATCAATCTTTTAGTCGTGTCACCTGCCAAATCCTACCCCAAGTTCTAGTAGAAGTCAATGTAGACTTAACACTAGAATTGAGACCTATAAGGATACTAGATGAGTATGTAAAAGAGCTATAGAGCAAAAAGATCCCCATCATCAGAATCTCATGGCAAAATGCTCCAATAGAAAAGGAAACTTGGGAGAGGGTGGCTGAGATGAGGAAAAAGTACCCTAGTTTATTCGAACTGCCAAGTATGGAGTATGAAACCTCTTAATGACTCCACCATCGCTGCTGACTTCTGAATTGGCAGTTGCTTGACCGCTTTTTATGATCGGCTTGTTTTAACTCGCAAGTGCACGAGTGTGCGATGTAGCAATTAACTCGGTAAGATCGAGGTCATATCCACAGAGAGCTAGATCTGGAAATTAAGCTAAGTAACAAAAAAAAAAAACTCAAGAGAAATTAAATTAACAATAACTTGGTTGAAAATAATTGATGGATTTGTTTTCAAAGATAAAAAAAAATATAAATAGATTTTAAATGACAAGAAAAGTAAGTCTTGGTCCAAATCAATTTTAATGGTGATGTATTGGTGATTTCTTCAACATATATATAAGATAACTCAACATAATCTCAACGATGGTGATATTAGATCGGAAGATATTACAATGAAGATTAGAAAGATGAAGATTGATTATTGCTTAAGAATGAACAAGTACTTTCATATTAAGTAAGACATTGAATCAAGCAATCTCTATACCAAAACTAAAGTTTATGCATAAAAATTCAAGATTATAACATTACCTAAATGATTTCTAAAATTTCTTTACAATAATAAATCATTCATGAAGAAAATAAGAAGATAAACATTAAGATTCATTCATATCCTAAAAAACTCACCTCAATCACCATTATCCTTGATTTGGATCCAAGAAAGAGTTTAGCCAACCATGATTATATATAAGAACACTTCAATAAACATGAAAGAACTTGAATCCAACTGAAAAAATAAGTTTTACAAACTAAAGAACCGAAATCTATAAAGAAGAACACAATACAATTTCAGAAAAAATTCGGACACAAATCTAACTCTAACTTTGGACAGCAATTCGACCCTCTTAGAAGCTTTGTTTCGAGAAGTCTATTAGAGACATATTTATAGGAAATTCTGTCACCTTTCCAGATCATTAAAGAACATCTCATTTGGGCACCTGAGTCAAAAGTTATGGGCAAAACACCGAAAGGTGTTCTGAAAAATCAAATCAAGACAGCTTTACAACTACTTTGGTGTACGTTTTTCTTTCTCATTTATGAGGTGTCTCCTTCTTCTTTTTGACCCAAAATAATGTAAAAATATCCCCTCCAGCTTTCCATCCATGTGTTTGCCTTCTTGGATCAATGGATTACCCAAAATAAATCAATTGTTATTTGTTGTGTGGACATGTAAGATCATGGATTGTGTTTGGGTTGATTTGAAGGTTGATTTGGGGTTGATTTAGGGCTGATTTGGGGCTGAATTTGAGCATCAAATAAGTATACAAATGTACTTATTATTTGGGCTAAGATTGACATTGAAACCTTGAGTGTTTAATGGTTGAAGTTTGCACACAACATAAGGCAAGTTTGGGCTTGAAATAAATCATATGATATTCTTTTCTAGAATTGGAATATAATTGATTTTTGGGACAAATTTGGAGCACTTATTTGAACCAAGATTTGCTTCAATCTTCAACTAAATGTCTCTTCAATTCTTTGTTCTGAATTTTGACGTTGAATTTTCTGAATTAATTCATTTAAGCTCGAAAAACCTATCAAAACATTAAAACAAACTTCATTACAAAAAAACACATCAATTATTATAAAAACAACCAAATAAAAACAATAAATACATATGTAAAATAAGAGACTTAATGACACTTTTGATGCACAATCACACCCCCCAACTTAGATTTTGCTAGTCCTCAAGCAAAACAAAACATAAAACCTTTAAAATAACAATAATAATAATAATAACAACCATAATTAGGCTCGATTCATCACACTTGAAGGACCTGTCATGCAAACATTGGTATCTTTAACTTAGTGTACACAATAGCAAATAAAGAAAAATAAGCATACTCACATTCTCTAAATCAAACATCCATACAAAATTTCCAAATTCAGTCATATTTATCGTGCAACCAACATAATTGATTCATATGAAAACTCAACTTGTAATCTTCCCTTCTCACCAACACAAACAAAGTAGCAAACTAGAGAAATATCTATATATATTTTTTTTCTTTTTTTCTTTTTTTTTGAAGATATGATTTATTCTTTGTCTTTAAGTTGTCACTTCCCTTGTGACGCGAATACAAACATTTGTGATGAATGCACCCGGTTACTCACAAAGTCACAAACTTAAAGTGCTTTGCATACTCATATTTCAAGCTGCCGTTTGACGTAAAGATAAACATTTGTGATGAATACCCCTAGTTACTGAGCAACTCAAAACATTGGAGTAGATAGAACTTTGTACACATTTATTTATTTATGTAATGATTATTACTCTATTTACTTAAACCTTGTTTAGGACTAGATCAAAAGGGATAATCACAAGTAAAGCATCATACTCATCTTTCATGCATATTCACACAACTCACACAACTTTTACAAGGAAAGATGTACTTCAGTAATCTTAAAAAAGTATGCTATATCTTGCTTTATAAGATATTATCTATCCCAAATTAAAGCATGCAATGTTCAACACAATAATGAACCCAAAAAGGTAATGATGATCCTAAACAAGTCTCATTCACATATGAATGCAAGTATTTTAAATTTTTTTTAACAAGCATGGTTATCTCAAGCATTCAACATAATGAAATATCTAAAATTAAGTGTTACATTATCCTCAATGTAAAAGAGAAAGAGAAGAAAAGTATAAAGATTAGAAAATTGTTACTCCCCTTCTGTTTTCAAGGATGAATGTCTGATTGAATTGGGCATGAGCTGACTTCTTGCTTGATTTTTTTTTTAACCTGCATATCACAACTAAAAGAAAACATAAAAGAAAACATTGATGTTTTTTTTTTTTTGAAAATAAAGAACCTCACACCCCCTAACTTAAAATAATGCATTGTCCCGAATGCATGAACAAGAAAATATAAGAGATGGAAAAAAGAAGAAAAAAATGAAAATAAAAATAAAAATAAAAATAAAATAAAAATAAAAATAAAAACTCATTACTTTTGATACTATAATGGTATTGGATCTTCAAGATCCAATGTCTCAACTTCAGCCACAACATTTTCAAGATAAAGTTTCAATCGATGACCATTTACTTTGAAAATATTTCCATTCTTGGGATTTTCTACCTCAAATGCACCATGCTCAGAGATGGATTTAATCACAAATGGACCAATCCATTTTGTCCTCAACTTCCCAGGAAAGAGATGTAATCGTGAATTATACAAGAGAACCTTTTGACCAACATGAAAGGATTTTCTAAGAATATGTTTATCATGCAAAGTTTTCATCTTATGTTTTGAAATTTTTGCATTTTCAAATGCATCATTTCTCAACTCTTCTAATTCATCCAATTGAAGCTTTCTATTTTTGCCAACCTCGTCTTCATTGTCATTGAATTGCCGAATGGCCCAATATGCACGGTGCTCAATCTCAACATGGAGATGACAAGGCTTTCCATAAACTAGCCTATAAGGAGACATTCCTAAAGAGGTCTTATAAGCAGTGCGATATGCCCACAAAGCATCAACTAGTCGTAGGGACCAATCTTTATGGTTTGGATTGACTGTTTTCTCTAAAATGTTCTTGATCTCCTTATTTGCCAACTCAGCTTGGCCACTAGTCTGTGGGTGATAGGGGGTACTGACCTTGTGAATTACACCATATTTTCTCATCAAAATCCTAATGGGCTTGTTACAAAAATGTTTTCCCCCATCACTAATCATAGCTCGAGGCATGCCAAAACGAGAGAAAATATTTTCTTTCAAGAATTTGACCACAACTCGATGGTCATTAGTTCGAGATGCAATGGCCTCCACCCATTTAGACATATAATCAACAGCTACAAGGATGAATTGGTAACTAAATGAACTTGGAAAAGGTCCCATGAAATCAATCTCCCAACAATCAAATATTTCCAAAACAAGGATGGGGTTAAGGGGAATTATGTTACGCCTAGTAAGGCTACCTAGTCGTTGGCATCGGTCACATGCAACACAAAAGGCATGAACATCTTTAAACATGGTAGGCCAATAAAAACCACACTACAAGATTTTGGCAATGGTTTTCTTGGAAGAGAAATGCCCATCACAAGCTAATGCATGACAAAAATTAATGACCCTTGGAATTTCATGATCAGGGATGCACCGCCTAATAATTTGGTCAGGACAATATTTAAATAGGTAGGGGTCATCCCAAAAAAAGGTGCGCAAATTGCGCAAGAATTTTTGTTTGTCAAGTTTAGACCAATGAGAAGGAATCTGACTTGTGGCTAGATAATTTGCTATGTCAGCATACCATGGAGAACCAATATAAGAGACAGTACCTGCACAAAATAAATTTTCATCAGCAAAGAGTTCATTTATTGGAGATTCATCAATTATGGTCTTATAGCTTGAAAGACGAGACAAATGATCAGCCACTACATTCTCTACTCCCTTTTTATCTCGAATTTCAATGTTAAACTCTTGGAGGAGGAGGATCCATCGAATCAAACGTGGTTTGGCATCTTGTTTTGTGAGCAAATATTTCAATGCTGCATGATCAGTGAAAACAATAACAAGAGATCCAACCAAATAAGACCTAAACTTGTCTAATGCAAAGACCACAGCTAAGAGTTCTTTTTCAGTTGTAGTGTAATTCAATTGAGCATCATTCAAAGTCTTGCTAGCATAATATATGACATGAGGTTTCTTGTCTTTTCTTTGCCCTAAAACAGCCCTAACCGCAAAATCACTAGCATCACACATTAGTTTAAATGGTAAAGACCAATCAGGAGCTTGTATGATTGGTGCAGTTGTTAACAACCCTTTAAGCTTTTCAAAAGCTTCTTGACATTTTGATGTCCAATCAAATAGGACATCTTGTGACAACAAGTTACACAATGGTTTGGCAATGGTACTAAAAGAATGAATGAATCTTCGATAAAAACTAGCATGTCCTAAAAAGGATCTCACATCTTTCACAGTCTTAGGGGTAGTTAATTTTTGAATGACTTCCACTTTTGACTTATCTACCTCTATTCCTTTTGAAGAGACAATATGACCTAAAACAATGTCATGTGTCACCATAAAATGACACTTCTCCCAATTGAGTACAAGATTGCTCTCTTCTTCACACCTTTCAAGAACTTTTTCTAGATTCATTAGACACAACTCATAAGAATCCCCATAAACTGAAAAATCATCCATGAAAACTTCCAGAAAATTTTCCACCATGTCACTAAAGATACTCATCATACACCTTTGAAAAGTGGTTGGTGCTTTACACAAACCAAATGGCATTCTTCTATAAGCATAAGTACCAAAAGGACAAGTGAAAGTGGTTTTTTCTTGGTCTTCTAAAGAAATCTCAATTTGGTTGTAACCTGAGTATCCATCCAGAAAACAATAGAAAGCTCTTCCAGCTACTCTTTCAAGCACTTGGTCTAAAAATGGAAGTGGAAAATGGTCTTTCCTAGTCACCATGTTCAATTTACGATAATCAATGCACATACGCCATCCAGTTTGGATTCTAGTTGGTACCAGCTCATTATTTTCATTCTTCACTACCGTGACTCCAGATTTTTTTGGGACAACTTGGGTTGGACTAACCCATTTTGAGTTTGCAATAGGGTAAATGATACCTGCATCAAGTAGCTTAAGCACTTCACCTCTCACTACTTCCTTCATGTTTGAGTTCAATCATCTTTGCATTTGCCTCACAGATTTAGCCTCTTCTTCAAGATAGATTCTATGTGTACATAAAAGAGGGCTAATTCCTTTTAAGTCAGTAATTTTCCACCCAATTGCTTTCTTATGTTTTCTCACCACTCTCAAAAGTTTTTGTTCTTGCTCTATGCTAAGTTTTGATGAGATCATAATAGGATATGATTCATCTTCCCCTAGAAATGCATACTTAAGATCACTCGGTAAAGGCTTCCTATCTAGTTTATCAGGCTGGACAAGAGATTCCTTAACTTTCACTTGGGGTGAAATCAAAGGCTCAAATGATGGGGTCCATTGACCTATTGACATAATAGGCATTGGATCTAGATAAGTCTCGAGTTCTCTTACTTCCTCATTAACACATTCCAAAGAACAAAATCTTTCATCATGAATTAAAGTTCTCTCCAATGGATCCTTGATCCACACTCTCTCAAAGTGTTCTTGACAAACTGTTTGGATGAAATCTACCTCTCTAATGTCCTCATGTTCCCCGATTTGTTTGGAGACATTGAATATGTTCATCTCCACAGTCATATTCCCAAAAGATAATTTCATCACCCCATTCCTACAGTTAATTAAGGCATTGGATGTGTAGCTAGGAAAGATCTCCCTAAGATGACTGGGATGGGGGCATTAGAACCTTGAATTGGTGCGGTGTCTAATACTACAAAATCAACAGGAAAATAGAATTTATCTACTTGGACCAACACATCCACAACGATACCCCTAGGAATCTTGATTGACCTATCAGCTAATTGAAGGGTGATTCGAGTAGGCTTGATTTCTTCTAAACCTAATTGTTCGTAAACAGTGTAGGGTATTAAATTCACACTTGCTCCTAAATCCAACAAAGCTTGATCTATCTTATGACTTCCAATAATGCATGAAATGGTAGGACAACCAGGATCTTTGTATTTGGAAGGGGTCTTAAATTGGATGATGGCACTAGCATGTTCAGTTAGAAAGGCTCTTTCTTTCACATACAATCTCCTTTTGACTATGCATAAATCCTTAAGAAACTTTGCATAAGATGGAACTTGTTTAATTGCATCAAGGAGTGGAATATTGACTTTCACTTGTTTGAACAATTCATAGATTTCTGAGTTCATAAGATCTTGTTTAGGTTTCCCTAACCTTTGTGGAAATGGTGCTCTAGGAACAAATTCTAAGTCACTCACTTTGACTTCAATTTTTCTTGAATCATCTCCTTTCTCACTCATCTCTTTCTCATTTAGCTCACCTTCTTTATCTCTCAAACTCTCATTTGTCACTTGTGTTTTGATTCCCTCTTCACTTTCCCTAGATTTCTCCTCCACAATACCTTTAGGAATCCTAAAACCTACACCTTTGTCAACAATCTTTCCACTTCTAAGGGTAGTGATGGCTTGGACTTGTTCATGGTTTGAAGGTTCACTAGGTGAGGATTCACTCATGTGTACCTGACCTCTAGGATTGGGCATTGGTTGAGCTAGGATTTTTCCCTTCTCTTGAATGCTTAGTGATTGAGTCAACTTAGTTAGTTGACTTCGAATGTCATCTAAGGTCCTATTGGTCTGGTCTTGGAATTTGTAAACTTGGTTGTTGATTCCTCCTTGCGTTTGCATGAATTGTTGAAGAGTATCCTCTAAGGATCTCTTATGAGGTGGTTGGTATGTGTTATGTGTGGGAGCATGAAATGGTTGGGGTGGAGGTTGAAATGTTTGAGGTACTGAAGAGCCCTCATTTCTCCATCCAAAATTTGGGTGGTTCCTCCGTCCAGGATTATAGGTCTTAGAGTAGGGATTGCCTACTTGGTTTGGAAATGGCTCTCTAACATTACTTGAATCAGAAGTTTGGCCATATAGCACTTCCTTGAAGGCTGGAATGGTAGAACACTCAGTTGTCCTATGCCCTTTGCTTTCACAAACAACACAACTTTCCTCTTGTTGTTCACTTATGACATGCACTTTTTTAATCTCAAGAGACTCTACTTTCCTAGCCAATGAGGCTAATCTAGCATTGAGGTCATCAGTCTCTTTCAATTGAAACTTCCCACTTGAATGAGAAATGGTGTTTCTAGACTCAACATGAACTGGGAGAGAAGTCTCCCATTGCTTTGTGTTTTCAGCCAATTGATCAAAAAAATCAAAGGCCTCACTTGGTTCTTTGTCATAAAACTCACCATTACACATGGTTGACACTAACTTTTTAAAATCTGCGGTAAGAGAGTCATAAAAGAAACTCACTAACCTCCACATCTCAAAACCATGATGAGGGCATACATTTAACAAGTCTTTGAACCTTTCCCAAGCTTGGTGAAATAACTCATTTGGACTACAAGAAAAATTCATCATTTGACGTTGTAAAGCTGCTGTCCTATGAGTGGGGAAGTATTTTTTCAAAAATTCAGCTTGCATTTCTCTCCATGTACCTCTATAGACCTAGGACACAAGGAGTTTAGCCAAAGCTTGGCTTTATCCTTTAGAGAGAATGGGAACAATTTAAGCCGAATGGTTTCCTCTGTGCATGTTCTATCAATAAAAGTATTACATACCTCTTCAAAGTCTTTAAAGTGTATGTATGGATTTTCAGAATCCATACCATGAAATGTGGGAAGAAGTTGAATCATGCCCAGTTTCAAATTGAAAGCTTGTTGGTTAAGAGGTAAGATAATACACGAAGGTGTACTTTGTCTAGCCGGGTGAAGATACTCTCTAAGAGTTCGAAAATTAGGTTGATCATTGAATTGTGGAGGTACATTACCTTGAACACTGCCTTCACCCTCTACATCTTCAACATTAGCCATGATAAAATAATAATAATAATAATAATAATATAACAATTATATGATATGAAAGGAAAGGAAAGAAAAACAAATTGCAAATAAAAGTAATAGCTCAAAAATAAAAATATAACAAATTAAGAAATTCACTCTCCAACTAATAAGCATTATTAATAACAATAAACATTAAAAGATAATTATAATAAGCTTGAATAAAAAGGCGGTAATACCGGCCAAGCACTTCAAACAATAAATATATAAAAAAAAATAAGCATAACAAAACAACAAAATAAACTAAAATAAACAAGAGGCGGTAATACCGGCCAAACACTTTAGACAAAAAATATAAGAAAAATAACAACAATAAACATTAAAAGATAATTATAACAGGCATGAATAAAAAAGCGGTAATACCGGCCAAGCACTTTAAATAATAAATAAAAAAAATAAGCATAACAAAACAACAAAATAAACTGAAATAAACAAGAGGCAGTAATACCGGCCAAACACTTTAGAAAATAAATAAAAACAATATCAACAAAATAAAATGAAATAAACAAGAAAAATATTAGAAACTAATAAGAGTAGACAATAAAAGAAAAATGGTTGAACCAACCAAAATCCAACAATTAATAGTCCAGTCCACAGTCCAATATCCGAAACGTTAAGGTAAATTTTTTTTTAAGCGGTAAAACCAGCCAATTGATTTTTTTTTATATGATTTTTTTTTTAGTTTTCCAATAATCAAATCTAAATTTGTTACCTTTTCTTGCTAGCTCCCCCCCGGCAACGGCGCCAAAATTGCTTGACCGCTTTTTATGATCGGCTTGTTTTAACTCGCAAGTGCACGAGTGTGCGATGTAGCAATTAACTTGGTAAGATCGAGGTCATATCCATAGAGAGCTAGATCTGGAAATTAAGCTAAGTAACAAAAAAAAACTCAAGAGAAATTAAATTAACAATAACTTGGTTGAAAATAATTGATGGATTTGTTTTCAAAGATAAAAAAAAATGTAAATAGATTTTAAATGACAAGAAAAGTAAGTCTTGGTCCAAATCAATTTTAATGGTGATGTATTGGTGATTTCTTCAACATATATAAGATAACTCAACATAATCTCAACGATGGTGATATTAGATCGGAAGATATTACAATGAAGATTAGAAAGATGAAGATTGATTATTGCTTAAGAATGAACAAGTACTTTCATATTAAGTAAGACATTGAATCAAGCAATCTCTATACCAAAACTAAAGTTTATGCATAAAAATTCAAGATTATAACATTACCTAAATGATTTCTAAAATTTCTTTACAATAATAAATCATTCATGAAGAAAATAAGAAGATAAACATTAAGATTCATTCATATCCTAAAAAACTCACCTCAATCACCATTATCCTTGATTTGGATCCAAGAAAGAGTTTAGCCAACCATGATTATATATAAGAACACTTCAATAAACATGAAAGAACTTGAATCCAACTGAAAAAATAAGTTTTACAAACTAAAGAACCGAAATCTATAAAGAAGAACACAATACAATTTCAGAAAAAATTCGGACACAAATCTGACTCTAAATTTGGACAGCAATTAGACCCTCTTAGAAGCTTTTTGTCGAGAAGTCTATTAGAGACATATTTATAGGAAATTCTGTCACCTTTCCAAATCATTAAAGAACAGCTCATTTGGGCACCTGAGTCAAAAGTTATGGGAAAAACACCGAAAGGTGTTCTGAAAAATCAAATCAAGACAGCTTACAACTACTTTGGTGCACGTTTTTCTTTCTCATTTATGAGGTGTCTCCTCTTATTTTTGACCCAAAATAATGTAAAAATATCCCCTCCAGCTTTCCATCCATGTGCTTGCCTTCTTGGATCAATGGATTACCCAAAATAAATCAATTGTTATTTGTTGTGTGGACATGTAAGATCATGGATTGTGTTTGGGTTGATTTGAAGGTTGATTTGGGGTTGATTTAGGGCTGAATTTGAGCATCAAATAAGTATACAAATGTACTTATTATTTGGGCTAAGATTGACATTGAAACCTTGAGTGTTTAATAGTTGAAGTTTGCACACAACATAAGGCAAGTTTGGGCTTGAAATAAATCATATGATATTCTTTTCTAGAATTGGAATAGAATTGATTTTTGGGACAAATTTGGAGCACTTATTTGAACCAAGATTTGCTTCAATCTTCAACTAAATGTCTCTTCAATTCTTTTTTCTGAATTCTGACGTTGAATTTTCTGAATTAATTCATTTAAGCTCCAAAAACCTATCGAAACATTAAAACAAACTTCATTACTAAAAAACACATCAATTATTATAAAAACAACCAAATAAAAACAATAAATACATATGTAAAATAAGATACTTAATGACACTTTTGATGCACAATCAGCAGTGACGTAGTGTTCTCTACCGACTTTTGAATTGGTAGCGATGTAGAGGGCTGGCCTTAACTATAGGGTTGGCTAACATGCATGTGTGTGTTCTGCTAGAATTTATTGAAAGATTATGCATTGAAATTGATGGTTGAAATTGTTGAAAGAGTATATGTTGAAATTGATGATTTTAATGTTTGTGTGTTCTACTAGAACTTAGTGACAATTGATATGCCGGGATTGTTACAGTATGTGTGGTGTGTGTCATGCCAAAATGTGTGTTGGGTAGTGAATTTGTGATTCACTACTGAAACTATGTCAGCAACAGTGAATTAACATTCGTTACCGAAACTAAGTTGTTTGCTGCAAATTAGCATTTACTATCGAATTATATGTTCTATAGTGAAATTGTGATTCATTGTCGAAAATGTGTCTTCTGTTTGGAATTAACATTCACTACTAAATTGGGTATTCTATAGCAAAATTGTGATTCACTGCTAAAACTATGTCGGCTACAGCTAATGCTAATTCGCTGTTGAAAATGAGTTGCCTACAGCAAACTAGCATTCGCTGCTCAATTGTGTGTTCTACAGTGAAAATGGGATTCACTGCGAAAAATGTGTCGTTTGCAGTGAATTAACATTCATTGCAGAATTGGGTGTCCTATGGTGAAATTGTAATTCACTGCCAAAACCGTGTTGGTTGCAGCAAATTAACATTTGTTGCCGAATTGTGTGTTCTGTGGTGAAATTGTGATTCATTGCTAAAAATGTGTTGTTCGCAGCAAATTAACATTCGCAACTGAATTGGGTGTTCTATGATGAAATTATGATTTGCTGCCAAAACTGTGTCTGCTACAGCGAATTAACATTCGCTGCTAAATTGCATGTTCTGCAGCGAAATTGTGATTCGCTGCCGAAACTATGTTGGTTGTAGCAAATTAACATTCACTACCAAAACTGTGTTGTCTATAGTGAATTAGCATTCGTTGTCACATTGTCTGTTCTATAGCAAAATTGTGTTTTGCCACTGAAAATGTGGCCTCTCCAGAGAATTAACATTCGGTGCCTAATTGGGTGTTCTGCAGTGAAATTATGATTCGTTGTTGAAACTATATCGGTTGTAGTCAATTAACATTCGCTGCCAAAATTGAGTTGCCTGCAGTGAATTTATGATTCACTACCGAAAGTGAGTTATTTGCAACAAATTGGCATGCTCTACCGACTAGCGTGTTTTGTAGTGAATTTGTGATTCACTGCCGAAACTTAGATGTCTGCAACGAATTAACATTCGTTCCCTAATTGGGTGTTCTGCAGTGAAATTGTGATTCGCTTCTGAAGCTGTGTCAATTGTAGTGAATTAACATTTACTGCTGAAATTGAGTTGTCTACAGCGAATCAGTTTTCACTGCCAATTTCTACAATAAGCCTCCTAGGCTAAAATGAATTAAATGCTAGTAACAATTTCATGGTATGATGATGTAAAATGTGGAATATTAGAATGTGAACATATGAACTCTTGAAATAAGTGTGGTGACAAATGTGATTCAAAGATACACATGTACTGATTTGTGACCAATGATGTCTTTGGTTGTATGGTCAGGATTAGGCCATTGTCAAGACAAGAACAACTCACAAGTGGAGTAGGTGACTTTCATCTTCCTTTTTCATATGTTGAATAATGAAATACTTTATCATGAATGTTACCATATTACATTAGAACGAAGATTAGATTGTCAAACGCTTAAATGTTATCAAATGAATGATTAGTTCCGACTAATGGCATCCGAATAGATGATCAGGACGAACGATTGATTAGCCTCGATTAATGGCATCCGAATGGATGACCGAAACAAATGAATGATTAGTTTTGGCTAATGGCATCCGAATGGATGACTGGGATGAATGATTGATTAGCCTTAGCTAATGGCATCCGAATGGATGACCAGGACAAATGAATGATTAACATCAGCTAAAGACATTCGATTGGATGACCGGGACAATGGTTGATTAACTTTGGTTGATGGCATTCGAAGTAGATGCCTGGGGTGAGGGAATGGTTAACTGACATGATCAAAGAGTTGATGTCTTATCCCAAGTGCAGAAGTGTTAAAGTAATAAATAACCCGACAAGACCAGAAAGAAGTTAACTATATAAATTATAATAATAATAATAAGAATAAGAATAAGAACAACAACAATAACAACAACAACAATGATGATGGGGGTGAAGATGAGTTAAAGAGAACTTTGAGATATAAGATTAATATGAAGATTATACAATAATAAAAACAAATGTCAAGGTTAGAAGATACACTAATAGTATTAGAGATAAGTAAGATATAAACTCTTTATTAATTATCAACATGATCATATTAATCATTTTAGTTACATAACACCATACTTATAAATTTTATCAAGTATTCATGATGCTAACTTATGTTGACAACAAATCAAGTTCCTCTCATAATAACTGACACGACTAAAAGATTGATGTCTTCTCCCAAGTGCAGAAGTGTCGAAGTAATAAATAACCCGGCAAGACCGGGGTCGAACCACAGGGAGGTTAATTGTACAAATTATAAACAACAATTATAAAACAACAATAACAACAACAACAGTAGTAATAATAATAATAATAATAATAATAATAATAATAATAAAGAAAGAGAAGAAGAAGAAGATGATGATGATGAGAACTTGGAGATCAAATATTAATGTAAGGATTAAGCAATAATAATAACAAATGTCAAGGTTAGAGATTCCACTAATGGTATATCAAACAAGTATAGTATAAACTCTTATTATTGAATTGGAAACCACACACAAAGGAGGTTCCAATCAGATTATATATTGTTAACATGATTACATTAGTCATCTTATTCAATTAATGCTAATACTTGTAAATCTCGTCAAGCATTCATGATTATAACTTATGTTAACAACAAATCAAGTTCCTTTCATAGCTCAGGTGTCGGTTATACCATACATTATGGGCTATGAAAGTGCCAAGCATTTGTTGTACCAAGTGTTATACAACATAAATCAAGATTAGTCATTTAACAAGCAAAGTATTAAAGAGTGAACAAGATAACAAATATAAAACATGTTAGTATCAAACATTAAAGTCCATATTAAGTTTACATTATACTTATTCTTACACCATTAGTGTAACCTTTTCACCTTGACATAATTAACTTAGCTAGACATAATGAAAGAAAGCAAAATAGATAAACAAAATAAGAACATAAAAGCTAACTAAGTAAAGGAAAGGAAATGAAAAGCATAAACTTAATATTAATGAAAGCAAAGCATAAACATTACAAAAAATACAAAGAGAGAAAGGAAGAGCATGATCTTGATCTGGAAACCAAGATGCCTAAATGCATGGCAAATGCCTCCTTTTATAGGCCAAAATTTGGAACTATTGATTTGATGACTAATTGATAAGTGGGTGGCCAACTTTTGACTTGGTGACAATCCTTATCTTCTCTTGTCTGCCCAAAACGTCATTGATAACGTCAAAACTGGAGCCAGGTGCAACATGAAAGTTGTAGGCAATTGTCTCAGCTTTCTTGTGTAAAAAATTCAGCTCATTTGGACTTCTAGAACTCCAGATATGGCCAAAATACCGAACAGTGCTCGGGCTGGAAGACAGATTCGGGCTTCTTTGTTGTTGCTACAATTTGGACTTGATAATGGCCTCTTTAGATCTTGGGCTCCATATGAAAGTTGTAGGCCTATGTCTTACCTTTCCATCCATATAAATTGGACCTAAATCTGAGATCTGTAGCTCCAGATATGGCCCAATTACCGAATAGTGTTCCGGTTTGGATTGCACCGACATCTCTTCTCTAAGTTTGACCATCTCTTTATCCATGCAATTTAAGTTCTTCAAGTCATCAATCAATCCTTTCATTTATGTGATAGACCTGCATTAAAAATAGACATTTACCACAAATTATAGGTATCTTATATTATTAGATACATTATTATAAAACATGCTTTGGTTAAGGAGTTATTGATACTTCAAGTGCAAAATGATGATATAAAACCATGATAAAAATGCACTTTTAAGTACTAATCACACCCCTCAACCAGCTTATTACTAGTCCCTAGTAATCAAAGCGTTAAAACAATTTGCAAATTTCACAAAGCAAGGTATTCATCATTTAACTTCCATTAATCTATCCAGATAAACAAACTCTCATTAAATTTATATATCTGCTCAATACCACTTAACAAGATATTAATAAACCTTTCTTTTGTGCTCAATGTATCAACACATAATTATGGAGCTTTTCTTGGAAGAAAACAAAATTTTTGTTCTAATGTTTAAGGTTAACTTCCTTGGGTTGGGATTATTATTTTTGTCTTTTTTTTTTGTTTTTTTTTTCTTTTTTTTTTTTTTTTAAAATCTATATACATATAATTTAAAAACATCATGCATCTTTAACCCATGTAACGAGCTTTCAGCTAATGACTCCCAGACCAGTTGGTCTTAGGGCATTAGGTGTTAAGACACCCCTACGAGCTTAGTAACTCGGGTCGCAGATACTGATATGTAGATAGTGCAATGTTTGATTCCCTTAAGCTTTCTCCTCAACCCATGTAACAAGCGTTAGGCCAATAACTCCCAAGTCAGTTGACTTTAGGGTATTAGGTGTTAAAACACCCCTTCGGGCTTAATTGCTTAGGTTAGGGAGGCTACGAAACCAAACTTATCTACATTTTTATTATCATCATTTTTTTTTTCTTTTTTTTTAATATTTTTCTTTTTTTTTTTAATTATATACAATCCCTTTCCCTTAGTTGTTACCTTTAACAAAAGAACATAAATAATATAATAATCCAATATGCAACCCACAATCATATGTTAAAGTGTGTGTGTGTAAATTAAGGTTTAAGAATACATGTTAAATAAGTATATGAGCAGAATTAAGCGGTAACAATACGAGAGTTTGTAAACCTGAATATTTCAGGAAGTATTATAATAGACCTTATTAAGAATGGTTACTAAGATGCGTCTCAAGAGTCACTTTAACAAAAGAACTCCTTTACTCTGCCATCTTAGTAACAACAATTATGCACATGCTTTATGAAATGAAAAACAATTTTTTTTTTATCAACTACTACCCTCTCCCCTAACCAAAACGAGACATTGTCCTCAATGTTCTAAGGTAGAAAGATAGAGTATAGAAGATATCACCTGAAATAACGAACACTGACAAAACCTGAAACACACTGAAACAAAAATAAGAAATAACAGAACACAATAATAAAACCAAAAGACACAAGTTTTTACAAATAAAAAAAATTCAAATCGCAGTTGTGAATGTGGCTCACATCTTCCCTTGGTTTTACGTCCAAGAACAGCTTAAACGCCCTCAATGGGTCGGGGATAGGCTTCCCATCCAGTTTTCTTAAAAACTGGCAAACAGGGTCTTTTTTAGTCAGATTCCCAAGACTAAGTCGATCATGTTCTTTATGAAATTGGGTTCATAAGTCATGAATTACACGATGCTTATCTCGACTATGATGAGACTTAAGAGTCAATAGAAGATTATCTAAAAACTCTCTGTGTTTTGAAATAAATCCCACCTTCTGACAATTTTCACAGTTTTTGCGGAATGCATCTGACTCCTTGAATATGATGGGCCAGTAAAATTCACTTTGTAAGATTTCTACAATCCTCTTTTTTGATGAGAAATGATCCCCACATGCCTTAGAGTAACAAAATTTAATGAAATTACTTACCTCATTGTCGAGAATGCATTGTTGAAATATTTGATCAGGACAATAATTGAATAGGTAAGGGTCATCCCAATAAAACTTTTGCTCGTTGCTCAAAAATTTTCTTTTGTCTTCAATACTCCAATGAGTTGGCAAAAATCCTGAAGCAAGAAAATTGATATTTTTAGCAAACCAAGGCATTGAATTAAGAGAAAGTAGAGATTCATCAGGAAAGTAATCATCGATTGGTGTGATGTCGGGTGTCAAATCTGTTGTCACTTTTGATAAAAGATTCGCATCAACCTTTTCGATGCCTTTTTCATCCTCGATTTCTTCCTGATTGGTCATGGCATGAGAAAATGGAAGTGCTGGCGGAGAATCAGTCGTTTCTTTGCAATTTTCAGATTCAACCCCTTCCTTACCCTTAGAGATTGACTCATCATCTTTCTCACAAGGTTCAAGAGTGGGTTTTTTAATAACCTTACCATTGCGAAGAGTAATGACTGATTTGACTTGATCCATGTGTTGACTTCCATAACTACTTACATTTGCATCGTATTGCCCCTTGAGATTTTGCTGTGGTTGAGATGGAAACTTACCTTGCTCTTGAAAACTGAGAGCAGATGTGAATTTTGCAAGAGTGTCTTTAAAATCTGTTATGCTTTGAGTAAGTTGAGTGTTGATTGTCTCTTGCTTTTCAATGAATGCATACAAAGTTTCCTCAAAATTACTTCTAAGAGGTGGACCATAAAAAGGTGCATATCCATAAGAATTTTGGAAATTATGGTGTGCTTGAAACTGTGGTTGTGAAGTTTGTGCATTATCACTCTTCCAACTGAAATTTTGGTGATTTCTCCAACCAGGGTTGTATGTTTGCAAATATGGGTTATGATTGGGCCTTTCGAAACCGTTTAAAGCATGGGCTTGTTCATGGAGACATTCCTTAAAAGAAGGCATGGTTGGACAGTTACTAGTTGAGTGTTCATTTGTTTCACATATTTGACATACAATGTTTTCAATAGATTTAAAATGACCACTCTTTTTCAATTCTAGTGCCTCGACTTTTCTAGCTAAAGATGCAAATTTGGCTTGAAGGTCATGATCTTCCCTAAGGTTGTACATACCTCCACTAGATGTATGAGGTTGAGTTTTACTCGGTGCCTCATAAGTACCCGCAGTGTCCCAATTTTGAGCATTTTCAGCTAACAAGTCTAAGTACTCCATTGCTTCATCAGGGTCTTTATCTTCAAAAGTTCCATTGCACATCAATTCAACCATTTGCCTATCTTTAGGTGTTAACCCTTCATAGAAATGTGAAACCAATCTCCATGTTTCAAAACCATGATGAGGGCAAGTACTAAGCAAGTCTCGATACCTATCCCAACATTTATAAAATGTTTCTCCTGGTTTTTGAGTGAAAGTGGTGATTTGTCTTTTGAAAGAGTTTGTTCTATGAGATGGGAAAAACTTCTTTAAAAATTGTTGTTGCATTTCATCCCAAGCACGAATGGATCCTGGTCTCAAATTTTGTAGCCATGTTTTAGCTTTATCTTTTAATGAAAAAGGAAAAAGCTTTAATCTGATGGTGTTCATGCTACAATTTAAGTTATTATATGTGTTGCACACCTCCTCAAATTCCCTTAAATGCAAGTATGGATTTTCCAATTCTAAACCATGAAAAGAAGGTAAAAGTTGAATAATACCTGGTTTAAAATTAAAATGAGATGCATCAGGAGGAAAAACTATACATGATGGTGCACTTGTTCTTGTGGGATTCATGTGGTCTCTAAGTGTTCTAGCACGGTTATTCTCATTATTTTCATTATGAAGTGATTGATTTTCTTCTTCAGCCATATTTTCTGAAAATGATGAGGATATCCTACAAAGTCTACCACTTGATGTACGTGACCACACTCTCATGCACGTGTAGGAATAAAATAAAAAAAAAAGAAGAAGAAAGCAAAAGAAGGAGGAAGAAAACAAAATAAAAAGAAACAAAAGAAAAGAAACAAAGTTATATACAAGAAAAGTGAAAAGAGAAAATAAAATAAATACTATAATTTATACAAGAACTTACCTCCCCGGCAACGGCGCCAAAAACTTGACACGACTAAAAGATTGATGTCTTCTCCCAAGTGCAGAAGTGTCGAAGTAATAAATAACCCGGCAAGACCGGGGTCGAACCACAGGGAGGTTAATTGTACAAATTATAAACAACAATTATAAAACAACAATAACAACAACAACAGTAGTAATAATAATAATAATAATAATAATAATAATAATAATAATAAAGAAAGAGAAGAAGAAGAAGATGATGATGATGAGAACTTGGAGATCAAATATTAATGTAAGGATTAAGCAATAATAATAACAAATGTCAAGGTTAGAGATTCCACTAATGGTATATCAAACAAGTATAGTATAAACTCTTATTATTGAATTGGAAACCACACACAAAGGAGGTTCCAATCAGATTATATATTGTTAACATGATTACATTAGTCATCTTATTCAATTAATGCTAATACTTGTAAATCTCGTCAAGCATTCATGATTATAACTTATGTTAACAACAAATCAAGTTCCTTTCATAGCTCAGGTGTCGGTTATACCATACATTATGGGCTATGAAAGTGCCAAGCATTTGTTGTACCAAGTGTTATACAACATAAATCAAGATTAGTCATTTAACAAGCAAAGTATTAAAGAGTGAACAAGATAACAAATATAAAACATGTTAGTATCAAACATTAAAGTCCATATTAAGTTTACATTATACTTATTCTTACACCATTAGTGTAACCTTTTCACCTTGACATAATTAACTTAGCTAGACATAATGAAAGAAAGCAAAATAGATAAACAAAATAAGAACATAAAAGCTAACTAAGTAAAGGAAAGGAAATGAAAAGCATAAACTTAATATTAATGAAAGCAAAGCATAAACATTACAAAAAATACAAAGAGAGAAAGGAAGAGCATGATCTTGATCTGGAAACCAAGATGCCTAAATGCATGGCAAATGCCTCCTTTTATAGGCCAAAATTTGGAACTATTGATTTGATGACTAATTGATAAGTGGGTGGCCAACTTTTGACTTGGTGACAATCCTTATCTTCTCTTGTCTGCCCAAAACGTCATTGATAACGTCAAAACTGGAGCCAGGTGCAAACATGAAAGTTGTAGGCAATTGTCTCAGCTTTCTTGTGTAAAAAATTCAGCTCATTTGGACTTCTAGAACTCCAGATATGGCCAAAATACCGAACAGTGCTCGGGCTGGAAGACAGATTCGGGCTTCTTTGTTGTTGCTACAATTTGGACTTGATAATGGCCTCTTTAGATCTTGGGCTCCATATGAAAGTTGTAGGCCTATGTCTTACCTTTCCATCCATATAAATTGGACCTAAATCTGAGATCTGTAGCTCCAGATATGGCCCAATTACCGAATAGTGTTCTGGTTTGGATTGCACCGACATCTCTTCTCTAAGTTTGACCATCTCTTTATCCATGCAATTTAAGTTCTTCAAGTCATCAATCAATCCTTTCATTTATGTGATAGACCTGCATTAAAAATAGACATTTACCACAAATTATAGGTATCTTATATTATTAGATACATTATTATAAAACATGCTTTGGTTAAGGAGTTATTGATACTTCAAGTGCAAAATGATGATATAAAACCATGATAAAAATGCACTTTTAAGTACTAATCAATAACGATGTCGGCCAAAGACTATGAAGGATCAAGTATTTGATGTACCAAGTGTTATACATCACAAATCTAAATTAACCATTTAACAAGTAAGGTATTAAGAATTAATAAGAAAAAAATGATAAGACATGTTAATAGCAAGTTGTTTAGGATATAAGCATTGAAGTTCATATTGAGTTTATATTATACTTATCCCAACACCATTAGTGAAACCTTTTCACCTTAACATAATTAACTTAGCTAGACCTTATGAAGAAGAAAAACTTAAAGAAACAATACAAGAACATAAACATGATATAAGTTAACTAAGTATAGTAAAGGAAATGAAAAGGATGAGCAAGAGATTAATGAAAGCAAAACTTAAGCATTACAAAAAGATAAAGAGAGAGAGAGCAAGAATATTATCTTGATATAGAAAAAAAGATGCCCAAATAAATGGCAAATGCCTCCTTTTGTAGGCTAAAATACTAAGCAGTGCTGTTGGTGGACGTGGTGGATAGCCCTCATGCTTTTTTCTGGATGAAATCTCATTTCTATCATCCGAATTTGAGCTGGTCCTCTTCATAAAAGTTGTTGTAAATTGTCTTTTCCTTTCACCCACCAAATTTTAGATCATTTGGACTTCTAGAACTCCAGTTATGGGTAAAACTCTAAGTAGTGTTTGGGCTGGATTGCAAGACAAATTCAAACTTCTCTTTTATGGCCAAACTTTGAATTTGAAATGGAAATTTTAGGTCTTTCTATACCATCAAAGTTGTAGGCCTATTTCTTATCTTTCCAGCCATATAAATTAATATGAAATCCATGATCTATAACTCTAGATATGATCCGATGACTGAATAGTGTTCGAATTTGAAGTGATTCAGCATCTTCCTCGTAAGCTTAGCCTTTTCTTTGTCCTTTCACTTCCAATAGTTAATCACAACAATCAATCCTTTGAATTGTGAGAATGCCTATATATAAAATGAGAATTTATCATAAATTAAAGGTATCTTATATTATCAAACTTGTTTTTATAAAACATGCTCTAGTTAAGGTATTATTGATACTTTAAGTGCAAAATGATGATATAAAACCTTAATAAAAATACACTTTAAGTACTAATCACACCCCCCCCCAATCAACTTATTACTAGTCCCTAGTAATCAAAGTGTTAAAATAGAAAAACAATTTTCAAGTTCCCCAAAGCAAGGCATTCATCATTTAACTTCCATTACTTTATCCAAGTAAACAAACTCTCATTAAATTTATATATTATTGAAATAAGATATTGATAAACCTTTTTTTTTATGAGCTCAATGCATGAAAACATAGATGATGGGGCTTTTATTAGAAAAAAAACAATATTATGTTCTAATGTTTAAGGTTAACTTCCTTGGGTTGGGATTATTTTTTTTCTTTTTTCTTTTATCTTTTTTTATACATATAATGTAAAACATAATGCATCTTGAACCCACATCATTATGTGGGTTAATGACTCCAAGTCCAGTTGGTTCTAGGGCATTAGGTGTAGATCTTGGGTTGGGATTGTTTTTTTTATTTTTTCTTTTTTCTTTTTTTATACATATAACATAAAACATAATGCATCTTGAACTCATATAATGAGCTTTCGGCTAATGACTCCCAAACCAATTGGTCTTAGGGCATTAGGTGTTAAGACACCTCTTCAAGCTTAATAACTCAGGTTGCAAATACTGATATGTAGATAGTGCAATGTTTGATTCCCTTAAACTTTTCTCTTCAACTCATGTAACAAGCGTTGGGCCAATAGCTCCCAAGTGAGTTGACTTTAAGGTATTAGGTGTTAAAACACCCCTTCAGGCTTAATTGCTTAAGTTAGGGAGGCTACGAAACCAAAGATATCTACATTTTTATTTCCTTTTTTATTTTATTATATTTTTTTCTTTTTTTTTTTTTGAAAAATATATACTATCCATTTCCTTTAGTTGTTGCCTTTTTAACAAAGAACATAAATAATGTAATAATCCAATATGCAACCCACAATCATATGTTAAAGTGTATGTGTGAAAATAAAGGTTTAAAAATACTTATTTTAATGAGTATATGAGCAGAAGCAATAAATAATAATGCAAGAGTTCATAAACCTAAATATTTCAAGAAATATTATAATAGATCTTGTTAAGAATGTTTATTAGGATGTGTCTCAAGAGTCACTTTAACAAAAGAACTCCTTGACTTTGCCATCATAGTAACAATGGTTTTGCAAATAGAAAACACAACTAGTGAAGTTTCTTTTTTGTAAGTATCAAGTATTACCTCTTCCCCCTAACCAAAACAAAACATTGTACTTAATGTTCTAAGGTAGAAAGATAGAGTACAGAAGGTATCACCTGAAACAACGAATACTGACAAACCTGAAACAGACTAAAACAAATATAAGAAATAACAAAATAAAATAATAAAATGCAAGGTTTCACAAGCGAAGGCTCAAATCCAATCTAAACTTTTTATGGCTGTTCTTAGTTGACCAATTTATACGACTCATGAAGGGATCAATTATAAGAGTGAAAGATTATAGTTGGCCAATCAATTATTCAGCAGTAGTAGCAAAGATTATGATTTGTCGTGTTGAAGATGTTAGAAATTCTTGTTCCATAACATGATCAAGAAAAGACAACAACTTATCATAATAACCATTAACATTTAACAAACCTATAGGTTTATGGTGAATGTGAAGTTGGGCCTAAGAGGAAATATGAAAGATCTCTTCCAATGTGCCTAACCACCTGGCAAAGCAATGAAGGCAGCAATATATTTAAACATTGTATTCATTTGATCAAACATTACGGATACCTGTAATTCATCTCCAATTATGTTTCCAATAATGTCCCCTTGTGCTAAAGCTTTAAGGACAACCCCCAAAACATCACTACTTCCTAAAAATATAGCTATTGACACACCCCTCATTAACTGACATGATTAAAATATTGATGTCTTCTCCCAAGTGTAGGAGTGTCGAAGTAATAAATAACCCAGCAAGACCGGGATCAAACCACAAGGAGGTTAATTGTATAAATTACAGATAACAATAAGACAATAACAACAATAATAGTAGTAGTAGTGGTAGTAATAACAATAATAGTAGTAGTAGTAGTAGTAGTAATACTAATAATAATAATAATAATAAAGAAAAAGGAGGAGAAGAAGAAGAAAAAGATGAGAACTTTAAGATGAAATATTAATGTACGGATTAAACAATGATAATAATAAATGTCAAGGTTAGAGGTTCCACTACTGGTATGTCAAACAACTAATGGTATGTCAAACAAGTATAGTATAAACTCTTATTATTCAATTGGAAACCACACATAAAAGAGGTTTTATTAAACTTAGGGAAAACACTCAAATATCTAGTTCTTAGGGCTGCCATTGAACTAAATCATTAATGCGGACATTGTGATTATTTGTTGGTTAGGGTTAATTATACGGCGGATCCGTTAATTAACCAACATTAAGAAAAGATAAAAATTCAGAATATAAATTGTAGTTTTGTTTCAAGGATCGGTTCTAATTTCCATTGGTGGATGTGTGCTTGCAACCAAGGTTTGTTTTCTTGATAAATTTCGATTTCAATTGATTTGTTTGCTAGTTTAATTTCTTCCATAGTTTAGATCATCACAAAATGAAAACCCCCCAATTGCATAACGTATAGCATAAAAATCTGAACTAAATCTTCCTTATGGGATCGACCCCTTGCTTGCTCTATACTATCTTGTGTGTTGTGTTTTAAGCTAGGGTAATTAATTTATGCGACCATGACATCGCAACAAATTCTGTTTCTCTTTTTTTTCAGAAATATAAATAAAAAATCACAGCAACTAAAAATAACAGTACAAGCACAAGAATCAACTAAAATTACTTCCCCGGCAACGGTGCCAAAATTTGTTGCGATGTCGTGGTCGCACAAATTAATTACCCTAGCTTAAATAAGAAAATAAAAATTCTCCCAATACCCCCACACTTAAAACACAACATTGTCCTCAATGTTGAAATAAAAGCAAAGGAACATAAGAGAATGACAGAAAATAAATTAAAATGCAAAAAAAATAAAAGATAAGGAAAAAGAGAGCAAATCTGATTTTTCTTTTTGTGTGCTGGGTTGCCTCCCAGTAAGCGCTTTTGTTTTATATCATTGGCTTGACAGGTGGCATGCTCATTCTTCATAGATTGGTTCAGCTAACTCTACAGAAGCGGTGAGTTCTGCCGTCCAACCTTCATAGAAAGGTTTCAAACGATGTCCATTGACCTTGAGTACTTTGCTGGTTTCTAAACTTGTAATTTCAACTGCACCATAAGGAAAAATATTAGAAACAATAAAGGGTCCAATCCAACGAGAGCGCAATTTTCCAGGAAAAAGTTTTAAATGCGAATGATAAAGAAGGACTTTGTCTCCAACATGAAATTCCTTTCTTGTAAGCAATCGGTCATGAAGATTCTTAGTCTTTTCTTTGTAAATTCTTGCATTCTCGTAAGCATCATTTCGAATTTCTTCCAACTCTTGCAGTTGCAATTTTCTTGCAATCCCAGCAGCATCATAATCCATGTTGCATTGTTTAATGGCCCAAAAAGCTTTGTGTTCAAGCTCCACCGGTAGATGACATGCTTTCCCATAAATCATTCTATAAGGTGACATTCCTATAGGTGATTTATAAGCAGTCCTATAAGCCCAAAGTGCATCTCCAAGGCGTAGACTCCAATCTCGTCGGTTAGGTTGCACTGTTTTCTCCAAAATGGACTTGATTTCTCGATTGGAAATTTCAGCTTGGCCATTCGTTTGCGGATGATATGCTGTGGATGTTCGATGAGTCACATGATATTTGCGTAGCAATGCTTCCATGGAACGATTGCAGAAATGAGTGCCACGATCACTGATGATAGCTTTAGGGATGCCAAACCTATCAAATATGTGAGTCCTGACAAAATCTAAAACAACCTTAGCATCGTTAGTTCGTGTGGCTTTCGCCTCAATCCATTTGGACACATAATCAACAGCAAGAAGAATATAAAGATTTCCAAAAGAAGAAGGAAATGGACCCATAAAGTCAATACCCCAAACATCAAAAATTTCACTTACAAGAATATTTGTTAAAGGCATTTGATTTTTATGAGTGATATTACCTGTTCTTTGGCATTTTTCACATGATTTGCAGAAGTGATATGCATCTTTAAAAATAGAAGGCCAATAGAAACCACTTTCAAGTACCTTGTGGGCTGTTCTTTTTGCTCCAAAATGCCCACCACAAGAATGAGAATGACAAAAAGTGAGAATGGAATGAAATTCATCCTGTGGTACACATCTCCTTACTACTTGATCCACACAAAATTTCCACAAGTAAGGAGTATCCCAAAAATAATATTTAGCATCAGATCATAACTTGTCCTTTTGGGATGTAGACAAACCTGGAGGGAATTCTTTGGTGACTAAATAGTTCACCAAATCAGCATACCATGGTCTTGTAGAGGAGTGCAACATATATAACTGTTCATCAGGAAATGTTTCTCTTATTGTTTCAGTTGGAATATCATCGGTCCTCAGTCGACTCAAGTGATCAGCCACATGGTTTTCGGCACCTTTTTTGTCTTTGATCTCAAGATCGAATTCTTGTAAAAGCAAGATCCACCTAATCAGTCTTGGTTTAGACTCCTTCTTCTTCAAAAGATACCTGAGAGCTGCATGGTCAGTAAAAACAATGACTTTTGTACCAAGTAGATATGACCTGAATTTTTCAAGAGCAAACACCACTGCAAAAAGTTCCTTTTCAGTTATATGGTAATTGCATTGTGCTCCATCCAACATGCGAGAAGCGTAGGCGATAACATGCAAATTCTTCCCAATTCTTTGCCCAAGCACAACTCCTACTGCATAGTCACTCGCATCACACATTATCTTAAAAGGTTCATCCCAATTTGGTGGTTGGATGATAGGGGCAGATGTGACACGTCTCTTAAGCTCATCATGGGCATCTTTACAGGCTTGATCAAACACAAAATCCACTTCTTTGGCTAATAGTCTACACAAAGGTGCTGTAATCTTTGAGAAATCTTTGATAAAGCGTCGATAAAAACCTGCATGACCTAGAAAAGAACGAACTTCCCTCACGCATGAGGGGTAAGGCAATGATGAAATAACATCTATCTTAGCTTTATCAACTTGTAATCCACGTGAAGACACAACATGCCCAAGAACTATTCCTTGTTCTACCATAAAATAACACTTTTCATAGTTCAAGACAAGGTTTGTTTCAATGCACCTTTTTAGGATCAAAGATAAATTTTCTAGACATTTATCAAAAGAATCACCATACACCGTGAAATCATCCATAAAAACCTCGATTATTCTTTCAACATAGTCAGAAAAAATACTCATCATGCATCTTTGAAAAGTTGCAGGAGCATTACAAAGACCAAAAGGCATTCTCCTATATGCATATGTACCAAATGGACAAGTAAATGTAGTTTTTTCTTGATCCTCAGGATTAATAACAATCTGATTGTATCCACTATATCCATCAAGAAAGCAATAAAAAGACTTACCTGCTAGGCGTTCAAGCATTTGATCTATGAATGATAATGGGAAATGATCTTTGCGTGTAGAAAGATTGAGCTTTCTGTAATCAACACACATTCTCCATCCACTCGAGATGCGAGTAGGAATGAGCTCATCATTTTTGTTTTTCACCAATGTGATTCCAGTCTTTTTAGCCACCACATGGATTGACGCCACCCATTTACTGTCAGTGATGGGGTAAATGACTCCTGCATCTAACAGTTTTAAAATTTCAGCTTTCACTACCTCCATCATAGGTGGGTTCAACCTCCTTTGCAGTTCCCTTGTTGGTTTTGCATTATCCTCCAATAGTATGTGATGCATACACATTGAGGGACTAATGCCCTTGATGTCAGTTAAAGTCCATCCAATGGCAGTTTTGTGATCACACAACAACTTCATAAGTTTTTCCTCTTGTATACTTGTCAAACCTTTTGCTATGATAACAAGAAGTGTATTATTGTCGCCAATGAATACATACTTCAAATTATCGGGCAAAGGTTTTAATTCTAACTCGGGGGCCTGTAAAATAGATGGCAAAAGCTTTTTATGTGAGAGTAATAAATCAATAAAGACATTACCATAGGGAACGGTTTGTAAAGCTTGTAAGGCCAATACTGATTCGTGCATGTTTTGGGGAACACATATGTGCCTCTCCATCTTTTCTATCTTGGTGAAATCATAGCCATAGCTCAAAGCTATGCTTAATCCATCTTCACAATCAAAATCACAAACTTGCTGCACACACTTATCAATCTAGTCATAGCATGTGATAGAATAAACATTGCTATAAGGATATTTCATTGCATCATGAAAATTGAATTTAATTTTTTCATCTCCTACCTCCATAGACAAGGTATCCTTACCACAATCAATTTTTGTGTTGGCAGTTTTCAAGAATGGTCTTCCAAATAATATAGGAGTGCTGGTTGATGAATCACAAGAATCATGTTCCATATCAAGAATATAAAAGTCACATGGAATAACCAAAGTATCAATCTTGACTAGGACATCCTCTATCACACCAAGTGGGTAAACCAAACTACGATCCGCAAGTTGTATTACAATGCTAGTTTTATGCAAAGGCTCAAGACTAAGAGAATCATAAACATGTTTGGGCATAACACTAATGGATGCACCTAAATCACACAAGGCCCTCTTGAAACTAGCATTACCAATAACACATGGGATAGTAAACGCACATGGGTCCTTTTGCTTCAAAGGCATATTCTTTTGAACAACAGCAGACACAACTTCACCCATACTTACCATTTCATGACCTTTCAATTTGAAAGCTCTCTTGGTAGTACACAACTCCTTCAAAAATTTAGCATACTTGGGAATTTGCTTGATAGCATCAAGTAAAGAAATGTTGAGTTCTACTTTTTTGAAAACCTCTAAAATCTCTTTTTCTTTGTCCTCTTTCTTTGACCTAGAAGAACTCACAGGAAAGGGTGGAATTGCTTTAAAACTGGAATTCATTGAGTGAGGAGTTACCTTTGGAGTGTTGGTCGATGTTTTAGTTTGTGAAGGAGGATGATGTTCCTTCTTTGTACTCAATTCAGTTTCTATCTCTTCTTCTTCCTCCATCTCAATTTGTTTTGACCTTTTCTCTTCAAGTTCTTTCCCACTTCTCAGCATGATCGCACTAACATTCTCTTTTGGATTCAATGCTTGGGAGGGCAATTTTCCGTTCATTTGTGCCTCCAATTTCCCTACACTTGAAGCTACTTGCCCCATTTGCTTCTCCAAGTTGTGAATACTTGACCTTGTTTCCTGTTGAAAAGACATGACATTTTGTTGCAAGGTAACAGTATTAGAAGCCAAAGTTTTCATCATCTCACGAAGATCATCATTGGATGACGACCCCGTAACATTGGAGTTTGTGAATGGAGGGGGTTGTCTTACTTGATAATTCTGTTGGGGCTGAAATCCATGGGGATGGAATTATCGGCCTTGATTGCCTTGTTGGGATGGGTTGCCATAGCGTAAGTTGGGATGATCTCTCCATCCGGGATTGTACGTGTTGGAAAAAGGATCATATTTACGCTGGGGTTGTCCGTTGAATGCTCCATCAATTGCTTGAGCTTGTTCAATGTAATCTTCTTACATTGTCGGGCACATATCCGAAGCATGTCCTTGTAAGGAGCATATGCTACAAACTTTCACCTGTTGCACATTTCCACAAGCCAAAGAACGCACAAGAGAAGTAAGATCATTAACTTTATTTTCAAGGTTAGAAATACTTACCTCATTTACTCGTTTGTTGGAGAAGTCTCCACGAGTGCCAAACTGTTTTGAGTTAGCTGCCATGTTTGAGATCAATTGGCGTGCAGCCTCAGGTGTCTTATCCACCAATGCGCCTCCACTTGCAGCATCAATGATACTACGGTTAGTAGGCATCAATCCTTCATAAAAATATTGAATGAGCAGTTGATCGGGTATTTGATGATGAGGGCATTGAATGCATAGTTGCTCAAATCTTTCCCAATACTCGGAGAGTGTCTCTCCATGAGATTGTCGAATCCCACATATTTCTTTCCTTATGTTGGCAACTCGAGATGCTGGGAAATACTTCTCAAGGAAAATCTTTTTCATGGCATTCCAAGTTCCAATAGATCCTGGGAGAATAGAGAAAAGCCATGCCTTTGCTAGCCCTTTTAAAGAGAAAGGGAAAGCTTTCAACTTAACTTGTTCTTCATCAACTCCATTCGGTTTCATGCCAACACAAACCATATGGAACTCCTTGAGATGAGTATGAGGATCTTCTCCTGCAAGACCATTAAATGTTGGTAACAAATGTATAAAACCAGATTTGAGCTCAAAGTTTACATTATTGTCAATGTTTATGCATAGTGGCTGATTTTCCATGTTAGGAGCAGCAAGCTCCTTGAGTGTTTGTTGTCGTGCAATAGCCATGGTGTTGAGGCGAGCTTCCTTGCGTAACCTGCGTAAAGTTTTTTCTATTTCGAGATCCAACTGCACTTGAATTTGATTAGTAGAACGGGTTACTGGCATAAATCATCAAGAAAACTCAAAAGAAACCAATCACACAAGAGACCGAAAATAATGCAAATTGTACGAAAATCCTACGCTAGAAAACTAAAACTACCTAAAACCCTTAGAAAATAGTGGAATTTGGCCTCAATAGGATGGGGCTAGTAGTAAACTACTAGTTTTGTTCAGAACGTCGGTTTCCTTCAGGAAAAGAAAAGCTGAAACCTAATTCCACAAACAATTCTGTTTTGAACAGTACCGCCACCGCAAATAAACAGTACCGCCGCAAGAAAAAATTTTGTTTCTCTTTTTTTTTCAGAAATATAAATAAAAAATCACAGCAACTAAAAATAACAGTACAAGCACAAGAATCAACTAAAATTACTTCCCCGGCAACGGCGCCAAAATTTGTTGCGATGTCGTGGTCGCACAAATTAATTACCCTAGCTTAAAACACAACACACAAGATAGTATAGAGCAAGCAAGGGGTCGATCCCACAAGGAAGATTTAGTTCAGATTTTTATGCTATACATTATGCAATTGGGGGGTTTTGATTTGTGATGATCTAAACTATGGAAGAAATTAAACTAGCAAACAAATCAATTGAAATCGAAATTTATCAAGAAAACAAACCTTGGTTGCAAGCACACATCCACCAATGGAAATTAGAACCAATCCTTGAAACAAAACTACAATTTATATTCTGAATTTTTATCTTTTCTTAATGTTGGTTAATTAACGGATCCGCCGTATAATTAACCCTAACCAACAAATAATCACAATGTCCGCATTAATGATTTAGTTCAATGGCAGCCCTAAGAACTAGATATTTGAGTGTTTTCCCTAAGTTTAATAATGTAGTTCCGCCACAATTATCAAGCTTAGTTGCTTCACAAGTTCATACATCACAACTCCGGTTTTGATATCAAACTTAGCAATAAATTGTTCACAATAATAACTTAGAGTTCCGCTCTAGCAATTATCAACAACAATCATAGAAAATATGCATAGGAAAACAACCATACTTATTCATAATATAAACTGAAAATAAAAGGAAGAATAAATCTCACGGTTCTTGAAATCCGAAGGTTTGTTGTGTCCTTGCAACCAAGAAAAGAGCTTAGCCTTGCATAACCATTGAACAACTACTCTTAAAGAATGAAGAGAGCATGATTTTTTTGGGTTTGTAGAGGAGAGAATTTGTGTTTCTTCACTTCTGGCTGCTGCCCCCCTTCTCTTCTCTCTCTCTTTCTTTTTATATGCTAAGAAACCCTAGTTCCTAATTTACAAAGTAGTCCTCCCTTAAGTTGACAATTGACATTTAAGTACTTCTACAACTATTTTCCCTAAAAAAAAGAAATAGCCTTGCATGAAATCTTCAAACTCTGACTTAGAGGAGCTAAATTGCTGATATAAAAACTTGGATGACGGTTTAGAAGCTTCGAAACGTAATTTGGACTCATTTCTTCACGGAACCTGATTGTTGGCAGAATTCATTTGTCATCTTTGAAAAATCATATCTCCCTCATATGACTTCGTTTTTCGATGAAATTTGGAGCGTTTATATTCCTTTGAGTTAGGAATCCAAAAAAATTGAGTTTGCATAAATTGGACTTCTATAGCTCCAGATATTGAATTTTGAATAGACAAAGGTCAACAGTGGCAGAATGCGAGATTTGACTTTGAAGGATATGATTTCCATGATCTTCCTCTTTTTATTTTTCTTGCATTGCATTTCCAGAAAGGTATGGATGTTAGCTTTTTATTGCCACTAGAATCACTTCATTTCGATCTCTAGAACTCACGCTCTGCACAAAACATTGACTGAACGTCAAATCTGCCAATTATCTCCAATTTACTCCTTTTTGCATTTTTCATCCAAAAGTGCCTTCAAAACATAAAACAAAGAATATCAAGGCATTTTACATATAAAACATGGACAAAAAATTAGGTAAATATGGGTGAAACTATCGAATAATATGGTTACATCAAGGTTTCAATCAGATTGTAGATTGTTAACATGATTACATTAGTCATCTTACTCGATTAATGCTAATACTTGTAAATCTCGTCAAGCATTCATGATTATAATTTATGTTAACAACAAATCAAGTTCCTTTCATAACTGAGGTGTCGGTTATACCATACAGTATGGGCAATGAAAGTGCCAAGCATTTGTTGTACCTAGTGTTATACAACATAAATCAAGATTAATCATTTAACAAGCAAAGTATTAAAGAGTGAATACGATAACAAATACAAAATATGTTAGTATCAAACATTAAAGTCCATATTAAGTTTATACTATACTTATTCTTACACCATTAATGTAACCTTTTCACCTTGACATAATGAACTTAGCTACACATAATGAAAGAAAGAAAAATACATAAACAAAATAAGAACATAAATAAAATAAGAGTTAACTAAGTAATGGAAAGGAAATGAAAGGCATAAACTTGATATTAATAAAAGCAAAGCGTAAACATTATAAAAATACAAAGAGAGAAAGCAAGAGCATGATCTTGATCTGGACACCAAGATGTCTAAATGCATGGCAAATGCCTCCTTTTATAGGCTAAAATTGGGAACTATTGATTTGATGACTAATTGATGAGTGAGTGGCCAACTTTTGACTTGGTGACAATCCTTATCTTCTTTTGTCTGCCCAAAACATCATTGATAATGTCAAAATTGAAACCACTTGAAAACATGAAATTGTATAAAATTATCTTATCTTTCTTGTGTAAAAAATTCAAATCATTTTGACTTCTAGAACTCTAGATATGGGCCAAAGAAGAAATAGTGCTCAGGCTGGAGGACAGATTCAAACTTATTTGTTGTTGCTCCAATTTGGACTTGAAAATGGCATTTTTAGACCTTGGGCTCTATCAAAGTTGTAAGCCTATGTCTTAACTTTCCATCCATATAAAGTAGACCTAAATCGGAGATCTACAACCCCAAATATGACCCAATTACCGAACAGTATTCCGGTTTGGACTGCACCAGCATCTCTTTTCTAAGTTTGGTCATCTCTTTTTTTCCTTTGAATTTCAATTCTTAAATTCATCAATCAATCCTTTTCATTTATGTGATGGGCTGATTAGTACTTAAAAGTGCATTCTCATTAAGGATTTATGTCATCATATTGCACCTAAAGTATCATTAAATTCCCTAACAAAAACATGTTTTATATTAACAAGTCTAAAAATATAATATACATTTAATTCATGGTAAATGTTCATCCTAAATGCAGGTCTATCATATAAATAAAAGGATTGATTGATGAATTTAAGGATTGAAATTGAAAGGATAAAAAGAAGGCCAAACTTAGCAAAGTGTTGCTGGTGCATTCCAAACTCAAACAACATTTGGTAATTTAATCATATCTAGAGCTGTAGATATTAGATTTAGGTCTATTTTATATTGATGGAAAGGTAAGACATAGACCTATAACTTTTATATGGACTCAAAGACTCAGTTCTGTCGTTTTTAAGCTCAAATCATAGCAACAATGAAGACGTCGGAAGTTGTCCTGCAGCTCAAACACTATTCGGTTTTTGGCTCATATCTTAAGTTCTAGAAGTCCAAATGAGCTCTGGTTTTTTTTGCTGGAAAGCTGAGACAATTGCCCACAACTTCCATAATTCAGTTGACTATAATTCGGATGTGAGTAATGATGTTTTGGTCAGCCAACAATATCAATAATCAGCCCATAATATCAAAAAAACAGCAGCCATTAATGTCAAAAATCAGCCACCAAATCAATGGATGCCCACCAATTCTTCAATCAATCAATAGTTCTGGAACTTAGCCTATAAAAGGAGGCATTGTCCATGTATTTAGTTATATTAATTTTCATATCAAAGTTATCTTCTTGCTTTCTCTCTTCATCTTTGTCATGTTCAAGTTTTCTTTCATGCTATAGTAATCTCTTGTTTATGCTCTTTCATTTCCTGTCCTATACTTAGTTAGCTTATATTATGTTTATGTTCTTATATTTTTTTATTTATGTTTTTCTCCTTCTTAATGTTTAGCTAAGTTAATTATGTTAAGGTGAAAAGATTTCTTTAATGGTGTTAGAATAGGTATAATATAAACTCAACATAAGCTTTAAATGTTTATATCCAAGAAAGATTGTTATTAACATGTTTTATCTTTTTATCTTACTAATTTTTAATACCTTGCTTATTAAATGGTTAATTTAGATTTGTGTTGTATAATATTTGGTACATCAAATGCTTGATCCTTCATAGTTTTCGGCCAACATCGATATTATGATAGGAACTTGATTTGTTGTTAACATAAACTAGCAATATGAATGCTTGATGATATTTTTAAGTATGATATTACTTAGATAAGATAATTAATATGATCATGTTAGTAATTTATAATGAGCTAATAACAAGAAATCATCCGATTAGAACCTCCTTTGTGTGTGGTTTCTAGTTGAGTAATAAAAAGAGTTTATATTATATGTATTTGAAATACCATTAGTGAATACTATAACCTTGACATATGTTTTGTTATTGTTTAATCCTTACATCAATATCACATCCCAAAACTTTCTTCAACTCTTTTTCTGTTATTATTCTTTTCAAATCTTTTTCTTTATTTGTAATTTATATAATTCACCTCCCTGTGGTTCGATCCCGATCTTACTGGGTTATTTTACTTTGACACTCCTGCACTTGGGATAACACATTACCTATTTGATCGTGCCATGGGCCTACATTTAAAATAAACATAAAGGTATCTTATATTATTAGATATATTATTATAAAATATGTTTTACTTAAGGAGTTATTGATACTTCAAGTGTAAAATGATGATATAAAACCTTGATAAAAATGCACTTTTAAGTAGTAATCACACCCCCCAACCAGCTTATTACCAGTCCTTAGTAATCAAAGCGTTAAAATAAAATAAAAATTGTAAATTCCACAAAACAAGGTACTCATCATTCAACTTCCATTAATTTATCTAGATAAACAAACTCTCATTAAATTTATATATCTACTCAATACCTCTTAACAACATAATAATAAACCTTTCTTTTATGCTCAATATATCAACACATAATTATGGGGCTTTTTCTTGGATTATTATTTTTATCCTTTTTTTTCTTTTATATATATATATATATATATATATATATATATATATATAATTTAAAACACCATGCATCTTTAACCTATGTAACGCGCTTTTGGCTAATGACTCCCAAACCAGTTAGTCTTAGGGCATTAGGTGTTGAAACACCCTTACGAGCTTAGTACCTCGGGTCGCAGATGCTGATATGTAGATAGTGCAATGTTTGATTTCCTTAAGCTTTTCTCCTTAACCTTTGTAACAAGCGTTGGGTCAATAAACTCTCAAGTCAGTTGACTTTAGGGTACTAGGTGTTAAAACACCCCTTCGGGCTTAATTGCTTAGGTTAGGGAGGCTACGAAACCAAACTTATTTACATTTTTATTATTATCATTTTTTTCTTTTTTCTTTTTTTTTAATTATATACTATCCCTTTCCCTTAGTTGTTACCTTTAACAAAAGAACATAAATAGTGTAATAATCCAATATGCAACCCACAATTATATGTTAAAGTTTGTGTGTAAATTAAGGTTTAAGAATACATGTTAAATGAGTATATGAGCAGAATTAAGTGATAACAATGCAAGAGCTTGTAAATCTAAATATTTCAAGAAGTATTATGATAAACCTTGTTACAAATAGTTACTAAGATGCATCTCAAGAGTCATAAAAAGATCTCCTTTACTCTGCCATCATAGTAACAACAATTTTGCACATGCTTTATGAAATAGAAAACATAGTTAGTTTTTTTTTGCTTTTAAGCTACTACCCTCTCCCCCCAACCAAAACAAGACATTGTCCTCAATATTCTAAGGTAGAAAGATAGAGTATAGGAGATATCACCTGAAATAACTAACATTAACAAACCTGAAACACACTGAAACAAATATAAGAAACAAGAAAACAGAATAATAAAACCAAAAGACACAAAGATTCATAAATGAAGGCTCAAATCCAATCTAAGTTTTCTAGGGCTTTTCTTAGATGATCAATTTATGCGACTCATGGAGGGATCAATTACAAGAAATGAAAGATTGTAGTTGGTCAACAATTATTCAGCAATAGTAGCAGAGATTATGATTTGTCGTGCAGAAGATGTTAGCAATTCTTGTTCCACAGCATGATCAAGAAAAGACAACTTATCATAATAACCATTAACATTTAACAAACCTATGGGTTTATGGTGAATGTGCAGTTGGGCCCAAGAGGAAATATGAAAGATCTCTTCCAATGTGTGACACGACTAAAAGATTAATGTCTTCTCCCAAATGCAGGAGTGTCGAAGTAATAAATAACCCGACAAGACTGGGATCGAACCATAGGGAGGTTAATTGTACAAATTATAAACAATAACAATAGCAATAACAACAATAGTAACAATAACAACAACAACAACAACAACAACAACAATAATAGCAGTAGTAGTAATGATAATAATAAAGAAAGAGAAGAAGAAAAAGAGAACTTGGAGATGAAATATTAATGTAAGGATTAAACAATGATAATAACAAATGTCAAGGTTAAAGGATCCATTAATGGTATGTCAAACAAGTATAGTATAAACTCTTATTATTCAATTGGAAACCACACATAAAGGAGGTTCCAATCAGATTATAGATTGTTAACATGATTACATTAGTCATCTTATTCAATTAATGCTAATTCTTGTAAATCTCGTCAAACATTCATGATTATAACTTATGTTAACAAGAAATCAAGTTCCTTTCATAGCTCAGGTGTCGGTTATACCATACAGTATAGGCTATGAAAGTGTCAAGTATTTGTTGTACCAAGTGTTATACAACATAAATCAAGATTAGTTATTTAACAAGCAAAGTATTAAAGAAGAGTGAACAAGATAACAAATACAAAACATGTTAGTATCAAACATTAAAGTCCATATTAAGTTTACACTATACTTATTCTTACACCATTAGTGTAACCTTTTCACCTTGACATAATAAACTTAGCTAGACATAATGAAAGAAAGAAAAATAAATAAACAAAATAAGACCATAAATAAGATAAAAATTAATGAAGTAAATGAAAGGCATAAACTTGATATTAATGAAAGCAAAGCATAAACATTACAAAAAATACAAAGAGAGAAAGCAAGAGCAAGATCTTGATCTGGAAACCAAGATGCCTAAATGCATGGCAAATGCCTCCTTTTATAGGCCAAAATTGGGAACTATTGATTTGATGACTAATTGATGAGTGGGTGGTCAACTCTTGACTTGGTGACAATCCTTATCTTCTCTTGTCTACCCAAAATGTCATTGATAACGTCAAAATTAGAGCCATTTGAAAACATGAAAGTTGTAGGAAATTATCTCAGCTTTCTTGTGTAAAAACTTTAGTTCATTTGGACTTCTAGAACTCTAGATATGGGCCTGACACGACCAAAAGATTGATGTCTTCTCCCAAGTGCAGGAGTGTCAAAGTAATAAATAACCCGGCAAGACCGGGGTCGAACCACAGGGAGGTTAATTGTACAAATTATAGACAACAATTATAAACAACAATAATAGCAATAATAACAACAACAATAACAATAAGAACAACAACTATAATAATAATAGTAATAATAATAATAATAATAATAATAATAATAATAATAGTAGTAGTAATAATCATAATAATAATAATAATAATAAAGAAAGAGAAGAAGAAGAAGAAGATGATAACTTGAAGATGGAAAATTAATGTAAGGATTAATCAATAATAATAACAAATGTCAAGGTTAGAGGTTCCACTAATGGTATATCAAACAAGTATAGTATAAACTCTTATTATTCAATTGGAAACCACACATAAAGGAGGTTCCAATTGCATTATAGATTGTTAACATGATTACATTAGTCATCTTATTCAATTAATGCTAATACTTGTAAATCTCGTCAAGCATTCATGATTATAACTTATGTTAACAACAAATCAAGTTCCTTTCATAGCTCAGGTGTCGGTTATACCATACATTATGGGCCATGAAAGTGCCAAGCATTTGTTGTACCAAGTGTTATACAACATAAATCAAGATTAGTCATTTAACAAGCAAACTATTAAAGAGTGAACAAGATAACAAATATAAAACATGTTAGTATCAAACATTAAGGTCCATATTAAGTTTACACTATACTTCTTCTTCCACCATTAGTGTAACCTTTTCACCTTGACATAACTAACTTAGCTAGACATAATGAAAGAAAGCAAAATAGATAAACAAAATAAGAACATAAAAGTTAACTAAGTAAAAGAAAGGAAATGAAAGGCTTAAACTTAATATTAATGAAAGCAAAGCATAAACATTACAAAAAATACAAAGAGAGAAAGGAAGAGCATGATCTTGATCTGGAAACCAAGATGCCTAAATGCATGGCAAATGCCTCCTTTTATAGGCTAAAATTGGGAACTATTGATTTGATGACTAATTGATAAGTGGGTGGCCAACTTTTGACTTGGTGACAATCCTTATCTTCTCTTGTCTGGCCAAAACATCATTGATAACGTCAAAATTGGAGCCAGGTGAAAACATGAAAGTTCTAGGCAATTGTCTCAGCTTTCTTGTGTAAAAAATTCAGCTCATTTGGAGATCTGTAGCTCCAGCTATGACCTAATTACCGAACTGTGTTCCGGTTTGGATTGCACCGACATCTCTTTTCTAAGTTTGACCATCTCTTTGCCTTTGCAATTTAAGTTCTTAAAGTCATCAATCAATATTTTCATTTATGTGATAGGCCTGCATTTAAAATGAACATTTACCATAAATTAAAGGTATCTTATATTATTAGATATATTATTATAAAACATGCTTTAGTTAAGGAGTTATTGATACTTCAAGTGCAAAATGATGATATAAAACCATGATAAAAATGCACTTTTAAGTACTAATCACACTCCTCAACCAGCTTATTACTAGTCCCTAGTAATCAAAGCGTTAAAACAATTTGCAAATTTCACAAAGCAAGGTATTCATCATTTAACTTCCATTAATCTATCCAGATAAACAAACTCTCATTAAATTTATATATCTGCTCAATACCACTTAACAAGATATTAATAAACCTTTCTTTTGTGCTCAATGTATCAACACATAATTATGGGGCTTTTCTTGGAAGAAAACAAAATTTTTGTTCTAATGTTTAAGGTTAACTTCCTTGGGTTGGGATTACTATTTTTATCTTCTTTTTTTTTTCGTTTTTTTTTTTAAATCTATATACATATAATTTAAAAACATCATGCATCTTTAACCCATGTAACGAGCTTTCAGCTAATGACTCCCAGACCAGTTGGTCTTAGGGCATTAGGTGTTAAGACACCCCTACGAGCTTAGTAACCCGGGTCGCAGATACTGATATGTAGATAGTGCAATGTTTGATTCCCTTAAGCTTTTTTCCTCAACCCATGTAACAAGCGTTGGGCCAATAGCTCCCAAGTCAGTTGACTTTAGGGTATTAGGTGTTAAAACACCCCTTCGGGCTTAATTGCTTAGGTTAGGGAGGCTACGAAACCAAACTTATCTACATTTTTATTATCATCATTTTTTTTCTTCTTTTTTTTTCATGTTTTTGTAATGTTTTTCTTTTTTTTTAATTATATACAATCCCTTTCCCTTAGTTGTTACCTGTAACAAAAGAACATAAATAATGTAATAATCCAATATGCAACCCACAATCATATGTTAAAGTGTGTGTGTGTGTAAATTAAGGTTCAAGAATACATGTTAAATAAGTATATGAGCAGAATTAAGCGGTAACAATACGAGAGTTTGTAAACCTGAATATTTCAGGAAGTATTATAATAGACCTTGTTAAAAATGGTTACTAAGATGCATCTCAAGAGTCACTTTAACAAAAGAACTCCTTCACTCTGCCATCCTAGTAACAACAATTATGCACATGCTTTATGAAATGAAAAACAAATTTTTTTTTTATCAACTACTACCCTCTCCCCCCAACCAAAACGAGACATTGTCCTCAATGTTCTAAGGTAGAAAGATAGAGTATAGAAGATATCACCTGAAATAATGAACACTGACAAACCTGAAACACACTAAAACAAAAATAAGAAATAGCAAAACACAATAATAAAACCAAAAGACACAAAAATTCACAAATGAAGGCTCAAATCCAATCTAGGCTTTTTACGGCTTCCCATAGAAGACCAATTTATGCGACTCATGGAAGGATCAATTATAGGAATAAAGGATTGTAGCTGGTCAATTAATTGTTCAGCAGTAGCAGCAGAGATTATGATTTGTCGTGCAGAAGATGTTAAAAAGTCCTGTTCCACAGCATGATTAAGAAAAGACAACAACTTATCATAATAACCATTAACATTTAACAAACCTATGGGTTTATGGTGAATGTGCAGTTGAGCCCAAGAGGAGAAATATGAAAGATCTCTTCCAATGTACCTAGACCACCTGGTAAAGCAATGAAGGCATCAGCATGGTTAAACATTGCATTCATTCGAGCCGACATTGTGGAGACCTGAAATTCTTCTCCAATTGTTTTTCCAATGATGTCCCCTTATGTCAAAGCTTCAGGGACGACCTCCAAAACTTGACTACCTCCTAAAAATGCAGCTATTGACACACCTCCCATTAACCCAAGACTGCCTCCCCCATATACTAAATGAATCTTTCTCTCAGCTAGCACCTGACTAAGATGATTTGCTGATTCTAAAAAATCCTTTTCTTTCCCAGGACTAGATCCACTGAAAACACAAATATTTCTTATATGATGACCTGAGGAACTTGCCATTTCTACACACTTCTGTATTTGTTGAATGTATGGGTTGAGTAGAAATGAAAGGAAGGAATAAAGGGTTTTATAGATGAGAAATTAGAAAGGCAATCATAACACCTATATTTAGGCGAACTAGAGTCTCACTCTCACTCTCACTCTCTCTCTCTTTTTATTTGTTTATTTATTTACTTTTGAAAAAGCTTGTGTATGTACAGGTAGTTGTGATTGTGGCTCACATCTTCCCTTGGTTTTACGTCCAAGAACGGCTTAAACGCCATCTATGGGTCGGGGATAGGCTTCCCATCCAGTTTTCTTAAAAACTGGCAAACAGGGTCTTTTTTAGTCAGATTCCCAAGACTAAGTCGATCATGTTCTTTATGAAATAGTGGCAATAAATCATGAATTGCATGATGCACATCTCCACTAGGATGCGTCTCAAGAGTCCATAGAAGATTATCTAAAGACTCCTTACTCAAGCCATCTTTAATGAATTGTATTTTATCTTCACGGTTTATAGATACCATTCCTAAAGAACGACATTGTGTATTACAAGTCCATCTAGCACATCGATGACAGACTTCTAGTCGTTTTGCACGACGTTTCTTTGCAAAAGTGCTTTTACCTGTCCCAGGCATATGTGAAATAAAGAAATTAGAGGACTCACCTGATAATCGGACCGTTGCTTCAATCAACTAGTGAATATCTTCAGGAATTCCATGATTCATTAACAATCTCAATCTTGCACATCTAGCACGGTAAATTTTTGTAATCGCATTCTGAGGCAGAGCGAGAAAATACTTTTTCAATTTTTCAAGATTAATGTCCATTTTCAAATGAGAATTGGAAGAGAGATTCAAAGAATTGCTCAAATATATACATAAATATCAGTAATTGTGGGAAACTGAAAGAACCGACTTAAGTCACGGAGTACCGTTGTCCATCATTTGACCGGGGTGAGAGAAACTAGCAAAAATCACTCAAAAAGAAACACAAAAACAATGTGAGAAAAAAAAATAATCAACCTTTATCTACAAGATCATTCCAACCAGTTGATTCATTTTCAGTAGGAAAATTATCAAAGTAAGCTTTCAAACGATGTCCATTTTCCTTAAAATCATTGTCATTCATTGAATTCTCAATATCACAGGCCCTATAAGGATTGCTCCATCTTGGTCTTAGCGCTCTAGGGAATGCATAGAGTTGAGAATTATAAAACAAAACTTTTTGACCAGTATCAATCTTTTGACAATTTTCACAAGTTTTGCAGAATGCATGCGTGTCCTTGAACATAGTGGGCCAATAAAATCCATTTTGAAAGATTTTTGCAATTGTCTTTTTTGACGAGAAACAACCTCCACATGCTTCAGAATAACAAAGTTTAATGACACTACTTACCTCATTGTCGAGAATGCATCTTTGAAATATTTGATCAGAACAATATTTGAATAAGTTAGGGTCATCACAATAAAAGCTCTTCACTTCGTTCAAAAACTTTTCTTTGTCTTGCGTACTCCAATCAGCTGGCAAATCTTCTAAGGCAAGAAAATTGATATTTTTATTATACCAAGGCATTGGACTAAGAGAAAGTAAGGATTCGTTAGGAAAGTAATCATCGATTGGTGTGATGTTAGATGTCGAATCTGTTGTCACTGTTGACAAAAGATTTGCATCAACATTTTCGATGCTTGTTTCATCCGTGATTTCTTCCTTAGAATAAATCATTTGCAAATCTTCAGATTCATCGAACTCATTTTTACTTAAAGTAGATTCAAGTTGATCATAAACTAATTCATCAATATGATCTACTTCTTGTAAATCATTATCATCTCGAGGTTGCTTACAAATGTTGAAAATATTCATCTCCAATGTCATATTTCCAAATGATAGCTTCATCAGTCCATTCCTACAATTAATCAATGCGTTAGAGGTTGCAAGAAACGAGCGTCCTAAAATAACAGGAAATGAATTACATGTTTCAACAGGTTCTGTGTCCAAGACAATAAAATCCACAAGATAAATGAATTTATCGACTTGTACTAACACATCTTCAATTATTCCTCTAGGCACTTTTACAGATCTATCGGCAAGTAAAAGAGATATAGAAGTTGGTTTTAACTCACCTAGATTGAGACTTTGAAAAACTGAATATGGAAGTAAATTCACACTAGCACCAAGATCAAGTAAAGCTATTTCAATTTTATGTTCTCCAATAAAGCAAGAAATTGTAGGACAACCAGGGTCTTTATATTTCAAAGCATTATTGTTTTGAAGAATAGCACTTACTTGTTCGGCTAAAAAGGCTTTCTTTTTCACATTCAGTTTCCTCTTCACAGTGCATAGATCTTTCAAAAATTTAGCATAGGAAGGAACCTGTTTAATAGCATCTAGCAAAGGTATATTGATCCTTACCTGTTTGAAAATTTCAAAAATTTCAGAGTTGTGATTGACTTTCCTTTGTTTGGTCACGGCTTGAGGAAATGGAAGTGCTGGCGGTGAATCAGTCGTTTCTTTGCAATTTTCAGATTCAACCCCTTCCTTACCCTCAGAGATTGACTCATCATCTTTCTCATAAGGTTCAAGAGAGGGTTTTTCAATAACCTTACCACTGCGCAGAGTAGTGACTGATTTGACTTGATCCATCTGTTGGCTTCCGGAACTACTTGCATTTGCATTGTATTGCCCCTTGGGATTTTGTTGTGGTTGAGATGGAAACTTACCTTTCTCTTGGAAACTGAGAGCAGATGAGTATTGATTGTCTCTTGCTTTTCAATGAATGCATGCAATGTTTCCTCAAGATTTCTTCTAAGAGGTGGAGCATAAGGAGGTGCATATCCATGAGAATTTTGAAAATTATGGTGTGCTTGAAATGGTGGTTGTGAAGTTTGTGCATTGTTGTTCTCACTCTTCCAAATGAAATTTGGGTGATTTCTCCAACCAGGGTTGTATGTTTGGGAGTATGGGTTGTGGTTCGCCCTTTGGAAACTGTTTAAAACATGTGCTTGTTCATGGAGACATTCCTTAAAAGAAGGCAAGGTTGGACAGTTACTGGTTGAGTGTTCATTTGTTTCACAGATTTGACACACAATGTTTTCAACGGATTTTAATTGACCACTCTTTTTCAATTCTAGTGCCTCGACTTTTTTAGCTAAAGATGCAAACTTGGCTTCAAGGTCATGATCTTCCCTAAGGTTGTATATACCTCCACTAGATGTATGAGGTTGAGTTTTACTCGGTGCCTCATATGTACCCGCGGTGTCCTAATTTTGAGCATTTTCAGCTAACAAGTCTAAGTACTACATTGTTTCATCAGGGTCTTTATCTTCAAAAGTTCCATTGCACATCAATTCAACCATTTGCCTATCTCTAGGTGTTAACCCTTCATAGAAATGTGAAACCAATCTCCATGTTTCAAAACCATGATGAGGGCAAGCATTAAGCAAGTCTCAATACCTGTCCCAACATTGGTGAAATGTTTCTCCTGGTTTTTGAGTGAAAGTGGTGATTTGTCTTTTGAAAGAATTTGTTCTATGAGATGGGAAAAACTTCTTTAAAAACTGTTGTTGCATTTCATCCCAAGCACGAATGGATCCTGGTCTTAAATTTTATAGCCATGTTTTAGCTTTATCTTTTAATGAAAAAGGAAAAAGCTTTAATTTGATGGTGTTCATGCTACAATTTAAATTATTATGTGTTGCAGACCTCCTCAAATTCCCTTAAATGCAAGTATGGATTTTCCAATTCTAAGCCATGAAAAGAAGGTAAAAGTTGAATAATACCTGGTTTAAAATTAAAATGAGATGCATCGGGAGGAAAAACTATGCATGATGGTGCACTTGTTCTTGTGGGATTCATGTGGTCTCTAAGTGTTCTAGCACGGTTATTCTCATTATTCTCATTATGAAGTGATTGATTATCTTCTTCGGCCATATTTTCTGAAAATGATGAAGATATCCTACAAAGTCTACCACTTGATGTACATGACCATACTCTCATGCACGTGTTGGAATATAATCAAATGAAGAAGAAAACAAAAGAAGAAGGAAGAAAACAAAATAAGGAGAAACAAAATAAAAGAGACAAAGTTATATATAAGAAAAGTGAAAAGAGAAAATAAAATAAAAACTATAATTTATACAAGAACTTACCTCCCCGGCAACGGCGCCAAAAACTTGACACGACCAAAAGATTGATGTCTACTCCCAAGTGCAGGAGTGTCGAAGTAATAAATAACCCGGCAAGACCGGGGTCGAACCACAAGGAGGTTAATTGTACAAATTATAGATAATAATTATAAACAACAATAATAGCAATAATAACAACAACAATAACAATAAGAACAATAACTATAATAATAATAGTAATAATAATAATAATAATAATAATAATAATAATAGTGGTAGTAATAATCATAATAATAATAATAATAATAAAGAAAGAGAAGAAGAAGAAGATGATGATAACTTGAAGATGGAAAATTAATGTAAGGATTAATCAATAATAATAACAAATGTCAAGGTTAGAGGTTCCACTAATGGTATATCAAACAAGTATAGTATAAACTCTTATTATTCAATTGGAAACCACACACAAAGGAGGTTCCAATTGCATTATAAATTATTAACATGATTACATTAGTCATTTTATTCAATTAATGCTAATACTTGTAAATCTCGTCAAGCATTCATGATTATAACTTATGTTAACAACAAATCAAGTTCCTTTCATAGCTCAGGTGTCGGTTATACCATACATTATGGGCCATGAAAGTGTCAAGCATTTGTTGTACCAAGTGTTATACAACATAAATCAAGATTAGTCATTTAACAAGCAAACTATTAAAGAGTGAACAAGATAACAAATATAAAACATGTTAGTATCAAACATTAAGGTCCATATTAAGTTTACACTATACTTATTCTTCCACCATTAGTGTAACCTTTTCACCTTGATTAGCTAGACATAATGAAAGAAAGCAAAATAGATAAACAAAATAAGAACATAAAAGTTAACTAAGTAAAAGAAAGGAAATGAAAGGCATAAACTTAATATTATTGAAAGCAAAGCATAAACATTACAAAAAATACAAAGAGAGAAAGGAAGAGCATGATCTTGATCTGGAAACCAAGATGCCTAAATGCATGGCAAATGCCTCCTTTTATAGGCCAAAATTAGGAACTATTGATTTGATGACTAATTGATAAGTGGGTGGCCAACTTTTGACTTAGTGACAATCCTTATCTTCTCTTGTCTGCCCAAAAAGTCATTGATAACATCAAAATTGGAGCCAGTTGAAAACATGAAAGTTCTAGGCAATTGTCTCAGCTTTCTTGTGTAAAAAATTCAGCTCATTTGGAGATCTGTAGCTCCAGATATGACCCAATTACCGAACTGTGTTCCGGTTTGGATTGCACCGACATCTCTTTTCTAAGTTTGACCATCTCTTTGCCTTTGCAATTTAAGTTCTTAAAGTCATCAATCAATATTTTCATTTATGTGATAGGCCTGCATTTAAAATGAACATTTACCATAAATTAAAGGTATCTTATATTATTAGATATATTATTATAAAACATGCTTTAGTTAAGGAGTTATTGATACTTCAAGTGCAAAATGATGATATAAAACCATGATAAAAATGCACTTTTAAGTACTAATCAGGGCCAAACACTGAACAAGACTCGGGCTGGAAGACACATTCCGGCTTCTTTATTGTTGCTACAATTTGGACTTGAAAATGGTCTTTTTAGATCTTAGGCTCTAATTGAAAATTGTTGGTCTATGTCTTACCTTTCCATCCATATAAAGTAGACATAAATCTGAGATCTATAGCTCTAGATATGACCCAATTACCTAATAGTATTCCGGTTTGGATTGCACCTACATCTCTTTTCTAAGTTTAGCCATCTCTTTGTCCTTTCAATTTTAGTTCTTAAATTTATCAATCAATCCTTTCATTTATGTGATAGACCTGCATTTAAAATGAATATTTACCATAAATTAAAGGTATCTTATATTATTAGATATATTATTATAAAACATGCTTTAGTTAAGGAGTTACTAATACTTCAAGTGCAAAATGATGATATAAAACCTTCATAAAAATACACTTTTAAGTATCAATCACACCCCCCCCCCAACTAGCTTATTACTAGTTCCTAGTAGTCAAAGCGTTAAAATAGAAAAATACTTTGCAAATTCCACAAAGCAAGGTAGTCATCATTTAACTTCCATTAATCTATCCAGTTAAACAAACTCTCATTAAATTTATATACCTGCTCAATACCTCTTAACAAGATATTAATAAACCTTTCTTTTATGCTCAATGTATCAACACATAATTATGGGACTTTTCTTGGAAGAAAACAAAAATTTTGTTCTAATGTTTAACGTTACTTTCTTGAGTTGGGATTTTTATTTTTGTCTTTTTTTTAATATATATACATATAATTTAAAACACCATGCATCTTTAACCCATATAACGAGCTTTCAGCTAATGACTCCCAAACCAGTTAGTCTTAGGGGAATAGTTGTTAAGACACCCCTAAAGCTTAGTAACTCGGGTCGCAGATACTGATATGTAGATAGTGCAATGTTTGATTCCTTAAGCTTTTCTCCCCAACCCATGTAACAAGCGTTAGGCCAATAGCTCTCAAGTCAGTTGACTTTAGGGTATTAGGTGTTAAAACACCCCTTCAGGCTTAATTGCATAGGTTAGGGAGGCTACGAAACCAAATATAAATAATGTAATCATCCAATATGCAACCCACAATTATATGTTAAAGTGTGTGTGTAAATTAAGGTTTAAGAATACATGTTAAATGAGTATATGAGTGACACAAATAAAAGATTGATGTCTTCTCCCAAGTGCAGGAGTGTCGAAGTAATAAATAACCCGGCAAGACCAGGATCGAACCACAGGGAGGTTAATTGTACAAATTATAATTAACAATAACAACAGCAATAATAAAAATAGTAAAAGCAGCAGCAGCAACAACAACAACAACAACAACAACAACAACAACAAGAATAATAATAATAATAATAATAAAGAAAAAGAAGGAGAAGAAGAAGATGGGAACTTTGAGATGGAATATTAATGTAACGATTAAACAATGATAATAACAAATGTCAAGGTTAGAGATTCCACTAATGTTATGTCAAACATGTATAATATAAACTATTATTATTCAATTGGAAACCACACATAAAGGAGGTCCCAATTGGATTATAGATTTTTAATATGATTACATTAGTCATCTTATTCAATTAATGCTAATACTTGTAAATCTCGTCAAACATTCATGATTATAACTTATGTTAACAACAAATCAAGTTCCTTTCATAACTCAGGTGTCAGTTATACCATAAAATATGGGCTATGAAAGTGCCAAGCATTTGTTGTACCAAGTGTTATACAACATAAATCAAGATTAGTCATTTAACAAGCAAAGTATTAAAGAGTAAACAAGATAACAAATATAAAACATGTTAGTATCAAACATTAAAGTCCATATTAAGTTTACACTATACTTATTCTTACACCATTAGTGTAACCTTTTCACCTTGACATAATTAACTTAGATAGACATAATGAAAGAAAGAAAAATAGATAAATAAAATAAGAACATAAAAGCTAACTAAGTAAAGGAAAGGAAATGAAAAGCATAAACTTAATATTAATGAAAACAAAGCATAAACATTACAAAAAATACAAAGAGAGAAAGGAAGAGCATGATCTTGATCTGAACACCAAGATGCCTAAATGCATGGCAAATGCCTTCTTTTATAGGCCAAAATTGGGAACTATTGATTTGATGACTAATTGATAAGTGGGTGGCCACCTTTTGACTTGGTGACAATCCTTATCTTCTCTTGTCTGCGCAAAATGTCATCGATAACGTCACAATTGGAGCCAGTCGAAAACATAAAAGTTGTAGGAAATTGTCTCAGCTTTCTTGTGTGAAACATTCAGCTCATTTGAACTTCTAGAACTCCAGATATGGCTAAAATACCAAACAGTGCTCGGGCTGGAAGATAGATTCGGACTTCTTTGTTGTTGCTACAATTTGGACTTGAAAATGGCCTTTTTAAATCTTGGGCTCCATATGAAAGTTGTAGGCATATGTCTTACCTTTCCATCCATATAAAGTAGACCTAAATCTGAGATCTATAGCTCTAGATATAACCCAATTACCGAACAGTGTTCTGGTTTGGATTGCACCGACATCTCTTTTCTAAGTTCTTAAAGTCATTAATCAATTCTTTCATTTATGTGATAGGCCTGCATTTAAAATGAACATTTACCATAAATTAAAGGTATCTTATATTATTAGATATATTATTATAAAACATGCTTTAGATATATTATTATTAGATATATTATTTCCAGCCATATAAATTAATATGAAATCCACGATCTATAACTCTAGATATGATCCGATGGCTGAATAGTGTTCGAATTTGAAGTGAATCAGCATCTTCCTCGTAAGCTTAGCCTTTTCTTTGTCCTTTCACTTCCAATAGTTAATCACAACAATCAATCCTTTGAATTGTGAGAATGCCTATATATAAATGAGAATTTATCATAAATTAAAGGTATCTTATATTATCAAACTTGTTTTTATAAAACATGGTTAAGGTGTTATTGATACTTTAAGTGCAAAATAATGATATACAACCATGATAAAAATGCACTTTTAAGTACTAATCACACCCCCCATCTAGTTTATTAATAGTTCTTAGTAATCAAAGCGTTAAAATAGAAAACAAATTTGACAATTTCACAAAGCAAGGTATTCATCATTTAACTTCCATTAATCTATAAACAAACTTTCATTAAATTTATATATCTGCTCAATACCTCTTAACAAGATATTAATAAACCTTTCTTTTGTGCTCAATATATCAACATATAATTATGGGGCTTTTCTTGGAAGAAAACAAAATTTTTGTTCTAATGTTTAAGGTTAACTTCCTTGGGTTGGGATTTTTATTTTTGTCTTTTTTTTTTAAATGTATATACATATAATTTAAAAACATCATGCATCTCTAACCCATGTAACGAGCTTTCAGCTAATGACTCCTAGACCAGGTGGTCTTAGGGCATTAGGTGTTAAAACACCCCTACGAGCTTAGTAACTCGAGTCGCAGATATTGATATGTAAATAGTGCAATGTTTGATTCCCTTAAACTTTTCTCCTCAACCCATGTAACAAGCGTTGGGTCTATAGCTTCCAAGTCAGTTGACTTTAGGGTATTAGGTGTTAAAACACCCCTTCGGGCTTAATTGCTTAGGTTAGGGAGGCTACGAAACCAAACTTATCTACATTTTTATTATCATCATTTTTTTTTTTTTCTCTTTTTTTTCTTAATTATATACAATCCCTTTCCCTTAGTTGTTACCTTTAACAAAAGAACATAAATAATGTAATAATCCAATATGCAACCCACAATCATATGTTAAAGTGTGTGTGTGTAAATTAAGGTTTAAGAATACATGTTAAATAAGTATATGAGGAGAATTAAGTGATAACAATGCGAGAGTTTGTAAACCTGAATATTTCAAGAAGTATTATAATAGACCTTGTTAAGAATGGTTACTAAGATGCGTCTCAAGAGTCACTTTAACAAAAGAGCTCCTTTACTCTGCCATCCTAGTAACAACAGTTATGCACATACTTTATGAAATGAAAAACAATTTTTATTTATCAACTACTACCCTCTCCCCCCAACCAAAACGAGACATTGTCCTCAATGTTCTAAGGTAGAAAGATAGAGTATAGAAGATATCACCTGAAATAACAAACACCGACAAACCTGAAACATACTGAAACAAAATAAGAAATAAAAAAACACAATAATAAAACCAACAGACACACAAATTCACAAATGAAGGCTTAAATCCAATCTATGCTTTTTACAGCTTTCATTAGATGACCAATTTATGCGACTCATGGAAGATCATAATCACAGGAATGAAAGATTGTAGTTGGTCAATCAAATGTTCAGCAGTAGCAGCAGAGATTATGATTTGTCGTGCAGAAGATGTTAGAAATTCATGTTGCACAGCATGATCAAGAAAAGACAACAACTTATCATAATAACCATTAACATTTAGCAAACCTATGGGTTTATGGTGAATGTGCAGTTGAGCCCAAGAGAAAATATGAAAGATCTCTTCTAATGTGCCTAGACCACCTGGTAAAGCAATGAAGGCATCAGCATGGTTAAACATTGCATTCATTCGAGCTGACATTGTGGAGACCTGAAGTTCCTCTCCAATTGTTTTTCCAATGATGTCCCCTTATGCTAAAGCTTTGGGGACGACCCCTAAAACTTGACTACCTCCTAAAAATGCAGTTATTGACACACCTCTCATTAACCCAAGATTGCCTCCCTCATACACTATATGAATCTTTCTCTCAGCTAGCACCTGACCAAGATGATTTGCTGATTCTAAAAACTCCTTTTCTTTCCCAGTACTAGATCCCCCGAAAACACAAATATTTCTTATATGATGACTTAAGGAACTTGCCATTTCTACACACGTCTGTATTTGTTGAATGTATGGGTTGAGTAGAAATGAAAGGAAGGAAGAGAGGGTTTTATAGATGAGAAATTAGAAAGGCAATCATAACACCTATATTTAGGCGAACTAGAGTCTCACTCTCACTCTCACTCTCTCTCTTTTTATTTGTTTATTTATTTACTTTTGAAAAAGCATGTGTATGTACAGGTAGTTGTGATTGTGGCTCATATCTTCCCTTGGTTTTACATCCAAGAATGGCTTAAACGCCCTCTATAGGTCGGGGATAGACTTCCCATCTAGTTTTCTTAAAAACTGGCAAACAGGGTCTTTTTTAGTCGGATTCCCAAGACTAAGTCGATCATGTTCTTTATGAAAATGGGGCCATAAATCATGAATTGCACGATGCACATCTCCATTAGGATCCATCTCAAGAGTCAATAGAAGATTATCTAAAGACTCCTTACTTAGGCCATCCTTAATGAATTGTGTTTTATCTTTATGGTTTATAGATACCATTCCTAAAGAACAACATTGTGTATTACAAGTCCATCTAGCACATTGATGACAGACTTTCAGTCGTTTTGCACGACACTTCTTTGTAAAAGTGCTTTCACCTGTTCCAGACATGTGTGAAATGAAGGAGTTAGAGGACTCACCTGATAATCGGACCTTTGCTTCAATCAACCAGCAAATATGTTCAGGAATTCCATGATTCATTAACAATCTCAATCTTGCACATCTAGCATGGTAAATTTTTGTAATCATATTTTGAGGCAGAGTAGGAAAATACTTTTTCAATTTTTCAAGATTAGTGTCCATTTTCAAATGAGAATTGGAAGAGAGATTCAAAGAATTGCACAAATATATACACAGATATCAGTTATTGTGGGAAACTGAAAGAACCGACTTAAGTCATGGAGTACCGTTATCCGCCATTTGACCGGGGTGAGAGAAACTAGCAAAAATCACTCAAAAAGAAACAAAAAAATCAATCTTTATATACAGGATCACCCAATTCAATAAAGTCATGTTCAACTGAAAAATTGTCAAAGTAAACTTTCAGACGATGTCCATTTACCTTAAAAACATTGTCATTCTTTGGATTCTTGGTGTCATAGGCCCCATATGGATACACATGTTTCATAATAAAAGGACCGCTCCATCTTGATTTTAATTTTCTAGGAAATAAATGTAGTCGAGAATTATAAAGCAAGAGTTTTTGACCAACATTGAATGTTTTTCTTAGTATTTTCTTGTCATCAAACTCTTTAATTCTTGCTTTATGAATTCTTGAATGTTCATATGCATCATTTCTTATTTCCTCAAGCTCATTTATTTGTAATTTTTGTAGTTGACTAGCATCATCCAGATTTGAATTGAAAGCTTTAATAGCCCAATAAGCTTTATGTTCAAGTTCCACAGGCAAGTGACAAGGTTTTCCATAGACTAGTCTATAAGGTGACATACCTAATGATGTTTTATAAGCAGTTCGATAAGCCCAAAGTGCATCATTAAGTGTTAAAGACCAGTCTTTCCTATTAGGGTTCACTGTTTTCTTCAAAATATGTTTGATCTCTCTATTAGCAAGCTCTACTTGTCCACTTGTTTGAGGGTGATGAGGGGTGGCAACTTTATGTGTGATTCCATATTTCTTCATTAAAGACTCAAATGGCTTGTTGCAGAAATGTGTTCCACCATCACTTATTATAGCTCGAGGGACTCCAAATTGACTCAAAATATTTTTTTTCAAAAACTTTATCACTGTTTTGTGATCATTGTATCAACTTGGAATTGCCTCTATCCATTTTGAAACATAATCTACTGCGACTAATATGTATAAGAAACCAAATGATGGAGGGAATGGACCCATGAAATCTATACCCCAACAATGAAAGATCTCAATGACAATAATAGGATTTAAAGGCATCATGTGACGTTTTGAAATAGATCCCAACTTTTGACAATTTTCACAAGACTTGTAGAATGCATGTGAGTCTTTGAACATGGTAGGCCAGTAAAATCCACTTTGTAAGATTTTTGCAGTTGTCTTTCTTGACGAGAAATGGCCCCCACATGCCTCAGAATGACAAAATTTAATGACACTACTTACCTCATTGTCAGGAATGCATCTTCAAAATATTTGATCAAGACAATATTTGAATAAATAAGGATCATCCCAATAAAAATTCTTCACTTCGTTCCAGAACTTTCTTTTATCTTGGCTACTCCAATGAGCTGGCAATTGTCTTGAAACAAGAAAATTGACAATATTAGCAAACCAAGGCATTGTAGAGACAGAAAGTAAAGATTCATCGGGAAAGTAGTCATCGATTGGTGTGATGTCAGTTTTCGAATCTGTTGTCAATCTTGATAAGTGATCTGCGACAACATTTTCGCTGCCTTTCTTATCTTTGATTGTGATATCAAATTCTTGAAGTAATAAAATCCACCGCACCAATCTAGCCTTAGAATCTTTCTTAGAAATAAGATATTTCAATGCTGCATGATCACTAAAAACAACAACAGGTGAGCCAACAAGATAAGATCTGAATTTTTCACATGCAAATACTACTGCAAGTAATTCTTTTTCAGTGGTGGTATAATTCATTTGAGCACTATTTAAAGTTTTACTTGCATAGTAAATTACATAAGGTTTCTTATCTTTTCTTTGTCCCAAAACAGCACTTGCGGCATAATCACTAGCATCAGATATTATTTCAAAAGGTAATGACCAATCGGGAGGTTGAATAATAGGAGCACAAGTAAGCAAGTTTTTAAGTTTAACAAAGGCTTCTTCACAATATTCAGTCCATTCAAAAATAGTATCCTTTGTTAGAAGGTTACTTAAAGGCTTAGATATTACACTAAAATCTTTGATGAACCTTCTATAAAAACTAGCATGTCCCAGGAATGATCTAACATCTTTAAGAGATTTTGGTGTTGGCAAGTTTGCAATTAACTCGATTTTAGATTTGTCAACCTCAATTCCTTTTGATGAAATAATGTGACCAAGTACAATAGCGTTTGTTACCATAAAATGACATTTTTCCCAATTCAGCACAAGATTCTTCTCTTCACACCTGATCAAAACCTTTCCTAAGTTAGTCAAACAATCATCAAATGAATCGCCAAAAACAAAAAAATCATCCATGAAAATCTCAAGAAAATGTTCAACCATATCACTAAATATACTAAGCATGCATCTTTGAAATGTGGCTGGTGCATTACATAATCCAAAAGGCATCCTTCAATATGCAAAAGTACCAAATGGACATGTGAAAGTAGTCTTTTCTTGATCTTCCAATGCAATTTGAATTTGGTTGTAACCCGAATAGCCATCTAGGAAACAATAAAATTCATGACCTGCAACTCTTTCTAGGATTTGATCCATGAAAGGTAAAGAAAAATGATCTTTTCTAGTCATTTAATTAAGTTTCCTATAGTCAATGCACATGCACCAACCAGTAATAGTTCTACTGGGAATTAACTTATTGTTCTCATTTGTTATCATAGTGACTCCAGACTTCTTGGGTACAACTCGGGTAGGACTTACCCATTTGCTGTCAGAAATAGAATAAATGATTTCATTATCTAGAAGCTTAATGACTTCATTTTTCACTACTTCCTTCATATTAGGATTTAGCCTTCGTTGCATTTCTCTAGAGGGTTTAGCATTTCCCTCTAAATAAATTCTATGTGTACAAATCAAAGGACTAATTCCTTTTATATCAGTTATGGTCCATCCTAATACATTTTTGTGCATTTTCACAGTTTGTAATAACTTACCTTCTTGATGTGCATTAAGTTTGGAAGAGATTATTACCGGGAAAAGTTTCATTTTCTCCCAAAAATGAGTATTTGAGATTGGATGGCAATGGCTTCGAATCAGGTTTTGGTGGTTGAACATTTGAAGGTATGGACTTAATTGATCGTGGTGGCACTTCCTCAATTTGTGGCCTCCAATTACTTATCTTTGATTCTTCCTGAAAATAAATCATTTGCAAATCATCAGATTCATCAATCTCAATTTCATTGGAAGTGGTTAGAAATTGATCATGAATTAATTTTTTAGTAAAGTCCACTTCCTGTAAATCATTATCATCTCTAGGTTGCTTGCAAATGTTGAAAATATTCATCTCTAATGTCATGTTTCCAAATGATAGTTTCATCAGTCAATTCCTACAATTAATCAATGCATTAGAGGTTGCAAGAAGTGGACGTCCTAAAATAACAGGAAATGAATTACATACTTCAACAGGTTGTGTGTCCAAGACAATAAAATCCACAAGATAAATGAATTTATCGACTTGTACTAACACATCATCAATTATTCCTCTACGCACTTTTACATATCTATCGGCAAGTAAAAAAGATATAGAAGTTGGTTTTAACTCACCTAGATTGAGACTCTGAAAAACTGAATATGAAAGTAAATTCACACTAGCACCAAGATCAAGTAAGGCTAAATTCACACTAGCACCAAGATCAAGTAAGGCTCTTTCAATTTTATGTTCTCCAATAAAGCAAGAAATTATAGGACAACCAGGATCTTTATATTTCAAGGCATTATTGTTCTGAAGAATGGTAGTTAGTTGTTCGGCTAAAAAGGCTTTCTTTTTCACATCTAGTTTCCTCTTCATACTGCATAGATCTTTCAAAAATTTAGCATATGAAGGAACCTGTTTAATAGCATCCAGCAAAGGTATATTGATTCTTACCTGTTTGAAAGTTTCAAAAATTTCAGAGTTGTGATTGACTTTTCTTTGTTTGGTCATGGCTTGAGGAAATGGAAGTGTTGGCGAGGAATCAGTTGTTTCTTTGTAATTTTCAGATTCAACCCCTTCCTTACCCTCAGAGATTGACTCATCATCTTTCTCATAAGGTTCAAGAGAGGGTTTTTCAATAACCTTACCACTACGAAGAGTAGTGACTGATTTCACTTGATCCATGTGTTGGCTTCCGGAATTACTTGCATTTGCATTGTATTGCCCCTTGGGATTTTATTGTGGTTGAGATGGAAACTTACCTTTCTCTTGGAAACTGAGAGCAGATGTTAATTTAGCAAGAGTATCTTTAAAATCTGTCATGTTTTGAGTAAGTTGAGTATTGATTGTCTCTTGCTTTTCAATGAATGCATGTAATGTTTCCTCAAGATTTCTTCTAAGAGGTGGAGGATAAGGAGGTGCATATCCATGAGAATTTTAGAAATTGTGGTGTTCTTGAAATGGTGGTTGTGAAGTTTGTGCATTGTTGTTCTCACTCTTCCAATTGAAATTTGGGTGATTTCTCCAACCAGGGTTGTATGTTTGGGAGTATGGGTTGTGGTTGGCCCTTTGGAAACTGTTTAAAGTATGGGCTTGTTCATGGAGACATTCCTTAAAAGAAGGCAAGGTTGGACAATTGTTGGTTGAGTGTTCATTTGTTTCACAGATTTGACACACAATGTTTTCAATAGAGTTTAATTGACCACACTTTTTTAATTCTAGTGCCTCGACTTTTCTAGTTAAAGATGCAAACTTGGCTTGCAGGTCATGATCTTCCCTAAGGTTGTACATACCTCCACTAGATATATGAGGTTGAGTTTTACTCGGTGCCTCATAAATACCCACGGTGTCCCAATTTTGAGTATTTTCAGCTAACAAGTCTAAGTACTCCATTGCTTCATCAGGGTCTTTATCTTCAAAAGTTCCATTGCATATCAATTCAACCATTTGCCTATCTTTAGGTGTTAACCCTTTATAGAAATGTGAAACCAATCTCCACGTTTCAAAACCATGATGGGGGCAAGTACTAAGCAAATCTCGATACCTATCCCAACATTTATAAAATGTTTCTCCTGGTTTTTGAATGAAAGTGATGATTTGTCTCTTGAAAGAGTTTGTTCTATGAGATAGGAAAAACTTCTTTAAAAACTGTTGTTGCATTTCATCCCAAGCACGAATGGATCCAGGTCTCAAATTTTGTAGCCATGTTTTAGCTTTATCTTTTAATGAAAAAGGAAAAAGCTTTAATCTAATGGTCTTCATGCTACAATTTAAATTATTATATGTGTTGCACACCTCCTCAAATTCCCTTAAATGCAAGTATGGATTTTCCAATTCCAAACCATGAAAAGAAGGTAAAAGTTGAATAATACCTGGTTTAAAATTAAAATGAGATGCATCAGGAGGAAAAACTATGCATGATGGTGCACTTGTTCTTGTGGGATTCATGTGGTCTCTAAGTGTTCTAGCACGGTTATTCTCATTATTCTCATTATGAAGTGATTGATTATCTTCTTCGGCCATATTTTCTGAAAATGATGAAGATATCCTACAAAGTCTACCACTTGATGTACGTGACCACACTCTCATGCACGTGTAGGAACAGAATAAAAAGAAGAAGAAAACAAAAGAAGAAGAAACAAGAGAAAAGAAATAAAGTTATATACAAGAAAAGTGAAAAGAGAAAATAAAATAAATATTATAATTTATACAAGGACTTACCTCCCCGGCAACGACGCCAAAAACTTGACACGACTAAAATGTTGATGTCTTCTCCCAAGTACAGGAGTGTCGAAGTAATAAATAACCCGGCAAGACCGGGGTCGAACCACAGGGAGGTTAATTGTACAAATTATAAACAACAATTATAAAACAACAATAATAACAACAACAATAATAATAATAATAATAATAATAATAATAATAATAATAATAATAATAATAAAGAAAGAGAAGAAGAAGAAGATGATGATGATGAGAACTTAGAGATGAAATATTAAAGTAAGGATTAAACAATAATAATAACAAATGTCAAGGTTAGAGGTTCCACTAATGGTATATCAAACAAGTATAGTATAAACTCTTATTATTGAATTGGAAACCACACACAAAGGAGGTTCCAATCAGATTATATATTGTTATCATGATTACATTAGTCATCTTATTCAATTAATGCTAATACTTGTAAATCTCGTCAAGCATTCATGATTATAACTTATGTTAACAACAAATCAAGTTCCTTTCATAGCTCAGGTGTCGGTTATACCATACATTATGGGCTATGAAAGTGCCAAGCATTTGTTGTACCAAGTGTTATACAACATAAATCAAGATTAGTCATTTAACAAGCAAAGTATTAAAGAGTGAACAAGATAACAAATATAAAACATGTTACTATCAAACATTAAAGTCCATATTAAGTTTACACTATACTTATTCTTACACCATTAGTGTAACCTTTTCACCTTGACATAATTAACTTAGCTAGACATAATGAAAGAAAGGAAAACAAATAAACAAAATAAGAACATAAAAGTTAACTAAGTAAAGGAAAGGAAATGAAAGGCATAAACTTGATATTAATGAAAGTAAAGCATAAACATTACAAAAAATACAAAGAGAGAAAGGAAGAGCATGATCTTGATCTGAACACCAAGATGCCTAAATGCATGGCAAATGCCTCCTTTTATAGGCCAAAATTGGGAACTATTGATTTGATGACTAATTGATAAGTGGGTGGCCAACTTTTGACTTGGTGACAATCCTTATCTTCTGTTGTCTGCCCAAAACGTCATTGATAACGTCAAAATTGGAGCCAGTTGTAACATGAAAGTTATAGACAATTGTCTCATCTTTCTTGTGTAAAACATTCAGCTCATTTGGACTTCTAGAACTTCAGATATGGCCAAAATACCGAACAGTGCTCGGGCTGGAAGACAGATTCGGGCTTCTTTGTTGTTGCTACAATTTGGACTTGATAATAGCCTTTCTAGATCTTGGGCTCCATATGAAAGTTGTAGGCCTATGTCTTACCTTTCCATCCATATAAATTGGACCTAAATATGAGATCTGTAGCGCCAGATATGACCCAATTACCGAACAGTGTTCCGGTTTGTATTGCACCGACATCTCTTCTCTAAGTTTGACCATCTCTTTATCCTTACAATTTAAGTTCTTCAAGTCATCAATCAATCCTTTCATTTATTTGATAGGCCTGCATTAAAAATAGATATTTACCACAAATTATAGGTATCTTATATTATTAGATACATTATTATAAAACATATTTTAGTTAAGGGGTTATTGATACTTCAAGTGCAAAATGATGATATAAAACCATGATAAAAATGCACTTTTAAGTACTAATCAGCTTGCATTTAAAATGAACGTTTACCAGAAATTAAAGGTATCTTATATTATTAGATATATTATTATAAAACATGCTTTAGTTTCCTTATTGATACTTCAAGTGCAAAATGATGATATAAAACCATAATAGAAATGCACTTTTAAGTACTAATCAATGAGCAGAATTAAGTGATAACAATGTAAGAGCTTGTAAACCTGAATATTTCAAGAAGTATTATGATAAACCTTGTTACAAATGGTTACTAAGATGCTTCTCCAGAGTCATAAAAAGATCTCCTTTACTCTGTCATCATAGTAATAACAATTTTGCACATGCTTTATGAAATAGAAAACACAGTTAGTTTTTTTTTTCTTTTAAGCTACTACCCTCTCCCCCCAACCAAAATAAGACATTGTCCTCAATGTTCTAAGATAGAAAGATAGAATATAGGAGATATCACCTAGCATTGACACACCTCCCATTAACCTAAGACTACCTCCCCCATACACTAAATGAATCTTTCTCTCAACTAGCACTTAACCAAAATGATTTGCTGATTCTAAAAACTTAAGACTAGATCCACTAAAAACACAAATACTTTTTATTTGATGACTTGAGGAACTTACCATTTCTACACACTTCTACATTTGATGAATGTATGGGTTGAGTGGAAATGAAGGGAAGACAGAGAGGATTTTATAGATGAGAAATTAAAAGGGCAATCATTCCACCTATGTAAGCCAGCTGGAGTCTTACACACTCTCTCTCTCTCTTTATTTATTTATTTACTTTTGAAAAAGTGTGTGTATGTATAGGTAGTTGTGATTGTGGCTCACATCTTCCCTTGGTTTTACGTCCAAAAATGGTTTAAATGCCCTCTATAGGTCAAGGATAGGCTTCCCATCCAGTTTTCTTCAAAACTAGTGATTAGTACTTAAAAGTGCATTTTTATCATGGTTTTATATCATCATTTTGCACTTGAAGTATCAATAACTCTTTAACTAAAGCATGTTTTATAATAATATATCTAATAATATAAGATACCTTTAATTTATGATAAATGTTCATTTTAAATGCAGGCCTATCACATAAATGAAAACATTGATTGATGACTTTAAGAACGTAAATTGCAAAGGCAAAGAGATGGTCAAACTTAGAAAAGAGATGTCGGTGCAGTCCACACCGGAACACTGTTTGGTAATTGGATCATATCTGGAGTTGTAGATCTCAGATTTAGGTCCACTTTATATGGATGGAAAGGTAAGACATAGGCCTACAACTTTCATATGGAGCCCAAGATCTAGAAAGGCCATTTTCAAGTCCAAATTATAGTAACAACAAAGAAGCCCGAATCTGTCTTCCAGCCCGAGCACTATTTGGTATTTTGGCCATATCTGGAGTTCTAGAAGTCCAAATGAACTGAAGTTTTTACACAAGAAAGCTGAGACAATTGCCTACAACTTTCATGTTTTCAACTGGCTCCAATTGTGACGTTATCAATGACGTTTTGGGCAGACAAGAGAAGATCAGGATTGTCACCAAGTCAAAAGTTGGCCACCCACTTATCAATTAGTCATCAAATCAATAGTTCCCAATTTTGGCCTATAAAAGGAGGCATTTGCCATGCATTTAGGCATCTTGGTGTTCAGATCAAGATCATGCTGTGTAAACTTAATATGGACTTTAATGTTTGATACTAACATGTTTTATATTTGTTATCTTGTTCACTCTTTAATACTTTGCTTGTTAAATGACTAATCTTGATTTATGTTGTATAACACTTGGTACAACAAATGCTTGGCACTTTCATAGCCCATAATGTATGGTATAACCGACACCTGAGCTATGAAAGGAACTTGATTTGTTGTTAACATAAGTTATAATCATGAATGCTTGACGAGATTTACAAGTATTAGCATTAATTGAATAAGATGACTAATGTAATCATGTTAACAATATATAATCTGATTGGAACCTCCTTTGTGTGTGGTTTCCAATTCAATAATAAGAGTTTATACTATACTTGTTTGATATACCATTAGTGGAACCTCTAACCTTGACATTTGTTATTATTATTGTTTAATCCTTACATTAATTTTCCATCTCCAAGTTCTCATCATCTTCTTCTTCTTCTCTTTCTTTATTATTATTATTATTACTACTACTACTATTATTACTACTACTACTACCACTAGTATTATTATTATTATTATTATTATTATTATTATTATTATTATTATTATTATTATTATTATAGTTGTTGTTGTTATTGTTGTTGTTGTTGTTATTGCTATTGTTGTTGTTTATAATTGTTGTCTATAATTTGTACAATTAACCTCCCTATGATTCGACCCCGGCCTTGCCGGGTTATTTATTACTTCGACACTCCTACACTTGGGAGAAGACATCAACCTTTTAGTCGTGTCAAGTTTTTGGCGCCGTTGCCGGGGAGGTAAGTCCTTGTATAAATTATAATATTTATTTTATTTTCTCTTTTCACTTTTCTTGTATATAACTTTGTTTCTTTTCTCCTGTTTCTTCTTCTTTTATTTTCTTCTTCCTTTTATTTTATTCCTGCACGTGCATGAAAGTGTTGTCACGTACATCAAGTGGTAGACTTTGTAGGGTATCCTCATCATTTTCAGAAAATATGGCCGAAGAAGATAATCAATCACTTCATAATGAGAATAATGAGAATAACCGTGCTAGAACACTTAGAGACCACATGAATCCCACAAGAACAAGTGCACCATCATGCATAGTTTTTCCTCCCGATGCATCTCATTTTAATTTTAAACCAGGTATTATTCAACTTTTACCTTCTTTTCATGGTTTGGAATTGGAAAATCCATACTTGCATTTAAAGGAATTTGAGGAGGTCTGCAACACATATAATAATTTAAATTGTAGCATGAACACCATGAAATTAAAGCTTTTTCCTTTTTCATTAAAAGATAAAGCTAAAACATGGCTACAAAATTTGAGACCAGGATCAATTCGTGCTTGGGATGAAATGCAACAACAGTTTTTAAAGAAGTTTTTCCCATCTCATAGAACAAACTCTTTCAAAAGACAAATCACCACTTTCACTCAAAAACCAGGAGAAACATTTTACCAATGTTGAGATAGGTATCGAGATTTGCTTAGTACTTGCCCTCATCATGGTTTTGAAACATGGAGATTGGTTTCACATTTCTATGAAAGGTTAACACCTAAAGATAAGCAAATGGTTGAATTGATGTGCAATGGAACTTTTGAAGATAAAGACCCTGATGAAGCAATGGAGTACTTAGACTTGTTAGCTGAAAATGCTCAAAATTGGGACACTGAAGGTACTTATGAGGCACCGAGTAAAACTCAACCTCATACATCTAATGGAGGTATATACAACCTTAGGGAAGATCATGACCTTCAATCCAAGTTTGCATCTTTAGCTAGAAAAGTCGAGCCACTAGAATTGAAAAAGAGTGGTCAATTAAAATCTGTTGAAAACATTGTGTGTCAAAATCTGTGAAACAAATGAACATTCAACCAATGATTGTCCAACCTTGCCTTCTTTTAAAGAATATCTCCATGAACAAGCCCATGCTTTAAACAGTTTTTAAAGGGCCAACCACAACCCATACTCCCAAACATACAACCCTGGTTGGAGGAATCACCCAAATTTCAATTGGAAGAGTGAGAACAACAATGCACAAACTTCACAACCACCATTTCCAGCACACCAAAAATTTTGTTTTCTTCCAAGAAAAGCCCCATAATTATGTGTTGATACATTGAGCACAAAAAAAAGGTTTATTAATATCTTGTTAAGAGGTATTGAACAGATATATAAATTTAATGAGAGTTTGTTTATCTGGATAGATTAATGGAAGTTAAATGACGAATACCTTGCTTTGTGAAATTTGCAAATTGTTTTAACGCTTTGATTACTAGGGACTAGTAATAAGCTGGTTGAGGGGTGTGATTAGTACTTAAAAGTGCATTTTTATCATGGTTTTATATCATCATTTTGCACTTGAAGTATCAATAACTCTTTAACTAAAACATGTTTTATAATAATATATCTAATAATATAAGATACCTTTAATTGATGGTAAATGTTCATTTTAAATGCAGGCCTATCACATAAATGAAAATATTGATTGATGACTTTAAGAACTTAAATTGCAAAGGCAAAGAGATGGTCAAACTTAGAAAAGAGATGTCGGTGCAGTCCATACCGGAACACTATTTGGTAATTGGATCATATCTGGAGTTGTAGATCTCAGATTTAGGTCCACTTTATATGGATGGAAAGGTAAGACATAGCCTAAGATCTAAAAAGGCCATTTTCAAGTCTAAATTGTAGTAACAACAAAGAAGCCCGAATCTGTCTTCCAGCCCGAGCACTGTTCGGTATTTTGGCCATATCTGGAGTTCTAGAAGTCCAAATGAGCTGAATTGTTTACACAAGAAAGCTGAGACAATTGCCTACAACTTTCATGTTTTCAACTGGCTCCAATTTTAACGTTATCAATGATGTTTTGGGCAGACAAGAGAAGATAAGGATTGTCACCAAGTCAAAAGTTGGCCACCCACTTATCAATTAGTTATCAAGATAAGGATTTGCCATGCATTTAGGCATCTTGGTGTTCAGATCAAGATCATGCTCTTCCTTTCTCTCTTTGTATTCTTTGTAATGTTTATGCTTTGCTTTCATTAATATCAAGTTTATGTCTTTCATTTCCTTTCCTTTACTTAGTTAGCTTTTATGTTCTTATTTTGTTTATCTATCTTGCTTTCTTTCATTATGTCTAGCTAAGTTAATTATGTCAAGGTGAAAAGGTTACACTAATGGTGTGAGAATAAGTATAATGTAAACTTAATATGGACTTTAATGTTTGATACTAACATGTTTTATATTTGTTATCTTGTTCACTCTTTAATACTTTGCTTGTTAAATGACTAATCTTGATTTATGTTGTATAACACTTGGTACAACAAATGCTTGGCACTTTCATAGCCCATAATGTATGGTATAACCGACACCTGAGCTATGAAAGGAACTTGATTTGTTGTTAACATAAGTTATAATCATGAATGCTTGACGAGATTTACAAGTATTAGCATTAATTGAATAAGATGACTAATGTAATCATGTTAACAATATATAATCTGATTGGAACCTCCTTTGTGTGTGGTTTCCAATTCAATAATAAGAGTTTATACTATACTTGTTTGATATACCATTAGTAGAACCTCTAACCTTGACATTTGTTATTATTATTGTTTAATCCTTACATTAATTTTCCATCTCCAAGTTCTCATCATCTTCTTCTTCTTCTCTTTCTTTATTATTATTATTATTACTACTACTACTATTATTACTACTACTACTACCACTAGTATTATTATTATTATTATTATTATTATTATTATTATTATTATTATTATTATAGTTGTTGTTGTTATTGTTGTTGTTGTTGTTATTGTTATTGTTGTTGTTTATAATTGTTGTCTATAATTTGTACAATTAACCTCCCTATGATTCGACCCCGGCCTTGCCGGGTTATTTATTACTTCGACACTCCTACACTTGGGAGAAGACATCAACCTTTTAGTCGTGTCAAGTTTTAGCAAACAGGGTCTTTTTTAGTCAGATTCCCAAGACTAAGTTGATCATATTCTTTATGAAATAGTGGCCATAAATCATGAATTGCAGATGCACATCTCCACTAGGATACTTCTCAAGAGTTAATAGAAGATTATCTGAAGACTCTTTACTCAGGCCATCCTTAATGAATTGTATTTTATCTTCACGGTTTATAGATATCATTCCTAATGAACGACATTGTGCATTACAAATTCATCTAGCACATCGATGACAGACTTTCAGTCATTTTGCACGACATTTCTTTGCAAAAGTGCTTTTACCTGTTCCAAGCATGTGTGAAATGAAGGAGTTAGAGAACTCACCTAATAATCGGACCTTTGCTTCAATCAACCAACTAATATCTTCAAGAATTCCATGATTCATTAACAATCTCAATCTTGCACATCTAGCACGGTAAAAAATTTTAATTGCATTCTGAGGTAGAGCAGGAAAATACTTTTTCAATTTTTCAAGATTAGTGCCCATTTTCAAATGAGAATTGGAAGAGAGATTCAAAGAATTGCATAAATATATACACAGATATCAGTTACTGTGGGAAACTAAAAGAATCGACTTAAGTCACGAAGTACCGTTGTCTGTCATTTGACCGAGGTGAGAGAAACTAGCAAAAATCACTCAAAAAGAAACACAAAAACAATGTAAGACAAACAAAATAATCTACCTTTATCTACAAGATCATTCAAACCAGTTGATTCATTTTCACTAGGAAAATTATCAAAGTAAGCTTTCAAACGAGGTCTATTTTCCTTAAAAACATTGTCATTCATTGAATTCTCAATATCATAGGCCCCATAAGGACTGCTCCATCTTGATCTTAGCTCTCTAGGGAATGCATAGAGTTGAGAATTATAAAACAAATTTTTTTGACTAGTATCAACTTTTTGATAATTTTCACTAGTTTTATAGAATGCATGCGTGTCCTTGAACATGATGGGCCAATAAAATCCATTTTGAAAGATTTTTGCAGTTGTCTTTTTTTACAAGAAATAACTTCCACATGCTTTAGAATGACAAAGTTTAATGACACTACTTACCTCATTGTCGAGAATGAATCTTTGAAATATTTGATCAGAACAATATTTGAATAAGTTAGGGTCATCACAATAAAAGTTCTTCACTTCGTTCAAAAACTTTTCTTTGTCTTGGGTACTCCAATCAGCTGGCAAATCTTCTAAAGCAAGAAAATTGATATTTTTATCATACCAAAGCATTGGACTAAGAGAAAATAAGGATTCGTTAGGAAAGTAATCATTGATTGGTGTGATGTTAGATGTCAAATTTGTTGTCACTTTTGACAAAAAAATTCGCATCAACATTTCGATGCATTTTTCATCCGTGATTTTTCCCTTAGAATAAATCATTTGCAAATCTTCAGATTCATCCAACTCAATTTTACTTAAAGTAGATTCAAGTTGATCATAAACTAATTCATCAATATGATCTACTTCTTGTAAATCATTATCATCTCCAGGTTGGTTGCAATTGTTGAAATATTCATCTCCAATGTCATGTTTGCAAATGATAGCTTCATCAGTCCATTCCTACAATTAATTAATGCGTTAGAAGTTGCAAGAAATAGATGTCCTAAAATAACAGGAAATGAATAACATGTTTCAACAAGTTCTGTTTCCAAGACAATAAAATCCACAGGATAAATGAATTTATTGACTTGTACTAACACATCTTCAATTATTCCTCTACGCACTTTTACATATCTATCGGCAAGTAAAAAAGATATAGAAGTTGGTTTTAACTCACCTAGATTGAGACTCTGAAAAACTGAATATGAAAGTAAATTCACACTAGCACCAAGATCAAGTAAGGCTAAATTCACACTAGCACCAAGATCAAGTAAGGCTCTTTCAATTTTATGTTCTCCAATAAAGCAAGAAATTGTAGGACAACTAGGATCTTTATATTTCAAGGCATTATTGTTCTAAAGAATGGCACTTACTTGTTCGGCTAAAAAGGCTTTCTTTTTCACATCTAGTTTCCTCTTCATACTGCATAGATCTTTCAAAAATTTAGCATATGAAGGAACCTGTTTAATAGCATCCAGCAAAGGTATATTGATTCTTACCTGTTTGAAAGTTTCAAAAATTTCAGAGTTGTGATTGACTTTTCTTTGTTTGGTCATGGCTTGAGGAAATGGAAGTGTTGGCGGGGAATCAGTTGTTTCTTTGTAATTTTCAGATTCAACCCCTTCCTTTCCCTTATAAATTGACTCATCATCTTTCTCATAAGGTTCAAGAGAGGGTTTTTCAATAACCTTACCACTACGAAGAGTAGTGACTGATTTCACTTGATTCATGTGTTGGCTTCCGGAACTACTTGCATTTGCATTGTATTGCCCCTTGGGATTTTGTCATGGTTGAGATGGAAACTTACCTTTCTCTTGGAAACTGAGAGCAGATGTGAATTTTGCAAGAGTATCTTTAAAATCTCTTATGTTTTGAGCAAGTTGAGTGTTTATTGTCTCTTGCTTTTCAATTACTTGCATTTAAGGGAATTTAAAGAGGCCTGCAACACATAATAATTTAAATTGTAGCATGAACACCATCAGATTAAAGCTTTTTCCTTGAAAAGCAAGAGACAATCAATACTCAACTTGCTCAAAACATGACACATGCCACTTTTTAAGAAAACAGGATGGGAAGCCTATCCCCGACCCATAGAGGGCGTTTAAGTCGTTCTTGGACATAAAACCAAGGGAAGATGTGATCTACAATCACAACTACCTGTACATACACATGCTTTTTCAAAAGTAATTAAATAAATAAATAAAGAGAGAGAAAGAGAGTGTGTGTGAGACTCTAGCTAGCCTATATATAGGTGGTATGATTGCCTTTTTAATTTATCATCTATAAAATCCTCTCTCGTTCCTTTCATTTCTACTCAACCCATACATTCAACAAATACAGAAGTGTGTAGAAATGGCAAGTTCCTCAAGTCATCAAATAAAAAGTATTTGTGTTTTCGGTGGATCTAGTCTTGGAAAAGAAAAGGAGTTTTTAGAATCAGCAAATCATTTTGGTTAAGTGCTAGCTGAGAGAAAGATTCATTTAGTGTATGGGGGAGGCAGTCTTGGGTTAATGGGAGGTGTGTCAATAGCTGCATTTTTAGGAGATAGTTAAGTTTTGGGGGTTGTCCCCGAAGCTTTAGCAAAAGAGGACATCATTGGAAAAACAATTGGAGAAGAACTTCAAGTCTCCACAATATCAGCTCGAATGAATGCAATGTTTAACCATGTTGATGCCTTCATTGCTTTATCAGGTGATCTAGGCATATTGGAAGAGATCTTTCATATTTCCTCTTGGGCTCAACTGCACATTCACCATAAACCCTTAGGTTTGTTAAATGTTAATGGTTATTATGATAAGTTGTTGTCTTTTCATTCCTGTAATTGATCCTTCAATGAGTCGCATAAATTGGTCACCTAAGGAAAGCCGTAAAAAGCTTAGATTGGATTTGAGCCTTCATTTGTGAATCTTTGTGTCTTTTGGTTTTATTATTGTGTTTTGTTGTTACTTATATTTGTTTCAATGTGTTTCAGGTTTGTCAATGTTCGTTATTTCAAGTGATATCTTCTATACTCTATCTTTCTACCTTGTTCGTTATTTCAGGTGATATCTTCTATACTTTATCTTTCTACCTTTAAACATTGAGGACAATGTCTCGTTTTCATTAGGGGGAGAGGGTGGTAGCTAAAAAAAAACATTGTGTTTTCTATTTCATAAAGCATGTGCAAAATTGTTGTTACTATGATGGCAGAGTTAGGAGAACTTTTATGACTCTTGAGGCGCATCTTAGTAACCATTCGTAATAAGGTCTATCATAATACTTCTTGAAATATTTAGATTTACAAACTCTCGCATTGTTATCTCTTAATTCTGCTCATATACTTATTTAACATGTATTCTTAAACCTTAATTTACACACACACACTTTAACATATGATTGTGGGTTGCATATTGGATTATTACATTATTTATGTTCTTTTGTTAAAGGTAACAACTAAGGAAAGGGATAGTATATAATTAAAAAAAAATGATAATAATAAAAATATAGATAAGTTTGGTTTCGTAGCCTCCCTAACCTAAGCAATTAAGCCCGAAGGGGTGTTTTAACACCTAATACCCTAAAGTCAACTGACTTGGGAGCTATTGGTCCAACGTTTGTTACATGGGTTGAGGAGAAAAGCTTAAGGGAATCAAACATTGCACTATCTACATATCAGTATCTGCGACCCGAGCTACTTAGCTCGTAGGGGTGTCTTAACGCCTAATGCCCTAAGATCAACAGGTCTGGGAGTCTGATTAGTACTTAAAAGTGCATTTTTATCATGGTTTTATATCATCATTTTGCACTTAAAGTATCAATAACTACTTAAGTAAAGCATGTTTTATAATAATATATCTAATAATATAAGATACATTTAATTTGTGGTAAATGTTCATTTTAAATGCAGGTCTATCACATAAATGAAAGGATTGATTGATGACTTTAAGAACTTAAATTGCAAGGGAAAATAAATGACCAAACTTAGAAAAGAGATGTCGGTGCAATCCAAATCAGAATACTGTTCGGTAATTGGATCATATCTGGAGCTATAGATCTCATATTTAGGTCTACTTTATATGGATGGAAAGGTAAGACATAGGCCTACAACTTTCATATGGAGCCCAAGATCTAAAAAGGCCATTTTCAAGTCCAAATTATAGCAACAAAAAAAAAGCCCGAATCTGTCCTCCAGCCTGAGCATTGTTCAGTATTTTGGTCATATCTGGAGTTTTAGAAGTCAAAATGAGCTGAATGTGTTACACAAGAAAACTGAGACAATTGCCTACAACTTTCATGTTTTCAACTGGCTCCAATTGTGACGTTATCAATGACGTTTTGGGCAGACAAGAGAAGATAAGGATTGTCACCAAGTCAAAAGTTGGCCACCCACTCATCAATTAGTCATCAAATCAATAGTTCCCAATTTTGGCCTATAAAAGGAGGCATTTGCCATGCATTTAGGCATCTTAGTGTCCAAATCAAGATCATGCTCTTGCTTTCTCTCTTTGTATTTTTTGTAATGTTTATGCTTTGCTTTCATTAATATCAAGTTTATGCCTTTCATTTCCTTTCATTTACTTAGCTAACTTTTATCTTATTTATGTTCTTATTTTGTTTATTTATTTTTCTTTCTTTTATTATGTCTAGCTAAGTTTATTATGTCAAGGTGAAAAGGTTACACTAATGGTGTGAGAATAAGTATAGTGTAAACTTAATATGGACTTTAATGTTTGATACTAACATGTTTTATATTTGTTATCTTGTTCACTCTTTAATACTTTGCTTGTTAAATGACTAATCTTGATTTATGTTGTATAACACTTGGTACAACAAATGCTTGGCACTTTCATAGCCCATAATGTATGGTATAACTGACACCTGAGCTATGAAAGGAACTTGATTTGTTGTTAACATAAGTTATAATCATGAATGCTTGACGAGATTTACAAGTATTAGCATTAATTGAATAAGATGACTAATATAATCATGTTAACAACCTATAATCTAATTGGAACCTTATTTGGTTATGGTTTTCAATTGAATAATAAGAGTTTATACTATACTTGTTTGACATACAATTAGTGGAACCTCTAACCTTGACATTTATTATTATCATTGTTTAATCCTTACATTAATGATTATAACTTATGTTAACAACAAATCAAGTTCCTTTCATAGCTCAAGTGTCGGTTATACCATACAGTATGAACTATGAAAATGCCAAGCATTTGTTGTACCAAGTGTTATACAACATAAATCAAGATTAGTCATTTAACAAGCAAAGTATTAAAGAGTAAACAAGATAACAAATACAAAACATGTTAGTATCAAACATTAAAGTCCATATTAAGTTTACACTATACTTATTCTCACACCATTAGTGTAACCTTTTCACCTTGACATAATAAACTTAGCTAGACATAATAAAAGAAAGAAAAATAAATAAACAAAATAAGAACATAAATAAGATAAAAGTTAGCTAAGTAAATGAAAGGAAATGAAAGGCATAAACTTGATATTAATGAAAGCAAAGCATAAACATTACAAAAAATACAAAGAGACAAAGGAAGAGCATGATCTTGATATGAACACCAAGATGACTAAATGCATGGCAAATGCCTCTTTTTATAGGCCAAAATTGGAAACTATTGATTTGATGACTAATTGATGAGTGGGTGGCCAACTCTTTACTTGGTGACAATCCTTATCTTCTCTTGTCTGCCCAAAACGTCATTGATAACGTCAAAATTGGAGCTAGTTGTAAACATGAAAGTTGTAGGCAATTGTCTCAGCTTTCTTGTGTAAAAACTTCAGCTCATTTGGACTTCTAGAACTCCAGATATGGCCATAATACCGAACAGTGCTCGGGCTGGAAGACAGATTCGGGCTTCTTTGTTGTTGCTACAATTTGGACTTGAAAATGGCCTTTTTAGATCTTAGGCTCCATATGAAAGTTGTAGGCCTATGTCTTACCTTTCCATCCATATAAAGTGGACCTAAATCTGAGATCTATAGCTCCAAATATGACCCAATTACCCAACAGTGTTCTCGTTTGGATTGCACCGACATCTCTTTTCTAAGTTTTACCATCTCTTTATCCTTGCAATTTAAGTTCTTAAAGTCATCAATCAATCCTTTTATTTATGTGATAGGCTTGCATTTAAAATAAACATTTACTACAAATTAAAATTATCTTATATTGTTAGATATATTATTATAAAACATGCTTTAGTTAAGGAGTTATTGATACTTCAAGTGCAAAATGATGATATAAAACCATGATAAAAATACATTTTTAAGTACTAATCAACTAGTCTATAAGGTAACATACTTAATAATGTTTTATAAGCAGTTCGATAAGCTCAAAGTGCATCATTAAGTCTTAGAGACCAATCTTTCCTATTAGGGTTCACTGTTTTCTCCAAGATCTGTTTGATCTTCTTATTAGCAAGTTCTACTGGTCCACTTGTCTAGGGGGTGATAAGGGGTGACAACTTTGTGCGTGATTCCATATTTCTTTATTAAAGACTCAAATGACTTGTTGTAGAAATGTGTTCCACCATCACTTATCATGGCTCAAGAAATTCCAAATTGACTTGAAATATTTTCTTTCAAAAACTTTATCACTATTTTGTGATCATTATTTCGACTTGGAATTGCCTCTATCCATTTTGAAATATAATCTATTACGACTAATATGTACAAGAAACCAAATGATGGAGGAAATGGACGTATGAAATCTATACCTTTCAATAGTCAAAGATCTCGATGACAAGAATGAGATTTAAAGGCATATGTGACGTTTTGAAATAGATCCCAACTTTTGACAATTTTTACAAGTCTTGCAGAATATGTGTGAGACCTTGAACATAGTGGGCTAGTAAAATCCACTTTGTAAGATTTTTGAAGTTATCTTTCGTAATGAGAAATGACACCCACATGCCTCAAAATGACAAAATTTAATGACACTACTTACCTTATTGTCGGGAATGCATCTTCAAAATATTTGATCAAGACAATATTTGAATAAATAAGGGTCATCCCAATAAAAGTTATTCACTTCGTTCAAGAACTTTCTTTTGTCTTGGGTACTCTAATGAGCTGGCAAATGTCTTGTGACACGACTAAAAGGATGATGTCTTCTCCCAAGTGCAGGAGTGTCGAAGTAATAAGTAACCCGGCAAGACCGGGGTCGAACCACAGGGAGGTTAATTGTACATAATTGTACAAATTATAAACAACAATTATAAACAACAATAATAGCAATAACAACAATAACTATAATAATAATAATAATAATAATAATAATAATAATAATAAAGAAGAAAGAGAAGAAGAAGATGATGATGAGAACTTGGAGAAGGAATATTAATGTAACGATTAAACAATGATAATAACAAATGTCAAGGTTAAAGGTCCCACTAATGGTATATCAAACAAGTATAGTATAAACTCTTATTATTGAATCGGAAACCACACACAAAGGAGGTTCCAATCAGATTATATATTGTTAACATGATTACATTAGTCATCTTATTCAATTAATGCTAATACTTGTAAATCTCGTCAAGCATTCATGATTATAACTTATGTTAACAACAAATCAAGTTCCTTTCATAGCTCAGGTGTCGGTTATACCATACATTATAGGCTATGAAAGTGCCAAGCATTTGTTGTACCAAGTGTTATACAACATAAATCAAGATTAGTCATTTAACAAGCAAAGTATTAAAGAGTGAACAAGATAACAAATATAAAACATGTTAGTATCAAACATTAAAGTCTATATTAAGTTTACATTATACTTATTCTTACACCATTAGTGTAACCTTTTCACCTTGACATAATTAACTTAGCTAGACATAATGAAAGAAAGAAAAATAGATAAACAAAATAAGAACATAAAAGTTAACTAACTAAAGGAAAGGAAATGAAAGGCATAAACTTAATATTAATGAAAGCAAAGCATAAACACTACAAAAAATACAAAGAGAGAAAGGAAGAGCATGATCTTGATCTAGAAACCAAGATGCCTAAATGCATGGCAAATGCCTCCTTTTATAGGCCAAAATTGGGAACTATTGATTTGATGACTAATTGATAAGTGGGTGGCCAACTTTTGAATTGGTGACAATCCTTATCTTCTCTTGTCTGCCCAAAACATCATTGATAACGTCAAAATTGGAGCCAGTTGTAAACATGAAAGTTGTAGGCAATTGTCTCAGCTTTCTTGTGTAAAACATTCCGCTCATTTGGACTTCTAGAACTCCATATATGGCCAAAATACCGAACAGTGCTCGGGCTGGAAGACAGATTCGGGCTTCTTTGTTGTTGTTACAATTTGGACTTGATAATGGCCCTTTTAAATCTTGGGCTCCATATGAAAGTTGTAGGCCTATGTCTTACCTTTCCATCCATATAAATTGGACCTAAATCTGAGATCTGTAGCTCCAGATATGACCCAATTACCAAACAGTGTTCCGGTTTGGATTGCACCGACATCTCTTTTCTAAGTTTGACCATCTCTTTATCCTTGCAATTTAAGTTCTTCAAGTCATCAATCAATCCTTTCATTTATGTGATAGGCCTGCATTAAAAATAGACATTTACCACAAATTATAGGTATCTTATATTATTAGATACATTATTATAAAACATATTTTAGTTAAGGAGTTATTGATACTTCAAGTGCAAAATGATGATATAAAACCATGATAAAAATGCACTTTTAAGTACTAATCACACCCCTCAACCAGCTTATTACTAGTCCCTAGTAATCAAAGCGTTACAACAATTTGCAAATTTCACAAAGCAAGGTATTCGTCATTTAACTTCCATTAATCTATCCAGATAAACAAACTCTCATTAAATTTATATATCTGTTCAATACCTCTTAACAAGATATTAATAAACCTTTTTTTTGTGCTCAATGTATCAACACATAATTATGGGGCTTTTCTTGGAAGAAAACAAAATTTTTGTTCTAATGTTTAAGGTCAACTTCCTTGGGTTGGGATTACTATTTTTGTCTTTTTTTTTTTAAATCTATATACATATAATTTAAAAACATCATGCATCTTTAACCCATGTAACGAGCTTTCAGCTAATGACTCCCAGACCAGTTGGTCTTAGGGCATTAGGTGTTAAGACACCCCTACGAGCTTAGTAACTCGGGTCGCAGATACTGATATATAGATAGTGCAATGTTTGATTCCCTTAAGCTTTTCTCCTCAACCCATGTAACAAGCGTTGGGCCAATAGCTCCCAAGTCAGTTGACTTTAGGGTATTAGGTGTTAAAACACCCCTTCGGGCTTAATTGCTTAGGTTAGGGAAGCTACGAAACCAAACTTATCTACATTTTTATTATCATCATTTTTTTTCTTTTTTTCTTTTTTTTAATTATATACAATCCATTTCCCTTAGTTGTTACCTTTAACAAAAGAACATAAATAATGTAATAATCCAATATGCAACCCACAATCATATGTTAAAGTGTGTGTGTGTAAATTAAGGTTTAAGAATACATGTTAAATAAGTATATGAGCAGAATTAAGCGTTAATAATACGAGAGTTTGTAAACCTGAATATTTCAGGAAGTATTATAATAGACCTTGTTAAGAATGGTTACTAAGATGCGTCTCAAGAGTCACTTTAACAAAAGAACTCATTTACTCTGCCATCCTAGTAACAACAATTATGCACATGCTTTATGAAATGAAAAACAAATTTTTTTTTTATCAACTACTACCCTCTCCCCCCAACCAAAACGAGACATTGTCCTCAATGTTCTAAGGTAGAAAGATAGAGTATAGAAGATATCACCTGAAATAACGAACACTGACAAAACCTGAAACACACTAAAACAAAAATAAGAAATAACAAAACATAATAATAAAACCAAAATACACAAAAATTCACAAATGAAGGCTCAAATCCAATCTAAGCTTTTTACAGCTTCCTGTAAATGACCAATTTATGCGACTCATGGAAGGATCAATCACAGGAATGAAAGATTGTAGTTGGTCAATCAATTGTTCAGCAGTAGCAGCAGAGATTATGATTTGTCATGCAGAAGATGTTAGAAATTCCTGTTCCACAGCATGATCAAGAAAAGACAACAACTTATCATAATAACCATTAACATTTAACAAACCTATGGGTTTATGGTGAATGTGCAATTGAGCCCAAGAGGAAATATGAAAGATCTCTTCCAATGTGCCTAGACCACCTGGTAAAGCAATGAAAGCATCAGCATGGTTAAACATTGCATTCATTCGAGCCGACATTGTGGAGACCTGAAGTTCCTCTCCAATTGTTTTTCCAATGATGTCCCCTTGTGCCAAAGCTTCAGGGACGACCCCCAAAACATGACCACCTCCTCAAAATGCAGCTATTGACACACCTCCCATTAACCCAAGACTGCCTCCCCCATACACTAAATGAATCTTTCTCTCAGCTAGCACCTGACTAAGATGATTTGCTGATTCTAAAAACTCCTTTTCTTTCCCAGGACTAGATCCACCGAAAACACAAATATTTCTTATTTGATGACTTGAGGAACTTGCCATTTCTATACACTTCTGTATTTGTTAAATGTATGGGTTGAGTAGAAATGAAAGTAAGGAAAAGAGGGTTTTATAGATGAGAAATTAGAAAGGCAATCATAACACCTATATGTAGGCCAGCTGGAGTCTCACACACTCTCTCTCTCTTTTTATTTAATTATTTATTTACTTTTGAAAAAAACATGTGTATGTACAGGTAGTTGTGATTGTGGCTCACATCTTCCCTTGGTTTTACGTCCAAGAACGGCTTAAACGCCCTCTATGGGTTGATGTCTTCTCCCAAGTGCAGGAGTGTCGAAGTAATAAATAACCCGGCAAGACCGGGGTCGAACCACAGGGAGGTTAATTGTACAAATTATAAACAACAATTATAAAACAACAATAACAACAACAAAAATAGTAATAATAATAATAATAATAATAATAATAATAATAATAATAATAATAATAATAATAATAATAATAGTAGTAGTAGTAGTAGTAGTAGTACTAATAATAATAATAATAATAATAATAATAATAAAGAAAGAGAAGAAGAAGAAGATGATGATGATGATGATGAGAACTTGGAGATGAAATATTAATGTAAGGATTAAACAATAATAATAACAAATGTCGAGGTTAGAGGTTCCACTAATGGTATATCAAACAAGTATAGTATAAACTCTTATTATTGAATTGGAAACCACACACAAAGGAGGTTCCAATCAGATTATATATTGTTAACATGATTACATTAGTCATCTTATTCAATTAATGCTAATACTTGTAAATCTCGTCAAGCATTCATGATTATAACTTATGTTAACAACAAATCAAGTTCCTTTCATAGCTCAGGTGTCGGTTATACCATACATTATGGGCTATGAAAGTGCCAAGCATTTGTTGTACCAAGTGTTATACAACATAAATCAAGATTAGTCATTTAACAAGCAAAGTATTAAAGAGTGAACAAGATAACAAATATAAAACATGTTACTATCAAACATTAAAGTCCATATTAAGTTTACACTATACTTATTCTTACACCATTAGTGTAACCTTTTCACCTTGATATAACTAACTTAGCTAGACATAATGAAAGAAAGCAAAATAGATAAACAAAATAAGAACATAAAAGTTAACTAAGTAAAGGAAAGGAAATGAAAGGCATAAACTTAATATTAATGAAAACAAAGCATAAAAAAATACAAAGAGAGAAAGGAAGAGTATGATCTTGATCTGGAAACCAAGATGCCTAAATGCATGGCAAATGCCTCCTTTTATAGGCCAAAATTGGGAACTATTGATTTGATGACTAATTGATAAGTGGGTGGCCAACTTTTGACTTGGTGACAATCCTTATCTTCTCTTGTCTGCCCAAAACGTCATTGATAACGTCAAAATTGGAGCTAGTTGTAAACATGAAAGTTGTAGGCAATTGTCTCAGCTTTCTTGTGTAAAAACTTCAGCTCATTTGGACTTCTAGAACTCCAGATATGGCCACAATATCGAACAGTGCTCGGGCTGGAAGACAGATTCGGGCTTCTTTGTTGTTGCTACAATTTGGACTTGATAATGGCCTTTTTAGATCTTGGGCTCCATATGAAAGTTGTAGGCCTATGTCTTACCTCTCCATCCATATAAATTGGACCTAAATCTGAGATCTGTAGCTCTAGATATGACCTAATTACCGAACAGTGTTCCAGTTCGGATTGCACCGACATCTCTTTTCTAAGTTTGGCCATCTCTTTATCCTTGCAATTTAAGTTCTTCAAGTCATCAATCAATCCTTTCATTTATGTGATAGGCCTGGATTAAAAATAGACATTTACCACAAATTATAGGTATCTTATATTATTAGATATATTATTATAAAACATGCTTTAATTAAGGAGTTATTGATACTTCAAGTGCAAAATGATGATATAAAACCATGACAAAAATGCACTTTTAAGTACTAATCACACCCCTCAACCAGCTTATTACTAGTCCCTAGTAATCAAAGCGTTACAACAATTTGCAAATTTCACAAAGCAAGGTATTCATCATTTAACTTCCATTAATCTATCCAGATAAACAAACTCTCATTAAATTTATATATCTGCTCAATACCTCTTAACAAGATATTAATAAACCTTTTTTTGTGCTCAATGTATCAACATATAATTATGGGGCTTTTCTTGGAAGAAAATAAAATTTTTGTTCTAATGTTTAAGGTTAACTTCCTTGGGTTGGGATTACTATTTTTGTCTTTTTTTTTTTTAACTCTATATACATATAATTTAAAAACATCATGCATCTTTAACCCATGTAACGAGCTTTCAGCTAATGACTCCCAGACCAGTTGGTCTTAGGGCATTAAGTGTTAAGACACCCCTACGAGCTTAGTAACTCGGGTCGCAGATACTGATATGTAGATTGTGCAATGTTTGATTCCCTTAAGCTTTTCTCCTCAACCCATGTAACAAGCGTTGGGCCAATAGCTCCCAAGTCAGTTGACTTTAGGGTATTAGGTGTTAAAACACCCCTTCGAGCTTAATTGCTTAGGTTAGGGAGGCTACGAAACCAAACTTATCTACATTTTTATTATCATCATTTTTTCTCTTTTTTTTCTTTTTTTTCATGTTTTTCTTTTTTTTTAATTATATACAATCCCTTTCCCTTAGTTGTCCCTTCGGGCTTAATTGCTTAGGTTAGGGAGGCTACGAAACCAAACTTATCTACATTTTTATTATCATCATTTTTTCTTCTTCTTTTTTTTTCTTTTTTTTTTCTTCTTTTTTTCATGTTTTTCTTCTTTTTTTTTTAATTATATACAATCCCTTTCCCTTAGTTGTTACCTTTAACAAAAGAACATAAATAATGTAATAATCCAATATGCAACCCACAATCATATGTTAAAGTGTGTGTGTGTAAATTAAGGTTTAAAAATACATGTTAAATAAGTATATGAGCAGAATTAAGTGGTAAGAATACGAGAGTTTGTAAACCTGAATATTTCAGGAAGTATTATAATAGACCTTGTTAAGAATGGTTACTAAGATGCGTCTCAAGAGTCACTTTAACAAAAGAACTCCTTTACTCTGCCATCCTAGTAACAACAATTATGCACATGCTTTATGAAAAATAATTTTTTTTTATCAACTACTACCCTCTCCCCCCAACCAAAACGAGACATTGTCCTCAATGTTCTAATGTAGAAAGATAGAGTATAGAAGATATCACCTGAAATAACGAACACTGACAAAACCTGAAACACACTGAAACAAAAATAAGAAATAACAAAATACAATAATAAAACCAAAAGACACAAGTTTTTACAAACAAAAAAAATTCAAATCGCAGTTGTGAATGTGGCTCACATCTTCCCTTGGTTTTACGTCGAAGAACAGCTTAAACGCCCTCAATGGGTCGGGGATAGGCTTCCCATCCAGTTTTCTTAAAAACTGGCAATTAGGGTCTTTTTTAGTCAGATTCCCAAGACTAAATCAAGTATGTTCTTTATGAAAATGGGTTCATAAGTCATGAAGTACACAATGCTTATCTCGACTATGATGAGACTTTAGAGTCAATAGAAGATTATCTAAAGACTCTCTGTGTTTTGAAATAAATCCCACCTTCTGACAATTTTCACAGTTTTTGCGGAATGCATCTAACTCCTTGAATATGATGGGCCAGTAAAATTCACTTTGTAAGATTTCTACAATCCTCTTTTTTGATGAGAAATGATCCCCACATGCCTTAGAGTAACAAAATTTAATGAAATTACTTACCGCATTGTCGAGAATGCATTTTTGAAATATTTGATCAGGACAATAATTGAATAAGTAAGGGTCATCCCAACAAAAATTTTGCTCATTGCTCAAAAATTTTCTTGTATCTTCAATACTCCACTGAGCTGGCAAAAATCCTGAAGCAAGAAAATTGATATTTTTAGCAAACCAAGGCATTGAACTAAGAGAAAGTAGAGATTTATCAGGAAAGTAATCATCGATTGATGTGATGTCGGGTGTCGAATCTGTTGTCACTTTTGATAAAAGATTCGCATAAACCTTTTCGATGCCTTTTTCATCCTCGATTTCTTCCTGATTGGTCATGGCATGAGAAAATAGAAGTGCTGGCAGAGAATCAGTCGTTTCTTTACAATTTTCAGATTCAACCCCTTCCTTTCCCTTATAAATTGACTCATCATCTTTCTCATAAGGTTCAAGAGAGGGTTTTTCAATAACCTTACCACTGCGTAGAGTGATGACTGATTTGACTTGATCCATGTGTTGGCTTCTGGAACTACTTGCATTTGCATTGTATTGCCCCTTAGGATTTTGTTGTGGTTGAGATGGAATCTTACCTTTCTCTTGGAAACTAAGAGCAGATGTGAATTTTGCAAGAATATCTTTAAAATCTGTTATGCTTTGAGCAAGTTGAGTGTTGATTGTCTCTTGCTTTTCAATGAATGCATACAAAGTTTTCTTAAAATTTCTTGTAGGAGGTGGAGCATAAGGAGGTGCATATCCATGAGAATTTTGGAAATTGTGGGGTGCTTGAAATGGTGGTTGTGAAGTTTGTGCATTGTTGTTCTCACTCTTCCAATTTAAATTTGGGTGATTTCTCCAACCAGGGTTGTATGTTTGGGAGTATGGGTTGTGGTTGGCCCTTTGAAAACTGTTTAAAGCATGGGCTTGTTCATGGAGACATTCCTTAAAAGAAAGCAAGGTTGGACAATCGTTGGTTAAGTGTTCATTTGTTTCACAAATTTGACACACAATGTTTTCAACAGATTTTAATTGACCACTCTTTTTCAATTCTAGTGCCTTGACTTTTCTAGCTAAAGATGCAAACTAGGCTTGAAGGTCATGATCTTCCCTAAGGTTGTACATACCTCCACTAGATGTATGAGGTTGAGTTTTACTCAGTGCCTCATAAGTACCTGCAGTGTCCCAATTTTGAGCATTTTCAGCTAACAAGTCTAAGTACTCCATTGCTTCATCAGGGTCTTTATCTTCAAAAGTTCCATTGCACATCAATTCAACCATTTGCCTATCTTTAGGTGTTAACCCTTCATAGAGTGATGACTGATTTGACTTGATCCATGTGTTGGCTTCTGGAACTACTTGCATTTGCATCATATTGCCCCTTCAGATTTTGCTGTGGTTGAGATGGAAACTTACCTTGCTCTTGAAAACTGAGAGCAGATATGAATTTTGCAAGAGTTTCTTTAAAATCTGTTATGCTTTGAGTAAGTTGAGTATTAATTGTCTCTTGCTTTTCAATAAATGTATACAAAGTTTCCTCAAAATTTCTTGTAGGAGGTGGAGCATGAGGAGGTGCATATCCATAAGAATTTTGGAAATTATGGTCTGCTTGAAACGGTGATTGTGAAGTTTGTGCATTATTGTTCTCACTCTTCCAATTGAAATTTGGGTGATTTCTCCAACCAGGGTTGTATGTTTGGGAGTATGGGTTATGGTTAGGCCTTTGGAAACTGTTTAAAGCATGGGCTTGCTCATGGAGACATTCCTTAAAAGAAGGCAAGGTTGGACAATCGTTGGTTGAGTGTTCACAAATTTGACACACATTGTTTTCAACAGATTTTAATTGACCACTCTTTTTCAATTCTAGTGCCTCGACTTTTCTAGCTAAAGATGCAAATTTGGCTTGAAGGTCATGATCTTCCCTAAGGTTATACATACCTCCATTAGATGTATGAGGTTGAGTTTTACTCGGTGCCTCATAAGTACCCGCGGTGTCCCAATTTTGAGCATTTTCAGCTAACAAGTTTAAGTACTCCATTGCTTCATCAGGGTCTTTATCTTCAAAAGTTCCATTGCACATTAATTCAACCATTTGCCTATCTTTAGGTGTTAACCCTTCATAGAAATGTGAAACCAATCTCCATGTTTCAAAACCATGATGAGGGCAAGTACTAAGCAAGTCTCGATACCTATCCCAACATTTGTAAAATGTTTCTCCTGGTTTTTGAGTGAAAGTGGTGATTTGTCTCTTGAAAGAGTTTGTTCTATGAGATGGGAAAAACTTCTTTAAAAACTGTTGTTGCATTTCATCCCAAGCACGAATGGATCCTGGTCTTAAATTTTGTAGCCATGTTTTAGCTTTATCTTTTAATGAAAAAGGAAAAAGCTTTAATCTGATGGTGTTCATGCTACAATTTAAGTTATTATATGTGTTGCACACCTCCTCAAATTCCCTTAAATGCAAGTATGGATTTTCTAATTCCAAACCATGAAAAGAAGGTAAAAGTTGAATAATACCTGGTTTAAAATTAAAATGAGATGCGTCAGGAGGAAAAATTATGCATGATGGTGCACTTGTTCTTGTGGGATTCATATGGTCTCTAAGTGTTCTAGCACGGTTATTCTCATTATTCTCATTTTGAAGTGATTGATTATCTTCTTCAGCCATATTTTCTGAAAATGATGGGGATACCCTACAAAGTCTACCACTTGATGTACGTGACCACACTCTCATGCACGTGTAGGAATAAAAAAAAAAAGAAGAAGAAAGCAAAAAAAGGAGGAAGAAAACAAAATAAAAAGAAACAAAAGAAAAGAAACAAAGTTATATACAAGAAAGGTGAAAAGAGAAAATAAATACTATAATTTATACAAGAACTTACCTCCCCAGCAACGGCGTCAAAAACTTGACACGACGAAAAGATTGATGTCTTCTCCCAAGTGCAGGAGTGTCGAAGTAATAAATAACCCGGCAAGACCGGGGTCGAACCACAGGGAGGTTAATTGTACAAATTATAAACAACAATTATAAACAACAATAATAGTAATAACGATAACAATAATAACAATAATAATAATAATAATAATAATAATAATAATAATAATAATAATAATAATAATAATACTAGTAGTAGTAGTAGTAGTAGTAATAATAATAATAATAATAATAATAAAGAAAGAGAAGAAGAAGAAGAAGATGATGATGATGAGAACTTAGAGATGAAATATTAATGTAAGGATTAAACAATAATAATAACAAATGTCAAGGTTAGAGGTTCCACTAATGGTATATTGACACGACTAAAAGATTGATGCCTTCTCCCAAGTGCAGGAGTGTCGAAGTAATAAATAACCCGGCAAGACCGGGGTCGAACCACAGGGAGGTTAATTGTACAAATTATAAACAACAATTATAAAATAACAATAACAACAACAACAATAGTAGTAGTAGTAGTAGTAATAATAATAATAATAGTAGTAGTAGTAGTAGTAGTAGTAGTAGTAGTAGTACTAATAATAATAATAATAATAATAATAATAATAATAATAAAGAAAGAGAAGAAGAAGAAGATGATGATGATGATGAGAACTTTGAGATGAAATATTAATGTAACAATTAAACAATGATAATAACAAATGTCAAGGTTAGAGGTTCCACTAATGGTATATCAAACAAGTATAGCATAAACTCTTATTATTGAATTGGAAACCACACACAAAGGAGGTTCCAATCAGATTATATATTGTTAACATGATTACATTAGTCATCTTATTCAATTAATACTAATACTTGTAAATCTCGTCAAGCATTCATGATTATAACTTATGTTAACAACAAATCAAGTTCCTTTCATAGCTCAGGTGTCGGTTATACCATACATTATGGGCTATGAAAGTGCCAAGCATTTGTTGTACCAAGTGTTATACAACATAAATCAAGATTAGTCATTTAACAAGCAAAGTATTAAAGAGTGAACAAGATAACAAATATAAAACATGTTAGTATCAAACATTAAATTCCATATTAAGTTTACATTATACTTATTCTTACACCATTAGTGTAACCTTTTCACCTTGACATAACTAACTTAGCTAGACATAATGAAAGAAAGCAAAATAGATAAACAAAATAAGAACATAAAAGTTAACTAAGTAAAAGAAAGGAAATGAAAGGCATAAACTTAATATTAATGAAAGCAAAGCATAAACATTACAAAAAATACAAAGAGAGAAAGGAAGAGCATGATCTTGATCTGGAAACCAAGATGCCTAAATGCATGGCAAATGCCTCCTTTTATAGGCCAAAATTGGGAACTATTGATTTGATGACTAATTGATAAGTGGGTGGCCAACTTTTGACTTGGTGACAATCCTTATCTTCTCTTGTCTGCCCAAAACGTCATTGATAACGTCAAAACTGGAGCCAGGTGCAAACATGAAAGTTGTAGGCAATTGTCTCAGCTTTCTTGTGTAAAAAATTCAGCTCATTTGGACTTCTAGAACTCCAGATATGGCCAAAATACCGAACAGTGCTCGGGCTGGAAGACAGATTCGGGCTTCTTTGTTGTTGCTACAATTTGGACTTGATAATGGACTTTTTAGATCTTGGGCTCCATATGAAAGTTGTAGGCCTATGTCTTACCTTTTCATCCATATAAATTGGACCTAAATCTGAGATCTGTAGCTCCAGATATGGCCCAATTACCGAACAGTGTTCCGGTTTGGATTGCACCGACATCTCTTCTCTAAGTTTGACCATCTCTTTATCCTTGCAATTTAAGTTCTTCAAGTCATCAATCAATCCTTTCATTTATATGATAGGCCTGCATTAAAAATAGACATTTACCACAAATTATAGGTATCTTATATTATTAGATACATTATTATAAAACATATTTTAGTTAAGGAGTTATTAATACTTCAAGTGCAAAATGATGATATAAAACCATGATAAAAATGCACTTTTAAGTACTAATCACACCCCCCAACCAGCTTATTACTAGTCCCTAGTAATCAAAGCGTTAAAACAATTTGCAAATTTCACAAAGCAAGGTATTCGTCATTTAACTTCCATTAATCTATCCAGATAAACAAACTCTCATTAAATTTATATATCTGCTCAATACCACTTAACAAGATATTAATAAACCTTTCTTTTGTGCTCAATGTATCAACACATAATTATGGGGCTTTTCTTGGAAGAAAACAAAATTTTTGTTCTAATGTTTAAGGTTAACTTCCTTGGGTTGGGATTATTGTTTGTCTTTTTTTTCTTTCTTTTTTTTTTTTAAAAAAAAATCTATATACATATAATTTAAAAACATCATGCATCTTTAACCCATGTAACGAGCTTTCAGCTAATGACTCCCAGACCAGTTGGTCTTAGGGCATTAGGTGTTAAGACACCCCTACGAGCTTAATAACTCGGGTCGCAGATACTGATATGTAGATAGTGCAATGTTTGATTCCCTTAAGCTTTTCTCCTCAACCCATGTAACAAGCGTTGGGCCAATAGCTCCCAAGTCAGTTGACTTTAGGGTATTAGGTGTTAAAACACCCCTTCGGGCTTAATTGCTTAGGTTAGGGAGGCTACGAAATCAAACTTATCTACATTTTTATTATCATCATTTTTTATTTTTTTTATTTTTTTATTTTTTCATGTTTTTTTTTTAATTATATACAATCCCTTTCCCTTAGTTGTTACCTTTAACAAAAGAACATAAATAATGTAATAATCCAATATGCAACCCATAATCATATGTTAAAGTGTGTGTGTGTAAATTAAGGTTTAAGAATACATGTTAAATAAGTATATGAGCAGAATTAAGTGGTAACAATACGAGAGTTTGTAAACCTGAATATTTCAGGAAGTATTATAATAGACCTTGTTAAGAATGGTTACTAAGATGCGTCTCGAGAGTCACTTTAACAAAAGAACTCCTTTACTCTGCCATCCTAGTAACAACAATTATGCACATGCTTTATGAAATGAAAATTAATTTTTTTTTTTTTTATCAACTACTACCCTCTCCCCCCAACCAAAACGAGACATTGTCCTCAATGTTCTAAGGTAGAAAGAAAGAGTATAGAAGATATCACCTGAAATAACGAACACTGACAAAACCTGAAACACACTGAAACAAAAATAAGAAATAACAAAACACAATAATAAAACCAAAAGACAAAAAAAATTCACAAATGAAGGCTCAAATCCAATCTAAGCTTTTTACGGCTTCCCGTAGATGACCAATTTATGCGACTCATGGAAGGATCAATCACAGGAATGAAAGATTGTAGTTGGTCAATCAATTGTTCAGCAGCAGTAGCAGAGATTATGATTTGTCGTGCAGAAGATGTTAGAAATTCCTGTTCCACAGCATGATCAAGAAAAGACAACAACTTATCATAATAACCATTAACATTTAACAAACCTATGGGTTTATGGTGAATATGCAATTGAGCCCAAGAGGAAATATGAAAGATCTCTTCCAATGTGCCTAGACCACCTGGTAAAGCAATGAAAGCATCAGCATGGTTAAACATTGCATTCATTCGAGCCGACATTGTAGAGACCTGAAGTTCCTCTCCAATTGTTTTTCCAATGATGTCCCCTTGTGCCAAAGCTTCAGGGACGATTCCTAAAACTTGACTACCTCCTAAAAATGCAGCTATTGACACACCTCCCATTAACCCAAGACTGCCTCCCCCATACACTAAATGAATCTTTCTCTCAGCTAGCACCTGACCAAGATGATTTGCTGATTCTAAAAACTCTTTTTCTTTCCCAGGACTAGATCCACCGAAAACACAAATATTTCTTATTTGATGACTTGAGGAACTTGCCATTTCTACACACTTCTGTATTTGTTGAATGTATGGGTTGAGTAGAAATGAAAGGAAGGAAAATAGGGTTTTATAGATGAGAAAGTAGAAAGGCAATCATAACATCTATATGTAGGCCAGCTAGAGTCTCACACACTCTCTCTCTCTTTTTATTTATTTATTTATTTACTTTTGAAAAAAAAAACATGTGTATGTACAGGTAGTTGTGATTGTGGCTCACATCTTCCCTTGGTTTTACGTCCAAGAACGGCTTAAACGCCCTCTATGGGTCGGGGATAGGCTTCCCATCCAGTTTTCTTAAAAACTGGCAAACAGGGTCTTTTTTAGTCAGATTCCCAAGACTAAGTCGATCATGTTCTTTATGAAATAGTGGCCATAAATCAAGAATTGCACGATGTACATCTCCACTAGGATGCGTCTCAAGAGTCAATAGAAGATTATCTAAAGACTCCTTACTCAGGCCATCCTTAATGAATTGTATTTTATCTTCACGGTTTATAGATACCATTCCTAAAGAACGACATCGTGTATTACAAGTCCATCTAGCACATCGATGACAGACATCCAGTCGTTTTGCACGACGCTTCTTTGCAAAAGTGCTTTTACCTGTTCCAGGCATGTGTGAAATGAAAAAGTTAGAGGACTCACCTGATAATCGGACTTTTGCTTCAATCAGCCAGCGAATATCTTCAGGAATTCCATGATTCATTAACAATCTCAATCTTGCACATCTAGCACGGTAAATTTTTGTAATCGCATTCTGAGGCAGAGCGGGAAAATACTTTTTCAATTTTTCAAGATTAGTGTCCATTTTCAAATGAGAATTGGAAGAGATATATACACAGATATCAATAATTGTGGGAAACTGAAAGAACCGACTTAAGTCACGGAGTACCGTTATCCGCCATTTGACCGGGGTGAAAGAAACTAGCAAAAATCACTCAAAAAGAAACATAAAAAAAGAAAATGTGAGAAAAACAAAATAATCAACCTTTATCTACAAGATCATTCAAACCAGCTGATTCATTTTCACTAGGAAAATTATCAAAGTAAGCTTTCAAACGATGTCCATTTTCCTTAAAATCATTGTCATTCATTGAATTCTCAATATCACAGGCCCCATAAGGATTGATCCATCTTAATCTTAGCTCTTTCGGGAATGCATAGAGTTGAGAATCATAAAACAAAACTTTTTGACCAGTGTCAATTTTTTGACAATTTTCACAAGTTTTGCAAAATGCATGTGTGTCCTTGAACATGGTGGGCCAATAAAATCCACTTTGTAAGATTTTTGCAGTTGTCTTTTTTGACGAGAAATAACTTCCACATGCTTCAGAATGACAAAGTTTAATGACACTACTTACCTCATTGTCGGGAATCAATCTTTGAAATATTTGATCAGGACAATATTTGAATAAGTTAGGGTCATCACAATAAAAGCTCTTCACTTCGTTCAAAAACTTTTCTTTGTCTTGCGTACTCCAATCAGCTGGCAAATCTCCTAAAGTAAGAAAATTGATATTTTTATCATACCAAGGCATTGGACTAAGAGAAAGTAAGGATTCGTTAGGAAAGTAATCATCAATTGGTGTGATGTTAGATGTCGAATCTGTTGTCAATGTTGACAAAAGATTTGCATCAACATTTTCGGTGCTTGTTTCATCCGTGATTTCTTCCTCAGAATAAATCATTTGCAAATCTTCAGTTTTATCCAATTCATTTTTACTTAAAGTAGATTCAAGTTGATCATAAACTAATTCATCAATATGATCTACTTCTTGTAAATCATTATCATCTCCAGGTTGCTTGCAAATGTTAAAAATATTCATCTCCAATGTCATGTTTCCAAATGATAGCTTCATCAGTCCATTCCTACAATTAATCAATGCGTTAGAAGTTGCAAGAAATGGACGTCCTAAAATAACAGGAAATGAATTACATGCTTCAACAGGTTCTGTGTCCAAGACAATAAAATCCACAGGATAAATGAATTTATCGACTTGTACTAACACATCTTCAATTATTCCTCTAGGCACTTTTACAGATCTATCGGCAAGTAAAAGAGATATAGAAGTTGGTTTTAACTCACCTAGATTGAGACTCTGAAAAACTGAATATGGAAGTAGATTCACACTAGCACCAAGATCAAGTAAGGCTTTTTCAATTTTATGCTCTCCAATAAAGCAAGAAATTGTAGGACAACCAGGGTCTTTATATTTCAAAGCATTATTGTTTTGAAGAATAGCACTTACTTGTTCGGCTAGAAAGGCTTTCTTTTTCACATTCAGTTTCCTCTTCACAGTGCATAGATCTTTCAAAAATTTAGCATAGGAAGGAACCTGTTTAATTGCATCCAGCAAAGGTATATTGATCCTTACCTGTTTGAAAATTTCATAAATTTCAGAATTGTGATTGACTTTCCTTTGTTTGGTCATGGCTTGAGGAAATGGAAGTGCTGGCGGTGAATCAGTCGTTTCTTTGCAATTTTCAGATTCATCCCCTTCCTTACCCTCAGAGATTGATTCATCATCTTTCTCATAAGGTTCAAGAGAGGGTTTTTCAATAACCTTACCACTGCGCAGAGTAGTGACTGATTTGACTTGATCCATATGTTGGCTTCCGGAACTACTTGCATTTGCATTGTATTGCCCTTTGGGATTTTGTTGTGTTTGAGATGGAAACTTACCTTTCTCTTGGAAACTGAGAGCAGATGTTAATTTAGCAAGAGTATCTTTAAAATCTGTCATGTTTTGAGCAAGTTGAGTATTGATTGTCTCTTGCTTTTCAATGAATGCATGCAATGTTTCCTCAAGATTTCTTCTAGAAGGTGGAGCATAAGAAGGTGCATATCCATGAGAATTTTGGAAATTATGGTGTGCTTGAAACGGTGGTTGTGAAGTTTGTGCATTGTTGTTCTCACTCTTCCAACTGAAATTTGGGTGATTCCTCCAACCAGGGTTGTATGTTTGGGAGTATGGGTTGTGGTTGGCCCTTTGAAAACTGTTTAAAGCATGGGCTTGTTCATGGAGACATTCTTTAAAAGAAGGCAAGGTTGGACAATCGTTGGTTGAGTGTTCATTTGTTTCACAGATTTGACACACAATGTTTTCAACAGATTTTAATTGACCACTCTTTTTCAATTCTAGTGCCTCGACTTTTTTAGCTAAAGATGCAAATTTGGCTTGGAGGTCATGATCTTCCCTAAGGTTGTACATACCTCCACTAGATGTATGAGGTTGAGTTTTACTCGGTGCCTCATATGTACCTGCAGTGTCCCAATTTTGAGCATTTTCAGCTAACAAGTCTAAGTACTCCATTGCTTCATCAGGGTCTTTATCTTCAAAAGTTCCATTGCACATCAATTCAACCATTTGCCTATCTTTAGGTGTTAACCCTTCATAGAAATGTGAAACCAATCTCCATGTTTCAAAACCATGATGAGGGCAAGTACTAACCAAGTCTCGATACCTATCCCAACATTTATAAAATGTTTCTCCTGGTTTTTGAGTGAAAGTGGTGATTTGTCTTTTGAAAGAGTTTGTTCTATGAGATGGGAAAAACTTCTTTAAAAATTGTTGTTGCATTTCATCCCAAGCACGAATGGATCCTGGTCTTAAATTTTGTAGCCATGTTTTAGCTTTATCTTTTAATGAAAAAGGAAAAAGCTTTAATCTGATGGTGTTCATGCTACAATTTAAGTTATTATATGTGTTGCACACCTCCTCAAATTCCCTTAAATGCAAGTATGGATTTTCCAATTCTAAACCATGAAAAGAAGGTAAAAGTTGAATAATGCCTGGTTTAAAATTAAAATGAGATGCATCAGGAGGAAAAACTATGCATGATGGTGCACTTGTTCTTGTGGGATTCATGTGGTCTCTAAGTGTTCTAGCACGGTTATTCTCATTATTTTCATTATGAAGTGATTGATTATCTTCTTCGGCCATATTTTCTGAAAATGATGAGGACACCCTACAAAGTCTACCACTTGATGTGCGTGACCACACTCTCATGCACGTGTAGGAATAAAATAAAATAAAAAGAAGAAAGCAAAAGAAGGAGGAAGAAAACAAAAGAAGAAGAAAACAAAAGAAAAGAAACAAAGTTATATACAAGAAAAGTGAAAAGAGAAAATAAAATAAATATTATAATTTATACAAGAACTTACCTCCCCGGCAACGGCGCCAAAAACTTGACACGACTAAAAGATTGATGCCTTCTCCCAAGTGCAGGAGTGTCGAAGTAATAAATAACCCGGCAAGACCGGGGTCGAACCACAGGGAGGTTAATTGTACAAATTATAAACAACAATTATAAAATAACAATAACAACAACAACAATAGTAGTAGTAGTAGTAGTAATAATAATAATAATAGTAGTAGTAGTAGTAGTAGTAGTAGTAGTACTAATAATAATAATAATAATAATAATAATAATAATAATAATAATAATAATAATAAAGAAAGAGAAGAAGAAGAAGATGATGATGATGATGAGAACTTTGAGATGAAATATTAATGTAACAATTAAACAATGATAATAACAAATGTCAAGGTTAGAGGTTCCACTAATGGTATATCAAACAAGTATAGCATAAACTCTTATTATTGAATTGGAAACCACACACAAAGGAGGTTCCAATCAGATTATATATTGTTAACATGATTACATTAGTCATCTTATTCAATTAATACTAATACTTGTAAATCTCGTCAAGCATTCATGATTATAACTTATGTTAACAACAAATCAAGTTCCTTTCATAGCTCAGGTGTCGGTTATACCATACATTATGGGCTATGAAAGTGCCAAGCATTTGTTGTACCAAGTGTTATACAACATAAATCAAGATTAGTCATTTAACAAGCAAAGTATTAAAGAGTGAACAAGATAACAAATATAAAACATGTTAGTATCAAACATTAAATTCCATATTAAGTTTACATTATACTTATTCTTACACCATTAGTGTAACCTTTTCACCTTGACATAACTAACTTAGCTAGACATAATGAAAGAAAGCAAAATAGATAAACAAAATAAGAACATAAAAGTTAACTAAGTAAAAGAAAGGAAATGAAAGGCATAAACTTAATATTAATGAAAGCAAAGCATAAACATTACAAAAAATACAAAGAGAGAAAGGAAGAGCATGATCTTGATCTGGAAACCAAGATGCCTAAATGCATGGCAAATGCCTCCTTTTATAGGCCAAAATTGGGAACTATTGATTTGATGACTAATTGATAAGTGGGTGGCCAACTTTTGACTTGGTGACAATCCTTATCTTCTCTTGTCTGCCCAAAACGTCATTGATAACGTCAAAACTGGAGCCAGGTGCAAACATGAAAGTTGTAGGCAATTGTCTCAGCTTTCTTGTGTAACAAATTCAGCTCATTTGGACTTCTAGAACTCCAGATATGGCCAAAATACCGAACAGTGCTCGGGCTGGAAGACAGATTCGGGCTTCTTTGTTGTTGCTACAATTTGGACTTGATAATGGACTTTTTAGATCTTGGGCTCCATATGAAAGTTGTAGGCCTATGTCTTACCTTTTCATCCATATAAATTGGACCTAAATCTGAGATCTGTAGCTCCAGATATGGCCCAATTACCGAACAGTGTTCCGGTTTGGATTGCACCGACATCTCTTCTCTAAGTTTGACCATCTCTTTATCCTTGCAATTTAAGTTCTTCAAGTCATCAATCAATCCTTTCATTTATATGATAGGCCTGCATTAAAAATAGACATTTACCACAAATTATAGGTATCTTATATTATTAGATACATTATTATAAAACATATTTTAGTTAAGGAGTTATTAATACTTCAAGTGCAAAATGATGATATAAAACCATGATAAAAATGCACTTTTAAGTACTAATCATATATCAAACAAGTATAGTATAAACTCTTATTATTGAATTGGAAACCACACACAAAGGAGGTTCCAATCAGATTATATATTGTTAACATGATTACATTAGTCATCTTATTCAATTAATGCTAATACTTGTAAATCTCGTCAAGCATTCATGATTATAACTTATGTTAACAACAAATCAAGTTCCTTTCATAGCTCAGGTGTCGGTTATACCATACATTATGGGCTATGAAAGTGCCAAGCATTTGTTGTACCAAGTGTTATACAACATAAATCAAGATTAGTCATTTAACAAGCAAAGTATTAAAGAGTGAACAAGATAACAAATATAAAACATGTTAGTACCAAACATTAAAGTCCATATTAAGTTTACATTATACTTATTCTCACACCATTAGTGTAACCTTTTCACCTTGACATAATTAACTTAGCTAGACATAATGAAAGAAAGCAAAATAGAAAAACAAAATAAGAACATAAAAGCTAACTAAGTAAAGGAAAGGAAATGAAAGGCATAAACTTAATATTAATGAAAGCAAAGCATAAACATTACAAAAAATACAAAGAGAGAAAGGAAGAGAATGATCTTGATCTGGAAACCAAGATGCCTCAATGCATGGCAAATGCCTCCTTTTATAGGCCAAAATTGGGAACTATTGATTTGATGACTAATTGACAAGTGGGTGGCCAACTTTTAACTTGGTGACAATCCTTATCTTCTCTTGTCTGCCCAAAACGTCATTGATAACGTCAAAATTAGAGCCAGTTGCAAACATGAAAGTTGTAGGCAATTGTCTCAGCTTTCCTGTGTAAAAACTTCAGCTCATTTGGACTTCTAGAACTCCAGATATGGCCAAAATACCGAACAGTGCTCGGGCTGGAAGACAGATTCGGGCTTCTTTGTTGTTGCTACAATTTGGACTTGATAATGGCCTTTTTAGATCTTGGGCTCCATATGAAAGTTGTAGGCCTATGTCTTACCTTTCCATCCATATAAATTGGACCTAAATCTGAGATCTGTAGCTCCAGATATGACCCAATTACCGAACAGTGTTCCGGTTTGGATTGCACCGACATCTCTTCTCTAAGTTTGACCATCTCTTTATCCTTGCAATTTAAGTTTTTCAAGTTATCAATCAATCCTTTCATTTATGTGATAGGCCTGCATTAAAAATAGACATTTACCACAAATTATAGGTATCTTATATTATTAGATACATTATTATAAAACATGCTTTAGTTAATGAGTTATTGATACTTCAAGTGCAAAATAATGATATAAAAACATGACAAAAATACACTTTTAAGTACTAATCACTATTCCGTAACTTCCCACCTTTCCCCGCCAAATCCTTAATAATACCAGAATCCAAAATCCCCAACCCAGACGGTACAGGAAAATCCGAAACTAGCCGTTTCGAAATATGGCATAATAAGAACATATAAATTACTTGCACCAAGATTCTAATTCTTATATGGAGTCCAACAATTCTTACACTTTTTAGTAGCAGTTTTCTTAAGCTTCTACAGTTCAATAGCTTCAAACCTTTTCTTCTCCCGCAATCGAGCATTTCTACGCACCCGCCGAGTAGACAGTTATGGCATCAGAACCTGTTACCAAAATAAAGTAACCGAAAGCACTAAAACATATGCTCGTCACGACGATGTAATCTCAAAATGAACTTTCGCGGTCATAGCTAATAAAGTGCCTCCAATACTGTTAAAGAAATTAGAGATGTTTAAAAAAATTGAACTGAGAAAACTGTTAAAAAAATTAATTAAAAAATTTAATCATAATAAAAAATTAATTAAACTGATTTTTAAAATAATAAAATCTTGTTATTTCGATTTAAATTTAATTGTAAAACTGAAACCAATAAACCAAATCAAATCAACTATAAAATAAAAAAGCTATAACTACTGTAAACTAACCTAACTTTAATAACATAACACAAAAAATCAAAACCTTCTTCCTTTCCCTTTTAATTTTCGTCCACTGTCACTATATCTATCTCTATCTCTCTTTTAGCCAAACAAAAACCCATAACTAACCATCTCCTTGACTTATCCCTTTATTTTTGTGCCAATTGTTGCAATCCTTCTCCTTTATACCTGCAACAGATGGAAATGGCTCCTCCAATGGAGAAAAGACGGAAAGGTAAAGTTTATCCCTATGTTAATTATGTCCTTCGTGTGCTTATAATATCTATTTCAAACTTTCATGCTTCTTTGACCTTCCTATCACCCCTTCTTTGCTCTTACCTCTACGTTTTATTTCTTTATCCTCTTATAGCTAGGGTTTTTGTATTTTTCTTTAGGTTTGCTCCCTTCTCTTCCACTCTCTCTCATTTTTCTTGTTTCAATCATGGCTTTTATCTTATTTGATTTTTCATGATACCTTATTACTAGTACTATTAATGTTCTATTGATTTGTGTTGATATTTAATTCTTGATTGCTTTATTTAGCATTGTTAATTTTAGTATGTGATCTTGATTGCCAGTGCTTTTTATTTGCCTTAAAGTTTCATATACGAAGATCTATTAGCTTATAATTCATTTATATGATTTAAGCATTTTGTTACTATTTTATGGATAGACTTGAGTACAAGTTAATGAATTCATTTATTCAGTGGATTTTATTATCCTAAATACATAAATTGTTGAAGTATATAATTTAATTCTCGCTATTTTAAGATGTTCATTTCTCGCAACTTCTAACACATTGATTAATTATAGGAATGAACTGATGAAGTTATCATTTGAAAACATAACATTGGAGATGAATATTTTCAACATTTGCAGGCAACCTGAAGATAATAATGATTTACAAGAAGTGGACTTTATTGAAAAATCAGTTTATGATCTATTTAAAACTATTTCCAATTAAATTGAGTTTAATGAATCTGAGAATTTGCAAATGATTTATTTTTAGGAAGAATCAAAGGTAAGTAATTCGAGACCACAATTTGAAGAGTTGCCACCATGATCAATTGAGTGTATACCTTCATGTGTTCAACCACCAAAACTTGATTTGAAGTCATTGTCATTCAATCTTAAATACTCATTTTTGGGAGAAAATAAAACTTTTCCGGTGATAATTTCTTCCAAACTTAATGCACAGAAATGCATTAAGATGGACCATAACTAACATAAAAGGAATTAATCCTTTTATTTGCACACATAAAATTTATTTAAAGGAAAATGCTAAACCCTCTAAAGAAATGCAATGAAGGCTTAATTCTAATATAAAAGAAGTAGTGAGGAATGAAGTCATTAAGTTTCTAGATAATGAAATCATTTACCATATTTCTGATAGCAAATGGGTAAGTCCTACCCAAGTTGTACCCAAGAAATTTGGAGTCACTGTGATAACAAATGAAAAAAAGAGTTAATTCCAATTATGACTGTTACTAGTTGGCGCATGTGCATTGACTATAGAAAACTTAATTCAATGACTAGAAAAGATCATTTCCCCTTAGCTTTCATAGATCAACTCCTAGAAAGAGTTGCAAGTCATGAATTTTATTATTCCTAGATGGCTATTCGGGTTATAATCAAATTGAAATTGCATTGAAAGATCAAGAGAAAACTACTTTTACATGTCCATTTAGTACTTTTGCTTATCAAAGGATGCCTTTTGGATTATGTAATGTGTTGCGATGTCGTAGTCGCACAAATTAATTACCCTAGCTTAAAACACAACACACAAGATAGTATAGAGCAAGTAAGGGGTTGATCCTACAAGGAAGATTTAGTTCAGATTTTTATGTTATACGTTATGCAATTGGAGGGTTTTGATTTGTAATGATCTAAACTATGGAAGAAATTAAACTAGTAAATAAAATCAATTGAAATTGAAATTTATCAAGAAAACAAACCTTGAAACAAAACTACAATTTATATTCTGAATTTTTATCTTTTTTTAATGTTGGTTAATTAATAGATTCTCCGTATAACTAACTGATTAGTACTTAAAAGTGCATTTTTATCATGGTTTTATATCATCATTTTGCACTTGAAGTATCAATAACTCCTTAACTAAAATATGTTTTATAATAATGTATCTAATAATATAAGATACCTATAATTTGTGGTAAATATCTATTTTTAATGCAGGTCAATCACATAAATGAAAGGATTGATTGATGACTTGAAGAACTTAAATTGCAAGGATAAAGAGATGGTCAAACTTAGAGAAGAGATGTCGGTGCAATCCAAACCGGAACACGGTTTGGTAATTGGGTCATATCTGGAGCTACAGATCTCAGATTTAGGTCCAATTTATATGGATGGAAAGGTAAGACATAGGCCTATAACTTTCATATGGAGCCCAAGATCTAAAAAGGCCATTTGCAAGTCCAAATTGTAGCAACAACAAAGAAGCCCGAATCTGTCTTCCAGCCCGAGCACTGTTCGGTATTTTGGCCATATCTGGAGTTCTAGAAGTCCAAATGAGCTGAAGTTTTTACACAAGAAAGCTGAGACAATTGCCTACAACTTTCATGTTTGCACCTGGCTCCAGTTTTGACGTTATCAATGACGTTTTGGGCAGACAAGAGAAGATAAGGATTGTCACCAAGTCAAAAGTTGGCCACCCACTTATCAATTAGTCATCAAATCAATAGTTCCCAATTTTGGCCTATAAAAGGAGGCATTTGCCATGCATTTAGGCATCTTGGTTTCCAGATCAAGATCATTCTCTTCCTTTCTCTCTTTGTATTTTTTGTAATGTTTATGCTTTGCTTTAATTAATATTAAGTTTATGCCTTTCATTTCCTTTCCTTTACTTAGTTAGCTTTTATGTTCTTATTTTGTTTTACTATTTTACTTTCTTTCATTATGTCTAGCTAAGTTACTTATGTCAAGGTGAAAAGGTTACACTAATGGTGGAAGAATAAGTATAGTGTAAACTTAATATGGACTTTAATGTTTGATACTAACATGTTTTGTATTTGTTATCTTGTTCACTCTTTAATACTTTGCTTGTTAAATGACTAATCTTGATTTATGTTGTATAACACTTGGTACAACAAATGCTTGGCACTTTCATAGCCCATAATGTATGGTATAACCGACACCTGAGCTATGAAAGGAACTTGATTTGTTGTTAACATAAGTTATAATCATGAATGCTTGACGAGATTTACAAGTATTAGCATTAATTAAATAAGATGACTAATGTAATCATGTTAACAATATATAATCTGATTGGAACCTCCTTTGTGTGTGGTTTCCAATTCAATAATAAAAGTTTATACTATACTTGTTTAATATACCATTAGTGGAACCTCTAACCTTGACATTTGTTATTATTATTGTTTAATTAATATTTCATCTCAAAGTTCTCATCATCATCATCATCTTCTTCTTCTCTTTCATTATTATTATTATTATTATTATTATTATTATTATTATTATTATTATTATTATTATTAGTACTACTACTACTAATACTATTATTATTATTATTATTATTGTTATTATTATAGTTATAGTTGTTATTGCTATTATTGTTGTTTATAATTGTTGTCTATAATTTGTACAATTAACCTCCCTGTGGTTCGACCCCGGTCTTGCCGGGTTATTTATTACTTCGACACTCCTGCACTTGGGAGAAGACATCAATCTTTTAGTCGTGTCACTAACCCTAACCAACAAACAATCACAATGTCCGCATTAATGATTTAGTTCAATGGCAGCCTTAAGAACTAGATATTTGAGTATTCTCCCTAAGTTTAATAATGTAGTTCCGCCACAATTATCAAGCTTAGTTGCTTCATAAGTTCATACATCACAACTCTGGTTTTGATATCAAACTTAGCAATAAATTGTTCATAATAATAACTTAGAGTTTTGCTCTAGCAATTATCAACAACAATCATAGAAATATGCATAGGAAAATAATCATACTCATTCATAATATAAACTAAAAATAAAATGAAGAATAAATCTCACGATTCTTGAAATCCAAAGGTTTGTTGTGTTGTTGCAACCAAAAAAATAGCTTAGCCTTGCATAACTATTGAACAACCACTCTTAAAGAATGAAGAGAGCATGATTTTTGGGTTTGTAGAGGAGAGAATTTATGTTTCTTAACTTCTAACTGCTGCCCCCTTCTCTCCTCTCTCTCTTTCTTTTTATATGCTAAGAAACCCTTGTTCCTAATTTACAAAGTAGTCCTCTCTTAAGTTGACAATTGACATTTAAGTACTTCAATAACTATTTTCCCTAAAAAAGAGTAATAGCCTTACATGAAATCTTTAAGCTCTGACTTAGAGGAGCTAAATTGCTAATATAAAAACTTGGATGATAGTCTAGAAGCTTCAAAACATAATTTGGACTTATTTCTTCACGAAACCTGATTGCTGGCAGAATTCAGTTATCATCTTTGAAAAATCATATCTCCCTCATCTGACATTTTGTTTTGCTGAAATTTAGAGAGTTTACAGACATTTGAGTCAGGAATCCAAAAAAATTAAGTGTGTATAAATTAGACTTCTATAGATCCAGATATTGAATTTTGAATAGACAAAGGTCAATAGTGGCAGAATGCGAGATTTGACCTTGAAGGATGTGATTTCCATGATCTTTCTCTTTTTATTTTTCTTGCATTACATTTCCAGAAAGGTATAAATGTTAGCTTTTTAGTGCCACTAAAATCACTTCATTTCGATCTCTAGAACTCACGCTCTGCACAAAACATCAACTGAACATCAAGTTTGCCAATTATCTCCAATTTACTCCTTTTTGCATTTTTCATCCAAAAGTGCCTTGCAAACATAAAACAAAGAATATCAAGACATTTTACATATAAAACATGGACAAAACATTAGGTAAATATGGGTGAAACTATCGAATAATATGGTTACATCATAATGCATCAGCCATGTTTCAAAGTTGCATCCTTAGCATATTCAGTGATATGCTTGAACATTTTCTTGAAATTTTTATGGATAATTTTTCTATTTTTGGCGATTCATTTGATGATTATTTAACTAACTTAGAAATGATTTTGAGTAGGTGTGAAGAGAAGAATCTTGTGCTGAATTGGGAAAAATGTTATTTTATGGTAACAAACGACATTGTATCGGGTCATATTATTTCATTAAAAGGAATTGAGATTGACAAATCTAAAATCAAGTTAATTGCCAACTTGCCAACACCAAAATCAGTTAAAGATGTTAGATCATTCTTAGGACATGTTGGTTTTTATAGAAGGTTCATCAAAGATTTTAGTGTTATATCTAAGCTATTATGTAACCTTCTAATAAAGAAAAATATTTTTGAATGGACTGAACAATGTAAAAAAAACCTTTGTTAAACTTAAAAACTTGCTTGCTTCTGCTCCTATCATTCAACCTTCTGATTGGTCATTACCTTTTGAAATAATGTGTGACGCTAGTGATTATGCTGTGGGTGCTGTTTTGGGACAAAAAAATATAAGAAACCTCATGTGATTTACTATGCAAGTAAAACTTTAAATAGTACTCAAATAAATTATACCACCACTAAAAAAGAATTACTTGGAGTAGTATTTGCATGTAAAAAATTTAGGTCTTATCTTGAAGCTCACATGTTGTTGTTTTTAGTGATCATACAACTTTGAAATATCTTCTTTCAAAAAAGGATTTTAAGGCTAGACTGGTACAATGGATTTTGTTCCTTCAAGAATTTGATATCACAATCACAGACAAGAAAGACATCGAACATGTTGTCGCAGATCATTTGTCAAGATTGATAATAGATTCTAGATCTGACATCACACTAATCGATGAATACTTTTCTGATGAATTCTTATTTTCTATCTCTACAATACCTTGGTTTGCTAATATTGTTAATTTTCTTGTTTCAAGATGATTAGTACTTAAAAGTGCATTTTTATCATGGTTTTATATCATCATTTTGCACTTGAAGTATCAATAACTCCTTAACTAAAATATGTTTTATAATAATGTATCTAATAATATAAGATACCTATAATTTGTGGTAAATGTCTATTTTTAATGTAGACCTATCACATAAATGAAAGGATTGATTGATGACTTAAAGAACTTAAATTGCAAGGATAAAGAGATGGTCAAACTTAGAAAAGAGATGTCGGTGCAATCCAAACCGGAACACTGTTCGGTAATTGGGCCATATCTGGAGCTACAGATCTCAGATTTAGGTCCAATTTATATGGATGGAAAGGTAAGACATAGGCCTACAACTTTCATATGGAGCCCAAGATCTAAAAAGGCCATTATCAAGTCCAAATTGTAGCAACAACAAAGAAGCCCGAATCTGTCTTCCAGCCCGAGCACTGTTCGGTATTTTGGCCATATCTGGCGTTCTAGAAGTCCAAATGAGCTGAATTGTTTACACAAGAAAGCTGAGACAATTGCCTACAACTTTCATATTTACAACTGGCTCCAATTTTGACGTTATCAATGACGTTTTGGGCAGACAAGAGAAGATAAGGATTGTCACCAAGTCAAAAGTTGGCCACCCACTTATCAATTAGTCATCAAATCAATAGTTCCCAATTTTGGCCTATAAAAGGAGGCATTTGCCATGCATTTAGGCATCTTGGTTTCCAGATCAAGATCATGCTCTTCCTTTCTCTCTTTGTATTTTTTGTAGTGTTTATGCTTTGCTTTCATTAATATTAAGTTTATGCCTTTCATTTCCTTTCCTTTAGTTAGTTAACTTTTATGTTCTTATTTTGTTTATCTATTTTTCTTTCTTTCATTATGTCTAGCTAAGTTAATTATGTCAAGGTGAAAAGGTTACACTAATGGTGTAAGAATAAGTATAATGTAAACTTAATATGGACTTTAATGTTTGATAATAACATGTTTTATATTTGTTATCTTGTTCACTCTTTAATACTTTGCTTGTTAAATGACTAATCTTGATTTATGTTGTATAACACTTGGTACAACAAAATGCTTGGCACTTTCATAGCCCATAATTTATGGTATAACCGACACCTGAGCTATGAAAGGAACTTGATTTGTTGTTAACATAAGTTATAATCATGAATGCTTGACGAGATTTACAAGTATTAGCATTAATTGAATAAGATGACTAATGTAATCATGTTAACAATATATAATCTGATTAGAACCTCCTTTGTGTGTGGTTTCCAATTCAATAATAATAGTTTATACTATACTTGTTTGATATACCATTAGTGGGACCTCTAACCTTGACATTTGTTATTATCATTATTTAATCGTTACATTAATATTCCTTCTCCAAGTTCTCATCATCATCTTCTTCTTCTCTTTTTTTTTTTTTATTATTATTATAGTTATTGTTGTTATTGCTATTATTGTTGTTTATAATTGTTGTTTATAATTTGTACAATTAACCTCCCTGTGGTTCGACCCCGGTCTTGCCGGGTTACTTATTATTTCGACACTCCTGCACTTGGGAGAAGACATCATCCTTTTAGTCGTGTCAAGTTTTTGACGCCGTTGCCGGGGAGGTAAGTTCTTGTATAAATTATAATATTTATTTTATTTTCTCTTTTCACTTTTCTTATATATAATTTTGTTTCTTTTCTCGTGTTTCTTCTTCTTTTGTTTTCTTCTTCCTTTTATTCTATTCCTATACGTGCATGAGAGTGTGGTCACGTACATCGAGTGGTAGACTTTGTAAGATATCCTCATCATTTTCAGAAAATATGGCCGAACAAGATAATCAATCACTTCATAATGAGAATAATGAGAATAACCGTGCTAGAACACTTAGAGACCACATGAATCCCATAAGACCAAGTGCACCATCATGCATAGTTTTTCCTCCCGATGCATCTCATTTTAATTTTAAACCAGGTATTATTCAACTTTTACCTTCTTTTCATGGTTTGGAATTGGAAAATTCATACTTGCATTTAAGGGAATTTGAGGAGGTCTGCAACACATATAATAATTTAAATTGTAGCATGAACACCTAAGCTTTTTCCTTTTTCATTAAAAGATAAACCTAAAACATGGCTATAAAATTTGAGACCAGGATCCATTCGTGCTTGGGATGAAATGCAACAACAGTTTTTAAAGAAGTTTTTCCCATCTCATAGAAAAAACTCTTTCAAGAGACAAATCACCACTTTCACTCAAAAACCAGGAGAAACATTTTACAAATGTTGGGATAGGTATCGAGATTTGCTTAGTACTTGCCCCCATCATGGTTTTGAAACATGGAGATTGGTTTCACATTTCTATGAAGGGTTAACACCTAAAGATAAGCAAATGGTTGAATTGATGTGCAATGGAACTTTTGAAGATAAAGACCCTGATGAAGCAATGGAGTACTTAGACTTGTTAGCTGAAAATGCTCAAAATTGGGACACTGTGGGTACATATGAGGCACCGAGTAAAACTCAACCTCATACATCAAGTGGAGGTATGTACAACCTTAGGGAAGACCATGACCTTCAAGCCAAGTTTGCATCTTTAGCTAGAAAAGTCGAGGCACTATAATTGAAAAAGAGTGGTCAATTAAAATCTGTTGAAAACATTGTGTGTCAAATCTGTGAAACAAATGAACACTCAACCAACGATTGTCCAACCTTGCCTTTTTTTAAAGAATGTCTCCATGAACAAGCCTATGCTTTAAATAGTTTTTAAAAGGCCAACCACAACCCATTCTCCCAAACATACAACCTTGGTTGGAGGAATCACCTAAATTTCAGTTGGAAGAGTGAGAACAACAATGCACAAACTTCACAACCACCATTTCAAGCACACCACAATTTCCAAAATTCTCTTGGATATGCACCTCCTTATGCTCCACCTCCTAGAAGAAATCTTGAGGAAACATTGCATGCATTCATTGAAAAGCAAGAGACAATCAATACTCAACTTGCTCAAAACATGACAGATTTTAAAGATACTCTTGCTAAATTAACATCTGCTCTTAGTTTCCAAGAGAAAGGTAAGTTTCCATCTCAAACACAACAAAATCCCAAAGGCCAATACAATACAAATGCAAGTAGTTCCGGAAGCCAACATATGGATCAAGTCAAATCAGTCACTACTCTGCGCAGCGGTAAGGTTATTGAAAAACCTTCTATTGAACTTTATGAGAAAGATGATGAGTCAATCTCTGAGGGTAAGGAAGGGGATGAATCTGAAAATTGCAAAGAAACGACTGATTCACCGCCAGCACTTCTATTTCCTCAAGCCATGACCAAACAAAGGAAAGTCATTCAGAACTCTGAAATTTTTAAAATTTTCAAACAGGTAAGAATCAATATACCTTTGCTGGATGCTATTAAACAGGTTCCTTCCTATGCTAAATTTTTAAAAGATCTATGCACTGTGAAGAGGAAACTGAATGTGAAAAAGAAAGCCTTTCTAGCCGAACAAGTAAGTGCTATTCTTCAAAACAATACTGCTTTGAAATATAAAGACCTTGATTGTCCTACAATTTCCTGCTTTATTGGAGAGCATAAAATTGAAAGAGCCTTACTTGATCTTGGTGCTAGTGTGAATTTACTTCCATATTCAGTTTTTTAGAGTCTCAATCTAGGTCAGTTAAAACCAACTTCTATATCTCTTTTACTTGCCGATAGATCTGTAAAAGTGCCTAGAGGAATAATTGAAGATGTGTTAGTACAAGTCGATAAATTCATTTATCTTGTGGATTTTATTGTCTTGGACACAGAACCTATTGAAGCATGTAATTCATTTCCTGTTATTTTAGGACGTCCATTTCTTGCAACTTCTAATGCATTGATTAATTGTAGGAATGGACTGATGAAGCTATCATTTGGAAACATGACATTGGAGATGAATATTTTCAACATTTGCAAGCAACCTGGAGATGATAATGATTTACAAGAAGTAGATCATATTGAGGAATTAGTTTATGATCAACTTGAATCTACTTTAAGTAAAAATGAATTGGATGAAACTGAAGATTTGCGAATGATTTATTCTGAGGAAGAAATCATGGATGAAACAAGCACCGAAAATGTTGATGCGAATCTTTTGTCAACAGTGACAACAGATTTGACTTCTAACATCACACCAAAGGATGATTACTTTCCTAACGAATCCTTACTTTCTCTTAGTACAATGCCTTGGTATGATAAAAATATCAATTTTCTTACTTTAGGAGATTTGCCAGCTGATTGGAGTACCCAAGAAAAAGAAAAGTTTTTGAAGGAAGCGAAGAATTTTTATTGTGATGACCCTAACTTATTCAAATATTGTCCTGATCAAATATTTCAAAGATTCATTCCCGACAATGAGGTAAGTAGTGTCATTAAACTTTGTCATTCTGAAGCATGTGGAAGTTGTTTCTCGTCAAAAAAGACAATTGCAAAAATATTTCAAAATGGATTTTATTGGTTCACCATGTTCAAAGACACGTATGCATTCTGCAAAACTTGTGCAAATTATCAAAAAGTTGATACTGGTCAAAAAGTTTTGTTTTATAATTCTCAATTCTATGCATTCCCTAAAAAGATAAGATTAAGATGGAGCAATCCTTATGGGGCCTGTGATATTGAGAATTCAATGAATGACAATGATTTTAAGGAAAATGAACATCGTTTGAAAGCTTACTTTGATAATTTTCCTAGTGAAAATGAATCAGCTGGTTTGAATGATCTTGTAGATAAAGGTTGATTATTTTATTTTTCTCACATTTTCTTTTTTATGTTTCTTTTTGAGTGATTTTTGCTAGTTTCTCTCACCCCGGTCAAATGGCGGATAACGGTACTCCGTGACCTAAGTCGGTTCTTTCAGTTTCCCACAATTACTGATATTTGTGTATATATTTGTGCAATTCTTTGAATCTCTCTTCCAATTCTCATTTCAAAATGGACACTAATCTTGAAAAATTGAAAAAGTATTTTCCCGCTCTGCCTCAGAATGCGATCACAAAAATTTACCGTGCTAGATGTGCAAGATTGAGATTATTAATGAATCATGGAATTCCTGAAGATATTCGCTGGTTGATTGAAGCAAAGGTCCGATTATCAGGTGAGTCCTCTAACTTCATTTCACACATGCCTAGAACAGGTAAAAGCACTTTTGCAAAGAAGCGTCGTGCAAAACGACTGGATGTCTGTCATCGATGTGCTAGATGGACTTGTAATACACAATGTCGTTCTTTAGGAATGGTATCTATAAATCGTGAAGATAAAATACAATTCATTAAGGATGGCCTAAGTAAGGAGTCTTTAGATAATCTTCTATTGACTCTTGAGACGCATCCTAGTGGAGATGTGCATCGTGTAATTCATGATTTATGGCCACTATTTCATAAAGAACATGATCGACTTAGTCTTGGGAATTTGACTAAAAAAGACCCTGTTTGCCAGTTTTTAAGAAAACTGGATGGGAAGCTGATTAGTACTTAAAAGTGCATTTTTGTCATGGTTTTATATCATCATTTTGCACTTGAAGTATCAATAACTCCTTAATTAAAGCATGTTTTATAATAATATATCTAATAATATAAGATACCTATAATTTGTGGTAAATGTCTATTTTTAATGCAGGCCTATCACATAAATGAAAGGATTGATTGATGACTTAAAGAACTTAAATTGCAAGGATAAAGAGATGGCCAAACTTAGAAAAGAGATGTCGGTGCAATCTAAACCGGAACACTGTTCGGTAATTAGGTCATATCTAGAGCTACAGATCTCAGATTTAGGTCCAATTTATATGGATGGAAAGGTAAGACATAGGCCTACAACTTTCATATGGAGCCCAAGATCTAAAAAGGCCATTATCAATCGATGATTACTTTCCTAACGAATCCTTACTTTCTCTTAGTCCAATGCCTTGGTATGATAAAAATATCAATTTTCTTGCTTTAGGAGATTTGCCAGTTGATTGGAGTACTCAAGACAAAGAAAAGTTTTTGAACGAAGTGAAGAGCTTTTATTGTGATGACCCTAACTTATTCAAATATTGTCCTGATCAAATATTTCAAAGATTCATTCCCGACAATGAGGTAAGTAGTGTCATTAAACTTTGTCATTCTGAAGCATGTGGAAGTTATTTCTCGTCAAAAAAGACAACTGCAAAAATCTTACAAAGTGGATTTTATTGGCCCACCATGTTCAAGGACACACATGCATTCTGCAAAACTTGTGAAAATTGTCAAAAGATTGATACTGGTCAAAAAGTTTTGTTTTATAATTCTCAACTCTATGCAGTCCCTAGAGAGCTAAGACCAAGATGGAGCAATCCTTATGGGGCCTGTGATATTGAGAATTCAATGAATGACAATGATTTTAAGGAAAATGGACATCATTTGAAAGCTTACTTTGATAATTTTCCTAGTAAAAATGAATCAACTAGTTGGAATGATCTTGTAGATAAAGATTGATTATTTTGTTTTTCTCACATTTTTTTTGTGTTTCTTTTTGAGTGATTTTTGCTATTTTCTCTCACCCGGTCAAATGGCGAACAACGGTACTTCGTGACTTAAGTCGGTTCTTTCAGTTTCCCACAATAACTTATATCTGTGTATATAATTGTGCAATTCTTTGAATCTCCCTTTCAATTCTCATTTGAAAATGGACACTAATCTTGAAAAATTAAAAAAGTATTTTCCTACTGTGCCTCAGAATGCGATTACAAAAATTTACCGTGCTAGATGTGCAAGATTGAGATTGTTAATGAATTATGGAATTCCTGAAGATATTCGCTGGTTGATTGAAGCAAAGGTCCGATTATCAGGTGAGTCCTCTAACTTCATTTCACACATGCCTGGAACAGGTAAAAGCACTTTTGCAAAGAAGCGTCGTGCAAAATGACTGGATGTCTGTCATCGATGTGCTAGATGGACTTGTAATACACAATGTCGTTCTTTAGGAATGGTATCTATAAACCGTGAAGATAAAATACAATTCATTAAGGATGGCCTGAGTAAGGAGTCTTTAGATAATCTTCTATTGACTCTTGAGACGCATCCTAGTGGAGATGTGCATCGTGCAATTCATGATTTATGGCCACTATTTCATAAAGAACATGATCGACTTAGTCTTGGGAATCTGACTAAAAAAGACCCTGTTTGCCAGTTTTTAAGAAAACTGGATGGGAAGCCTATCCCCGACCCATAGAGGGCGTTTAAGCCGTTCTTGGAAGTAAAACCAAGGGAAGATGTGAGTCACAATCACAACTACTTGTACATACACATGCTTTTTTTTTTCAAAAAATAAATAAATAAATAAAAAGAGAGAGAGAGAGAGTGTGAGACTCCAGCTGGCCTACATATAGATGTTATGATTGCCTTTCTAATTTCTCATCTATAAAACCCTCTTTTCCTTCCTTTCATGTCTACTCAACCCATACATTTAACAAATACAGAAGTGTGTAGAAATGGCAAGTTCCTCAAGTCATCAAATAAGAAATATTTGTGTTTTCGGTGGATCTAGTCCTGGGAAAGAAAAGGAGTTTTTAGAATCAGCAAATCATCTTGGTCAGGTGCTAGCTGAGAGAAAGATTTATTTAGTATATAGGGGAGGCAGTCTTGGGTTAATGGGAGGTGTGTCAATAGCTGCATTTTTAGGAGGTAGTCAAGTTTTGGGGGTCGTCCCTGAAGCTTTGTCACAAGGGGACATCATTGGAAAAACAATTGGAGAGGAACTTCAGGTCTCCACAATGTCGGCTCGAATGAATGCAATGTTTAACCATGCTGATGCTTTCATTGCTTTACCAGGTGGTCTAGGCACATTGGAAGAGATCTTTCATATTTCCTCTTGGGCTCAATTGCACATTCACCATAAACCCATTGGTTTGTTAAATGTTAATGGTTATTATGATAAGTTGTTGTCTTTTCTTGATCATGCTGTGGAACAAGAATTTTTAACATCTTCTGCACGACAAATCATAATCTCTGCTACTACTGCTGAACAATTGATTGACCAACTACAATCTTTCATTCCTGTGATTGATCCTTCCATGAGTCGCATAAATTGGTCATCTACGGGAAGCCGTAAAAAGCTTAGATTGGATTTGAGCCTTCATTTGTGAATTTTTGTGTCTTTTGGTTTTATTATTGTGTTTTGTTATTTTTTATTTTTGTTTCAGTGTGTTTCAGGTTTTGTCAGTGTTCGTTATTTCAGGTGATATCTTCTATACTCTATCTTTCTACCTTAGAACATTGAGGACAATGTCTCGTTTTGGTTGGGGGGAGAGGGTAGTAGTTGATAAAAAAAAAAAATTGTTTTTCATTTCATAAAGCATGTGCATAATTGTTGTTACTAGGATGGCAGAGTAAAGGAGTTCTTTTGTTAAAGTGACTCTTGAGACGCATCTTAGTAATCATTCTTAATAAGGTCTATTATAATACTTCCTGAAATATTCAGGTTTACAAACTCTCGTATTGTTACCACTTAATTCTGCTCATATACTTATTTAACATGTATTCTTAAACCTTAATTTACACACACACACTTTAACATATGATTGTGGGTTGCATATTGGATTATTACATTATTTATGTTCTTTTGTTAAAGGTAACAACTAAGGGAAAGAGATTGTATATAATAAAAAAAACAAAACAAAAAAAAACAAAAACAAAAACAAAAAAAAAATGATGATAATAAAAATGTAGATAAGTTTGGTTTCGTAGCCTCCCTAACCTAAGCAATTAAGCCCGAAGGGGTGTTTTAACACCTAATACCCTAAAGTCAACTGACTTGGGAGCTATTGGCCCAACGCTTGTTACATGGGTTGAGGAGAAAAGCTTAAGGGAATCAAACATTGCACTATCTACATATCAGTATCTGCGACCCGAGTTACTAAGCTCGTAGGGGTGTCTTAACACTTAATTCCCTAAGACCAACTGGTCTGGGAGTCATTAGCTGAAAGCTCGTTATATGGGTTAAAGATGCATGATGTTTTTAAATTATATGTATATAGAGTTAAAAAAAAAAAAAAAAGACAAAAATAGTAATCCCAACCCAAGGAAGTTAACCTTAAACATTAGAACAAAAATTTTGTTTTCTTCCAAGAAAAGCCCCATAATTATGTGTTGATACATTGAGCACAAAAGAAAGGTTTATTAATATCTTGTTAAGTGGTATTGAGCAGATATATAAATTTAATGAGAGTTTGTTTATCTGGATAGATTAATGGAAGTTAAATGATCAATACCTTGCTTTGTGAAATTTGCAAATTGTTTTAACGCTTTGATTACTAGGGACTAGTAATAAGCTGGTTGAGGGGTGTGATTAGTACTTAAAAGTGCATTTTTGTCATGGTTTTATATCATCATTTTGCACTTGAAGTATCAATAACTCATTAACTAAAACATGTTTTATAATAATGTATCTAATAATATAAGATACCTATAATTTGTGGTAAATGTCTATTTTTAATGCAGGCCTATCACATAAATGAAAGGATTGATTGATGACTTGAAGAACTTAAATTGCAAGGATAAAGAGATGGTCAAACTTAGAGAAGAGATGTCGGTGCAATCCAAACCGGAACACTGTTTGGTAATTGGGTCATATCTGGAGCTACAAATCTCAGATTTAGGTCCAATTTATATGGATGGAAAGGTAAGACATAGGCCTACAACTTTCATATGGAGCCCAAGATCTAAAAAGGCCATTATCAAGTCCAAATTGTAGCAACAACAAAGAAGCCCGAATCTATCTTCCAGCCCGAGCACTGTTCGGTATTTTGGCCATATCTGGAGTTCTAGAAGTCCAAATGAGCTGAATGTTTTACACAAGAAAGCTGAGACAATTGCCTACAACTTTCATGTTTGCAACTGGCTCCAATTTTGACGTTATCAATGACGTTTTGGGCAGACAAGAGAAGATAAGGATTGTCACCAAGTCAAAAGTTGGCCACCCACTTGTCAATTAGTCATCAAATCAATAGTTCCCAATTTTGGCATATAAAAGGAGGCATTTGCCATGCATTGAGGCATCTTGGTTTCCAGATCAAGATCATTCTCTTCCTTTCTCTCTTTGTATTTTTTGTAATGTTTATGCTTTGCTTTCATTAATATTAAGTTTATGCCTTTCATTTCCTTTCCTTTACTTAGTTAGCTTTTATGTTCTTATTTTGTTTTTCTATTTTGCTTTCTTTCATTATGTCTAGCTAAGTTAATTATGTCAAGGTGAAAAGGTTACACTAATGGTGTGAGAATAAGTATAATGTAAACTTAATATGGACTTTAATGTTTGGTACTAACATGTTTTATATTTGTTATCTTGTTCACTCTTTAATACTTTGCTTGTTAAATGACTAATCTTGATTTATGTTGTATAACACTTGGTACAACAAATGCTTGGCACTTTCATAGCCCATAATGTATGGTATAACCGACACCTGAGCTATGAAAGGAACTTGATTTGTTGTTAACATAAGTTATAATCATGAATGCTTGACGAGATTTACAAGTATTAGCATTAATTGAATAAGATGACTAATGTAATCATGTTAACAATATATAATCTGATTGGAACCTCCTTTGTGTGTGGTTTCCAATTCAATAATAAGAGTTTATACTATACTTGTTTGATATACCATTAGTGGAACCTCTAACCTTGACATTTGTTATTATTATTGTTTAATCCTTACATTAATATTTCATCTCTAAGTTCTCATCATCATCATCATCTTCTTCTTCTTCTCTTTCTTTATTATTATTATTATTATTATTACTACTACTACTATTATTATTATTATTATTATTATTATTATTGTTATTATTGTTATCGTTATTACTATTATTGTTGTTTATAATTGTTGTTTATAATTTGTACAATTAACCTCCCTGTGGTTCGACCCCAGTCTTGCCGGGTTATTTATTACTTCGATACTCCTGCACTTGAGAGAAGACATCATTCTTTTCGTCGTGTCAAATAGCAAGGCGTGGAGTGATAATGGACGGATGTGTTGTCATGATTGGTTAGATAATAGTGGCTGGGCTGGTGGGTCTACCGCTGGGAAGTCTAATTATTGGAGGAAAAATGGGAGTGAGATTTTTTTTGGAGAGGATGAAATTTGTTTGGCCGAGACATTGTATCCAGGGGTTGTAATTTTTGCTTACAAGATGTTAACATCTTTTTTTATTGAGCATTAAGTGGCTTTGGAGGAAGCTTTTAGGATTAGTTCCTTTGAAGATGGTTCTTTTGATGCCGAGTATAGTGCGATATTGCCTATGAGGTGCAAGGATAGGGAAAGACTTCCATGGGAGTGAATGAGAGAAGGCATGCAAGAAAGCTGAATAAAAGCGACATGCGAGGACAGAGAAGGAGCTCTTAAAATGTCCACCAAGTGTTTGATAAAAATTTTCTTTGGGAGAGTTTTTAATACATGATAAAGTTATAATATTCCATATTTGATAGCTTTTTAGTTATTAAATTAAAAATAATAATAAACTTATAAAGTATTATAAAATTATTATAATACATGATGTAAAGAGTAATTTTTCAACACACAAAAGTGTAATTATCTCGGTAAACTCATTGAACATGAATTTAATTAAATTTAATAAATTTTACTTTATGATCATATTATAATAAAAATAGATATACATAGAAAATTACATAACAAGTTTTAAGAAAATGAATCATGAAAAGTTATAAAAAAAATGTTTCCTAATGTTATAAAAATGTTATAAAATGAATGTAATAAATTTATTTGAAAACAAAATAAAAACTTAACAATTTTTAATTATTACTTTTAATAAATTATTGAGTATAACATTAAAAAACATATATAAATGTCAAAAATGTGTTAAATACCTAAATTAGGTGGCCAACACATTCTACTTATTAAAAAGAAAAAAATACACATCAGTTTTTAAAGCTAGATTATTTTTTTTTTAAATAGATAAATGGTACATTTTCCTTCCATTTTTTTTTTTGTAAAAAAACACCTTCCATTTCTTTTGTAAAAAAACACATAACATATATTATCTACTAATTTGTGGTCGGAAAGTTCTGGTTTTTTAAACATAAAAAATATATTATTATTTTTTTATTTAAAAACTTCTAAAATATATATTATTAACCTTGATAAATTAATATCTAACCTAAAAACAAACTTTAATTAGTAAATATAAAATGAAAATAATTTCAAAATCAAAGAAAGTTTATGAACCTCTACTATTATTTTCAATAAGATGATGGGTAAAAATACTTTAATGAATCTCTTGTTATTAATTGTTTTTAGTTGTTAAAATGTGGACAATTTATAATTTTCTTTTTTCTTTTTTCTAATGACTCTATTTTCTTTCTCAAAATCAAGGATTGCAATATGAATAAATGAAAATTTTAAAACTCAAAGGAGTACAAAATGTGAAGCAAAAAAACTTTATGGAACAAATTTTTTAATTTCATACCTTATGTATGAAAAGAGTTATTAAACTTCGTTTTTAAATCTCAATTTATTTTAAACAATAAATTTGGATTCTATTTTGTCAAATAAAATATTAACTTAATAATGAGATTTTTTTTTGGCATTGAAAAAACTCATAATAACAAGCTGATGAGTGTTTGCCTTTGTCATTTAATTTTTCAAAATATTTTTTTTATTTTAAAAATTTTAAATTAATATTTTTATATGTTTTTCAATAATTTTAATATATTTTTAATTAAAAAATAATTTAATAAAAATACACTTATTTTATTATTAAACACACTCAATTTATTTTAGCGGGTTGAGTTTTTTTTTAATTAATTAATTATTTAAGAAAAAAATTTAATTTCGATTCAAATATAAATTAATTCAAATATAAAATATTAAGAAAGAAAAGAAAAGAAAATACACGCCCAGCTTTGCCCTAAGGCTAAAACCCTCCTCTGGTATTCCAACCCCGTCGCTCTCTCCTCACACAAATGCAACCATAGCCGCCTCCAAAATCCAGTTCAACTTCTCAAACATGTCAGCGAAATGGCGTGCATTACAGCACCGCCATCGCTACACATACAGTGCTGTGATATTCCCGTCTTCCTTCATAGACACCTTGCTTTCTCAATCTCTCCTTCCCTTAAACCCTAACTTCTCCCTTTTCTTCACCCAGCTCAAAACCCTAATTTCTCTCAATTCAATTTACTCTCAAGTAAACCACTCCAAAAACTTGGCTTCCTCCTTCACCAACCTCCTATCTCTAATACACACCGAAAACGACACTCCGATTCTTCAAACGGCATGCCGTTTTTACGTGGAAGTTTTATTTCTGGAAAATTCAGTGCCTTTACATCGAACTTTGATTTCTGGTTTATCAAAAGTGAGTAATAAGGATCGTCAGGTTTTGATTGTTGAGTGTTTTAGGGATTTATGTGAGGAGTACAAGAAATGGAGTGATAGAAAGAGGTTTTGTTTATCACGTGCTGCTTTATCAATTATGGGGATGCCAAAATTAGGGTTTTTGATTAGTGTTGTTGGTGATTGTGCAGTTTTGATTGGCTGGGATATTGTTTTGGGATTAGATAGTGTTGTTTCGGAGATTGAGGATTTGGGTGGTAGGCCATCTCCGGTTGTTATGGAGCAATGTCAAGAGAGTTTGTCTTGCTTGTATTATTTGATCCAGCGGTTTCCGGGGACGTTTAAGTGTTTTGAGGAGGTGGAGTTTATGGAGAGGGTTTTGGGGGTTTTGGTTAGTGTGTTGAAGTCGATGGCTTTCACTAGGGATTGCTTTGTAGCGGCTGGAGTGGCATTGTGTGCTGCTTTGCAAGTTTGTCTTACTAGTGAAGAGCTTGGTTTGGTTATTGTTAAAGCTATATTTAATGGTATTACTTGTAGTTCCAGCGGTACTAATTGTTTTGAAAGTGAGTTGAGAGATTTGATTTTGAAGGTTCCATTTAAAGGGGATTTGTGTTTTGAGATAAATGGCTTTTCTGTTTTGAGCCGGTTGTGCTTGATTAGGGGGGTTCTTACTGCTGTTTCGAGGGCTGTACTCAATTTCCAATTTGTTGTATCGAGTGGCGGTTTGAATGTTAATGAGGAAAATGGAAATTGTTGTGGCTCTGTTAAGACTATTTTGTATGATGGGATTTTGCCTGAGTTGTGTAATTATTGTGAGAACCCTATCGATAGTCATTTTAATTTTCATGCATTGACAGTGTTGCAAATTTGTTTGCAACAGATGAAGACTTCAATGCTAAGTAATCTTACTGTCATCTCGAATACTTATGAACCCATACCAGTAGAAATGGGGACACGGATACTGAAGATCATATGGAATAGCTTGGAAGATCCTTTAAGTCAAACAGTGAAACAAGTTCATCTGATTTTTGATCTGTTCTTAGATATTCAGTCATCTCTTCATTGGGGCGAGGGAAGTGAGAGAATAAAATCTTTCTTGCAAAAAATTGCATCAGATATTCTCCGTCTAGGCCCAGGCTGTAAGGGGAGATATGTTCCATTAGCTTTGTTGACCAAGAGGCTGGGTGCAAAAACTATACTGGATATGAGTCCTGATCTGCTGCTTGAAACTGTACAAGCTTACATTGATGATGATGTGTGCTGTGCTGCTACAACATTCTTGAAATGTTTCCTTGAGTGTTTGCGTGATGAATGTTGGAACTGTAATGGGATTGAGGAAGGTTATGCGGTTTATAGAGGGTATTGTTTGCCTCCCTTTCTGTTTGGACTTGCTTCTGGTGTTTCAAAGCTTCGTTCAAATGTGAGCACATATGCTTTGCCTGTTCTACTGGAAGTTGATAGAGATAGCATATTTCCTATGCTTGCGTATATCTCAGTTGGGCTTACTGGGGCAGAAAATGAACTGTCACATCCCGAGCTCTCTTGTACAAATGTAGAACTGGGAGTCGAGCAACAAGTAGCTGTTTTAGTGTCTTTGGTAAAGGTATGCCGTTCACTTGCTCTAATTGAAGGCGACATTGATTTGTGGGATGCATCACAACCACTTCAGACAAATGGTATGCTGGGGACAGATAGTATGAATATCTATGCTCTTTTCTCCATAAAGGGGATAAAGGTTAAGGTCCATGTTGAATGGCTAGTCTTGGCACTAAGACATGTTGACGAGTTACTCCGTGTAGATGCTGCAGAGTCTCTGTTCTTAAATCCCAAGACTTCTAGTATTCCTTCCTATTTAGAACTCACGCTCTTGAAAGAAGCTGTGCTGATGAACATGAGGAGTTGCTCAACTGGTTTCCAAATGAAGTGGACCAGCTTGTTTAGAAAGTTCTTTGCTCGGGTTCAAACAGCCTTGGAGAGACAACTTAAGCAGGGGAGCTGGCAACCCTTTCTGGATTGCAATAATAATGGAGCATACTCAAATAAAGGGATTGAAGAATCTATAATTAAAAGGGCAGAGAATCTTTTCAATTTTATGAGATGGTTGTCTTGTTTTCTATTTTTTTCATGCTATCCCTCTGCTCCTTATAAGAGAAAAATAATGGCCATGGATCTTTTACTCATAATGCTTAATGTTTGGTCTATTACACTGACTTCTCAACATAAGGATGGGTCTCTTTATCCTGAAAGTTCTCTCTATCCTTATAGCAAAGGAATAACCTTACCTGATTCAACGTTGTTATTAGTTGGATCTATCATTGATAGCTGGGACAGGCTGAGAGAGAGTTCTTTCCGCATATTGCTATATTTTCCCAACCCCCTTCCTGGGATATCAAGCAAGGATATGGTCCAGAAGGTGATCAATTGGGCTAAGAAGTTAGTTTGCAGTCCACGTGTCAGAGAGAGTGACGCAGGTGCTCTGATGCTAAAGCTTTTGTTCCGGAAATATGTGTTGGAGCTAGGATGGATACTTAGAGCTTCTGTTGATGTTGTTTGTTTTCAATCACAATCAGAGCTGGTCAATGTTGATAATCAAATTATTGAATCAAAGCCCCCTGTAGTAGAGTATATAAAATCACTAATTGATTGGCTGAATGCTTCTGTGGAAGAGAGAGAGAGGAATCTTTCTGAAGCATGCAAAAACAGCTTTGTTCATGGAGTTTTGCTGACTCTACGATATACTTTTGAGGAATTGGATTGGAATTCAGATGCAGTCTTGTCTAGCATTTCAGAAATGAGGGAAGCATTGGAGAAGCTCCTGGAGCTTCTTGTGCGAATAACATCATTGGCACTTTGGGTGGTTTCTGCAGATGCTTGGTATCTGGCTGACATGGATGAGATGGCTGACGATGATGTTTACTTGATGGATGAAATGGAGGTGGTAAGACCTCCAGAAGATGAAGGCATTAGTTCAAAACATGTGCAGGACAGTAGACCATCGGAACAGATTGTCATGGTTGGTTGTTGGCTGGCTATGAAAGAGGTAATTGTTTATTTTCTGTCTGTAGTCCTTTTTGAAAAGAATTTTTGTAAACTAGGAGGTTGTTTTATATGATAACCATAAATTTAATATGAGGCTTTTCTTCTCTCTCTCTCTCTCTCTTTCCCAGGTGAGTCTTCTTCTAGGAACCATCATAAGAAAAATTCCCTTACCAGGTTATAGTTACTCAGGTTCGAAGTCTGAAGAACCATGTCCTGATGCCTCAATGCTGACAATACCTAATGCAATGCTTGATTTGCAACAACTTGAACAAATTGGAAACCACTTCTTGGAAGTCCTTCTGAAGATGAAGCACAATGGAGCGATTGATAAGACAAGAGTTGGATTCACTGCTCTTTGCAACCGCTTACTTTGCTCAAATGATCCGGGGTATACATCCTTCTAGTCTTTTCCTTTCAAAACTTTATTTGCTTTTGATATGCTGGTATGATAATTGAGCATGGCATAAGATTCCATTGTAGTATTTTTCTTGGGGTTACATCTTGTTTCTACTATCAACACTTTTAAGAAAAGAAATATGAGAAGTCAAAGGTGTTCTGTCTGGCATCTAAACAGTTCCAATTGCCACCTGATCTTCCTTTTTTTTCTCTTCAATATGTTTCTACTCATCAAATAAATGTTTTTCTGATCTTACCTTATCCATTCGGGCCTGTTTTGAAAATTATCTGGTTTATAGGCTCATTTTTTCCCTTATCTGAATTATTCATTTAAATTGTCATGTTCATTACGTGTGGAAAGAAAAACACAAATCATGAGTCTGTTTTCAGTTATGGTTTCTCCTTTTGTAGACTTTGCAAGTTGACAGAAATTTGGATGGAACAACTGATGGAAAGAACCGTTGCCAAGGGCCAGGTTGTGGATGATTTGTTAAGAAGAAGTGCTGGTATTCCCGCTGCATTTATTGCTCTCTTTCTGTCAGAGCCTGATGGTGCACCAAAGAAACTCCTTCCAAGGGCTTTACGGTGGCTAATAGATGTAGCTAATAGCTCCTTGCTGTATCTGGTTGATGCCAAGAGCATGAATGGCGACACCTGCAAGTTGTCATCGACAAATTCAGACCAAGCACCTGATTCTGCAAAGCTCTATAGGGTGAATGTGATGGAAAAAACCTCAAAGATCCGAGATGAAGGTGTAATTCCGACAGTACATGCATTTAATGTTCTTAGAGCTGCTTTTAATGATACAAACCTTGCAACTGATACATCTGGTTTTGCTGCGGAGGCTTTGATTGTTTCAATTCACTCTTTCTCTTCACCATACTGGGAGGTCCGAAATAGTGCCTGTCTGGCATACACTGCCTTAGTACGACGCATGATAGGATTCCTAAATCTTCATAAACGAGAATCTGCTCGACGTTCACTAACTGGGCTTGAGTTTTTTCACAGGTTTGTTGCTATGACTTTGTGGTTAGCTATTTATCTTTTCTGTTTCTTCTCTGATTTTAACATACTGCGAACTACTAGAAATTTGCAAATGAACCATTGGAGCTTAAAACATTTTTCTTGAGGTTCAATTTTCACTCTCAAATTCCCAAAAGCTATATCCCTTTCCATCATTAATGAAGCTTACTTGTAAAATTTCACTTTTGATCTCTGGTAGAAGCAACAAATCATCTTTTCTATGTGCTTTAGGTGAAAATTTAATCGTTCTGTGGATTTTATATGTTCATTTTATTGTACAGAGAGAATGGTTAGGAGGTATCTGGAATACTAGAATTAATGCCTTCTGTTTCATATATTGCTTATAATATAATATATTTCTAAGCATTTATACCTTTTCTCATTGGTTATCCCTGCAGAGTACAATCTAAGAGAAGTACTCTGGCTTATTTTATGCATTGGGAATAACGTGCTACTTGTCATCTATTTAGTGAGGATTCCTTGATGATCTCTTGAAAGTTAGAAAAACCTAAACAAAAGAACACTTAAAAATAGCTGCTCTTCTTATTCACAGAATGGAATCCTATTTTCTGTTGGTATGACTGACAGAAAATGAAAGGGTTTCCCTTATGTAATTAAATTATACTCTGTTATCAAAAATCCAAAAGAATTATTTGTTAAGTATATATATCTATTTTTCACAGCGAACAAGGGTTCCATGAATTTCTTGATCCCTGACATTAATTGGAATTTGACAGGTTAGAATCAATTCCCTGAAATGATTTTGCAATTTTTCTTAAAAGAGCTTTACATTCCATCTGGATTCTTACCTATTGGTAGTTTAATGGGTTCTCCTATTATCATGAATTCTTGACGATTAACCATTTTTTTATACTGGTTAACATTCAAAAGATTATTTGTTCTTCAAGTAGCAACTGATTTAATTTTTTTGCCTGAAGGTACCCCGTGTTGCATCCATTTCTTTACAATGAGCTGAATGTTGCAACTGATGCACTTGGGGATGCAACATCTGGATGCACAGAATCCAACTTACCAAAGGTCGTCCACCCAAGCTTGTGCCCTGTTTTAATTCTTTTATCCAGGCTCAAGCCTTCAACAATTGCTAGTGAGAGTGGAGATGACTTGGATCCATTCCTATTTATGCCATTCATCAGGAGTTGCTCAACCCAAAGTAATCTACGAATTCGTGTTCTTGCGTCTAGAGCTTTAACTGGACTGGTCTCCAATGAGAAACTGCCAACTGTACTCCTGAATATTGGCTCTGAATTGCCTTGCATGGAGCATCAAATTGCAGCCTTTTCTTTTCCCTCTTCCTTATTGAAACCAAGCAATGGAACAGTCTCTAATTATAATTCGATTCATGGAATGCTATTGCAACTGTGTTCTCTTATAGATGCAAATTGCAGAAACCTTGCTGATTTCACAAAGAAAGAGAAAATTCTTGGTGATCTGTTCCAAGTTCTAGTGAAGCGATCATGGATTGCAAGCCCCAAAAGGTGTCCTTGCCCTATCCTTAATGGCTCTTTTATTAGGCTGTTAGATCACATGCTCAGTGTTGCACAAACAGGCCACATCAGTGAGAATTACCTTCCCATCCGCAGTCTGCTGTGGAAGCTATGTACAGAATGCTTAGATGTAGAAGATTCTTTTGGAGTGTCATATTATGATCCAACAGTAGCAGAACTTCGTGAACAAGCAACCATATCCTATTTCAATTGTCTGCAGGCATCTAAAGATGGCATGGAGGAGGTTCTTCAGAAGCCACAGGCACATTTATCACATGACTTGAAGTTGTTGAACCTCCCTGAAACAAAGGAAACTTTTGTCTCACTCGAGAAAAGGCTGATTAGTTCCTTGTCAGATTCATCATATGAAGTTCGACTTGCAACACTGAAGTGGCTGTTGAAGTTCCTGAAGTCGACAGAATCTATCAGTGATGTCCACCATCTGTCCAGCAGTGCAATTGGAATTATTCAGCATTGGAGTAAGCTAAACCTCCAGGAGACAATGGGTAAGCTCCTGGACTCGGAGAAGTATCATAGATGTAAATATTACATTCTGAAGATTCTTTTCACTTGGAACTTGCTGCAGTTTCAGAAACCTGGAAACCAAAATTCTGCTGATACTAAATATGTTGGCAACTTAGATAATGATTCCACGTTTCAGTTCTGGGATAAGTTGTTATCCTTGTACAATATCACAAGACATAAAAAGATAAGAGAGACACTCATCTGCTGCATGGCTTTATGTGTGAAAAAGTTTTCAAGTTTATTAACCAGCAGTGTTCTGTCTTACATGGAGGAGAAAACTTCAAAATCCTGTGAGTCATGTCAACTGGAAAGATCAGCACTTTTGTACAAATATATAACCCATTTTGTCAACCTTATCAAAGAACACAGTTCTTCATCTGAGCCAGTGACCAAGCGCAATGCAGCAGCAGAATCTATTATTGCATCTGGTTTGCTTGAACAAGCAGAACTTATTAGTTCTTGTGTGTTCAGTAATGAAATCCCTGCTGGACTTTCTGGTTCATGTTTTGAACCAAAAGAAGCTGTTAATATGTATGGTCATCAGTTACTCGAGATATGGTTTACATGCATCAAGTTGTTGGAGGATGAAGATGATGCGATACGACAATGGCTCGCCTTGAATGTCCAGAAATGCTTTTCTTCAAAAGCTTCTGGAAGCAGCTTTCATGCTGTTGGGGTCCCAATGCAAGTGGAGAAAGTGATTGAATTGAGTTTTGGGTATCTATCTTATATCTTTGGTCACTGGATTGATTACTTTGATCATCTTTCACAGTGGGTAATAAATGGAGCAAATTATGTAACCTGTAAAGGAGATGTTATCAGACGGGTTTTTGACAAGGAAATTGACAATCATCATGAAGAGAAGCTGTTGATCTGTCAAATATGCTGCTCTCATTTGGAACAGCTTCCAATTTCAAAATCATGGTTGGCTGATGGGCCATTCAAGCAGAAGTTCACAAATTATTTATACTACTGGAGAAGGAGATTTTGTAATCAGTTGACATCGTTTGCCAAGGACCATATTGAGAATTTGGGAGGAGTTGATTGGATAGGTGGTGCTGGTAACCACAAAGATGCATTTCTACCAATATACGCAAATTTGCTTGGCTTTTATGCTCTTTCAAACTGCATGGTCAATGGGAATATCGTGGATGACATGCTTCTACCATCTGAAATTGTTGAAATTGGTAAAGCCATCGACCCATTCTTGAGGAATCCTCTGATTTCAAACCTGTATTTGATAGTTGTAAATTTGCATGAGAGAAAGGTCGGAGCCACTGCTGACATGTTGACTAGTAAATTCATCATAGATGATTCGATTTGGCGTTTTGATCCCTATTTTCTTCTTAGGTAAGATGAATTTGTACAAAAGCTGCATAATTCCAAATGGGTTTTAACTTCATGGATTGCTGTATCATGGAACTGAGAACTGAGATGTACTGTGTTTCTTTAGGATTGTTCAAGTTATGCTCGGGACAGTCCTAGATTGTCTTGGTTTCCTTATTCACCCTTCCATAAATTAGGCTTCAAGTTGTAATTGCCGTTTAATTCTTTAATGGCTGGGTTACCCGAGAGGATATTCTAGTCCTCTATTGAGCGACTGAGTCTATCACCTGGTCTTTGGAAGTTTGTCAACTTTGGACCAGCTGGCATAGTATACCCATGTATTTCGTATTTATGCTTTTATTTTATGCACTATATAATTTTTGTTGCAATTGATAGTCTAGGACGCTGTAAATGTTGCATTGTGTTCGATACAACTGGTTCTGATTTTTGTTGGGGAAATTTTTGTGATTTGTGTTTAATGAATAGTGGAGGAATTTAGTGTAAACACTGCACGTGATTTTGCTCAAAAAAGGGGTGTCATATGGCAGGTGTCCATTTTGGAGCCCTTCGTTGCATTTTACAGTTTTGGGGTGTTCACCGTAAAATATTCACATTTAATTTCACAAAAAAAAAAAAAAATGGCGCAATATGGATATATTGTCGTTTTTATAAAATATGAGTTAGCAATCATTTCCATATTTTTGATAGCCATGTGTGCAGGCCACCTTCATCCGCGTTGTTTATTGATAGTCAAAACTGGGCATCAGACCGAGCAAACAAGGAAACCCCCCCTGAAATGCCCTCTAGGGGACCTGTACTTTTTGTTGAGGAGAAATCGAAAAGTAACTGTTTTTCTACCATGCAATCCGTCATTGATTGCAATTTGCAAGAAAATATGTGTGTTCCGAACTATGCTTACAAACATTAAAGCTTATTGGTTAAGTTTCCTCCATCATCACTCCACCTTGTTTATCATAAACTCAATCTTTGATTTCACTATATTTGAAAGTCGTGTGTAAGAATTGGAGGATTAGTTGGCATTATATAGTGCAAATGGTCAAACAATAGTTTAGAATTGGAGGGGAAAACCAATTGATGTCACATATATGGGATGCATGGCGCTCTTAGTTAATTGCCTCCCATCTCTCTCTCTCTCTCTCTCTCTCTCTCCTAATAATTAAGATTCCTAGGCAACTTCAAGCTTTACGTCTTCAATGTTCAAGTAACTTTAAGAGAGAAGGAAAAGAGGAAAAAAAGAAATACCATTATCTATTAGTGGAGTGCAGCTTTCTTTCACCATTAGTCTCCATCGTTTCCACTACAAGCTAGCTAGGTATTATGACCGTATAGGATAATTTGCTCTTTTTCTTCTCCTTCATCTTCTATATTTTTTTGTTGTTTTGTAAAGTGAATAAAAAAGAGCAACTCTCTCAGTTCACCACGAGCCTCCACTATTTTACATCATCAGCCAAACATTACCACCACACAGGATAATCTACTCTTTCCTTTTTTCTTCTTTATCTTCTACATTTTCTACTATTCTCGTGAATAGTAAATAGCATGGTCAGATTGGATTTTACTTAAACCTAAATATATTTGACCAAATCCAAACCTAGTAAAATAAAAAAAATCCAAAACAAATCTTAAATATTGTGTTTTATTAAAGAAACTAGTGTTTTACATTAATCAATGATATTATATAATTACATTAGAAGGAGATCACATAATAACATAATATTTACAGAATATGATCGTAATCCCAACTTAACTTTGTTAGTAATGATATTTTATTTGATATTGTTACATGCTTAGAAGTCGTGAAAACTATAGTTTTTTCCAAATAGATTTTGTATATAATGAAATTGCAAATAATTTAATGAAACAATAAAAAATATATTATATAAAATATTGTTTATTTTATGATGTAATAGCAGTAGTTAAATCTATAATATTTAAATTAAAAACCATCAATATTAATATATGTCTTTTTTAGTTATTTTATAACCTTAATTTGAAAAGCATTCTTAATCAAACATATTAAACTATTTTTTATTCAACTTCAATTTCAACTACAATTTTAACTAAATATGTATTTTACCTACTCAACCTTAACTAAAAATATTTTTTATAAAATATTTTTTAAAAATTATAACCATAAAAGTTATCACAATATTAAATAAACTCATATTTAAAATGCATAAAAATAAGAGGAAACTAAACCAATTGATCTCCAGCTCTTATTTCATTTTTTTGGTCGTCTTTGCTTACTAGACAGAGAACCCTTTACCCTTAGGCATCTAGGATAATAACATTTGTAAAAATATATAAAGCATGATCTAAACGTATAGCTAGATGAAAAATCTTCAAAAAGCTATATTTAAATATATATATATATATATATATATATATATATAGAAAACTTTGAAAAGCTACAAATCTTCAAAACCGCAGGTAGCTTCACATCATTAGCTATTCCCCCTTCCTTCTACTAGTTTCTCTTGCTTTCTTATGACAGGAAAACCACAAAAGCAGGAGAAACTTCAATTCTCTTCCTCATCATCATCTTCATTGTCATCTTGTTCATCACTGTTTTCCTGTAAACATGCATCAATCATGTCAGATGACAAGCACATCATTGTAAAAACACAAAAAGTAGCAACAACCACTTATTTTTGCAACTTGACTCTTTCATAGTTCAAAAGGTATGAGTGGAAATGCTACTGGGAGAAAAGCTTTCTTGGTCGAACAAGTAAGTGTCATTCTTCAGAACAATAATGCTTTGAAATATAAAGACCTTATTTGTCCTACAATTTCTTGCTTTATTAGAGAACATAAAATTGAAAGAGCTTTACTTGATCTTGAAGCTAGTGTGAATTTACTTCCATATTCAATTTTTCAAAGTCTCAATCTAGGTGAGTTAAAATTAACTTCTGTAACTCTCTTGCTTACTGATAGATCTGTAAAAGTGTCTAGAGGAATAGTTGAAGATGTGTTAGTACAAGTCGATAAATTCATTTATTCTATGGATTTTATTGTCTTGGACACTCAACTTGTTAAAGCATGTAATTCATTTCCTGTTATTTTAGGACGTTCGTTTCTTACAACTTCTAATACATTGATTAATTGTAGGAATGGACTGATGAAGCTATCATTTAAAAACATGACATTGAAGATGAATATTTTCAATATTTGCAAGCAACTTGGAGATGATAATGAATTATAAGAAGTAGATCGTATTGAGGAATTAGTTTATGATAAACTTGAATCTACTTCAAGTAAAAATGAGTTGAATGGATCTGAAGATTTAGAAATGATTTATTCTCAAGAAGAAATCACGGATGAAAAACGCACTGAAAATGTTGATGCGAATTTTTTGTCAAAAGTGATAATAGATTTGACATCTGACATTACACCAATTGATGATTACTTTTTTGACAAATCCTTGCTTTCTCTTAGTCTAATGCCTTGGTATGATAAAAATATCAATTTTCTTACTCAGGAGATTTGCCAATTGATTGGAGTACCCAAGACAGAGAAATATTTTTGAATGAAGTAAAAAACTTTTATTGGGATGACCCTAACTTATTCAAATATTATCCTGATCAAATATTTCAAAGATGCATTCCTAACAATGAGGTAAGTGGTGTCATTCAGCTTTGTTATTTTGAAGCATGTAGGAGTTATTTCTCTTAAAAAAAGACAACTGTAAAAATCTTTCAAAATAATTTTTTTTGGCTCACCATGTTCAAGGACACGTATGCATTTTGCAAAACTTGTGAAAATTATCAAAAAGTTGATATTGGTAAAAAAACTTTTATTTTATAATTCTTATCTCTATCTATTCCCTAGAGAGCTAAGATCAAGATGGGCCAGTCCATTTATCGAGAAACATGTGTATCCTTATGGGGCCTTTGATATTGAGAATCCAAATAATGACAATGTTTTTAAGGTAAATGGACATCGTTTGAAAGCTTACTTTGATAATTTTCCTAGTGAAAATGAATCAACTGATTTGAATGATTCTGATCCTGTAGATAAAGGTTGATTATTTTATTTTTCTCACATTGTTTTTATGTTTTGTTTTTTTTTGACTCTTGGTTTGCTAGCTCTCTCACCCCAGTCAAATGGCGGATAATGGTACTCCGTAACTTAAGTCAGTTCTTTTAGTTTTCCATAATAACTAATATCTGTGTATATATTTGTGCAATTCTTTGAATCTCTCTTCCAATTCTCATTTGAAAATGGACACTAATCTTAAAAAATTGAAAAAGTATTTTTCCACTCTCCCTCAAAATACGATTACAAAAATTTACCGTGCTAGATGTGTAAGATTGAGGTTGTTAATAAATCATGAAATTCCTGAAGATATTTGCTGGTTGATTGAATTAAAGGTTCGATTATCAAGTGAGGCCTCTCATTCCTTCATTTCACACATACATGGAACAGGTAAAAGCACTTTTGCCAAGAAACATCGTGCAAAACGATTGAAAGTCTGTCATCAATGTTCCAGATGGACTTGTAATGCACAATGTCATTTTTTAGGAATGGTATCTATAAGCCATGAAGATAAAATATAATTTATTAAGGATGACCTGAGTAAGGAGTCTTTAGAATCTTCTATTAACTCTTGAGGTGTATCCTAGTGGAGATGTGCATCGTGCAATTCATAATTTATGGCTCCATTTTCATAAAAAACATGATTGACTTAGTCTTGGGAATCTGACTAAAAAAGACCTTGTTTGCTAGTTTTTAAGAAAACTGGATGGGAAGCCTATTTCCGACCCATAAAAGGCGTTTAAGTCGTTTTTGGACATAAAACTAAGAGAAGATGTGAGATATAATCATAACTACCTGTACATACATATGCTTTTTCAAAAATAAATAAATAAAGAGAGAGAGAGAGAGAGAGAGAGTGTGAGACTCCAGCTGGCCTACATATAGGTGATATGATGGCCTTTTTAATTTCTCATCTATAAAATTCTATCTTCCTTCCTTCCATTTCTACTCAACCTATACATTCAACAAATATAGAAGTGTGTAAAAATGACAAGTTTATCAGGTCATCATATAAGAAATGTTTGTGTTTTCGGTGGATCTAATCCTAGGAAAGAAAATGAGTTTTTAGAATCAGCAAATTATCTTGGTCAGGTGTTAGCTGAGAGAAAGATTCATTTAGTGTGTGGGGGAGGCAGTCTTGGGTTAATGGGAGGTGTGTCAATAACTGCATTTTTAGGAGGTAGTCAACTTTTGGGTGTCGTCCCCAAAGCTTTAGCACAAGAGGACATCATTGGAAAAATAATTGGTTGGAGAGGAACTTCAGGTCTTCACAATGTCAGTTCAAATGAATACAATGTTTAACCATGTTGATGCATTCATTGCCTTACCAGGTGGTTTATGCACATTGGAAGAGATCTTTCATATTTCCTCTTGGGCCCAACTACACAGTCACCATAAACCCATAGGTCTTTTAAATGTTAATGGTTATTATGATAAGTTGTTGTCTTTTCTTGATCATATTGTGGAACAAGAATTTCTAACTTTTTTTGCATAACAAATTATAATCTCTGTGGCTACTACTGAATAATTGATTGACTAACTACAATATTTCAATCATGTAATTAATCCCTCAATGAGTCGCATAAATTAGTCATCTAAGAAAAGCTATAAAAAGCTTAGATTAGATTTGAGTTTTCATTTGTGAATCTTTGTGTCTTTTGCTTTTATTAGTGTGTTTTGTTGTTTTTTATATTTGTTTAAGTGTGTTTTAGTTTTGTTAATGTTCGTTATTTCAGGTAATGTCTTATGTACTCTATCTTTCTACCTTAGAGCATTGAGGACAATGTCTCATTTTGGTTAAGGGAAGAGGGTAGTAGCTTTCAAAAAAAATTAACTACCTGTGTTTTCTATTTTATAAAGCATGTGCAAAATTGTTGTTATAAAATGGCAGAATAAAGGAGCTTTTTTGTTAAAATGACTCTTGAGACGCATCTTAGTAACCATTCTTAACAAGGTCTATTATAACACTTTTTAAAATATTTAGATTTACAAACTCTCGCATTCTTATCACTTAATTCTACTCATATACTCATTTAACATGTATTCTTAAACTTTAATTTTTACACACACTTTAACATATGATTATAGGTTGCACATTAGATAATTACATTATTTATGTTCTTTTGTTAAAGGTAACAACTAAGAAAAAGAGATTGTATATAATTTGAAAAAAAAAAGAGCAAAAAAAATAATGATAATAAAAATATAGATAAGTTTGGTTTCGTAGCCTACCTGACCAAAACAATTAAGCCCGAAGGGGTGTTTTAACATCTAATACCCTAAAGTCAATTGACTTAGGAGCTATTGACCCAACGCTTATTACATGGGTTGAAGAGAAAAGTTTAAGGGAATTAAAAATTGCACTATTTACGTATCAGTATCTGCAACCCGAGTTACTAAGTTCGTAGGGGTATCTCAACACCTAATGCCCTAAGACCAATTGGTTTATGAGTCATCATTAGCCGAAAGCTCGTTACATGGGTTAAAGATGTATTATATTTTAAGTTACATGTATATATATCTAAAAAAAAAAAAACTCAACCCAAGGAAGTTACCTTAAATATTAGAACAAGAATTTTGTTTTCTTCCAAGTAAAGACCTATAACTATATGTTGATATATTGAGTACTGACACGACTAAAAGGTTGATGTCTTCTCCCAAGTGCAGGAGTGTCGAAGTAATAAATAACCCGGCAAGACCGGGGTCAAACCACAGGGAGGTTAATTGTACAAATTATAGACAACAATTATAAACAACAATAACAACAACAACAATAGTAGTAGTAGTAGTAATAATAATAATAATAATAATAATAATAATAATAATAATAGTAGTAGTAGTAGTAGTAGTAGTAATAAAGAAAGAGAAGAAGAAGAAGATGATGAGAACTTGAAGATGGAAAATTAATGTAAGGATTAAACAATAATAATAACAAATGTCAAGGTTAGAGGTTCCACTAATGGTATATCAAACAAGTATAGTATAAACTCTTATTATTGAATTGGAAACCACACACAAAGGAGGTTCCAATCAGATTATATATTGTTAACATGATTACATTAGTCATCTTATTCAATTAATGCTAATACTTGTAAATCTCGTCAAGCATTCATGATTATAACTTATGTTAGCAACAAATCAAGTTCCTTTCATAGCTCAGGTGTCGGTTATACCATACATTATGGGCTATGAAAGTGCGAAGCATTTGTTGTACCAAGTGTTATACAACATAAATCAAGATTAGTCATTTAACAAGCAAAGTATTAAAGAGTGAACAAGATAACAAATATAAAACATGTTAGTAGCAAACATTAAAGTCCATATTAAGTTTACATTATACTTATTCTTCCACCATTAGTGTAACCTTTTCACCTTGACATAATTAACTTAGCTAGACATAATGAAAGAAAGGAAAACAAATAAACAAAATAAGAACATAAAAGCTAACTAAGTAAAGGAAAGGAAATGAAAAGCATAAACTTAATATTAATGAAAGCAAAGCATAAACATTACAAAAAATACAAAAAGAGAAAGGAAGAGTATGATCTTGATCTCAACACCAAGATGCCTAAATGCATGGCAAATGCCTCCTTTTATAGGCCAAAATTGGGAACTATTGATTTGATGACTAATTGATAAGTGGGTGGCCAACTTTTGACTTGGTGACAATTCTTATCTTCTCTTGTATGCCCAAAACGTCATTGATAACGTCAAAACGGGAGCCAGTTGTAAACATAAAAGTTGTAGGCAATTGTCTCAGCTTTCTTGTGTAAAAAATTCAGCTCATTTGGACTTCTAGAACTCCAGATATGGCCAAAATACCGAACAGTGCTCGGGCTGGAAGACAGATTCGGGCTTCTTTGTTGTTGCTACAATTTGGACTTGATAATGGCCTTTTTAGATCTTGAGCTCCATATGAAAGTTGTAGGCCTATGTCTTACCTCTCCATCCATATAAATTAGACCTAAATCTGAGATATATAGCTCCAGATATGACCCAATTACCAAACAGTGTTCCGGTTTGGATCGCACCGACATCTCTTTTCTATGTTTGGCCATCTCTTTATCCTTGCAATTTAAGTTCTTCAAGTCATCAATCAATCCTTTTATTTATGTGATAGGCCTGCATTAAAAATAGACATTTACCACAAATTATAGGTATCTTATATTATTAGATACATTATTATAAAACATATTTTAGTTAAGGAGTTATTGATACTTCAAGTGCAAAATGATGATATAAAACCATGATAAAAATGCACTTTTAAGTACTAATCACACCCCCCAACCAGCTTATTACTAGTCCCTAGTAATCAAAGCGTTAAAACAATTTGCAAATTTCACAAAGCAAGGTATTCATCATTTAACTTCCATTAATCTATCCAGATAAACAAACTCTCATTAAATTTATATATCTACTCAATACCACTTAACAAGATATTAATAAACCTTTCTTTTGTGCTCAATGTATCAACACATAATTATGGGGCTTTTCTTGGAAGAAAACAAAATTTTTGTTCTAATGTTTAAGGTTAACTTCCTTGGGTTGGGATTATTATTTTTGTCTTTTTTAAAAAAAAAAAAATATATACATATAATTTAAAAACATCATGCATCTTTAACCCATGTAACGAGCTTTCAGCTAATGACTCCCAGACCAGTTGGTCTTAGGGCATTAGGTGTTAAGACACCCCAAAGAGCTTAGTAACTCGGGTCGCAGATACTGATATGTAGATAGTGCAATGTTTGATTCCCTTAAGCTTTTCTCCTCAACCCATGTAACAAGCGTTGGGCCAATAGCTCCCAAGTCAGTTGACTTTAGGGTATTAGGTGTTAAAACACCCCTTCGGGCTTAATTGCTTAGGTTAGGGAGGCTACGAAACCAAACTTATCTACATTTTTATTATCATCATTTTTTTTCTTTTTGTTGTTTTTTTTCTTTTTTTTTCTTTTTTCTTTTTTCTTTTTTTTTTATTATATACAATCCCTTTCCCTTAGTTGTTACCGTTATCAAAAGAACATAAATAATGTTATAATCCAATATGCAACCCACAATCATATGTTAAAGTGTGTGTGTGTAAATTAAGGTTTAAGAATACATGTTAAATAAGTATATGAGCAGAATTAAGTGGTAACAATACGAGAGTTTGTAAACCTGAATATTTCAGGAAGTATTATAATAGACCTTGTTAAGAATGGTTACTAAGATGCGTCTCAAGAGTTACTTTAACAAAAGAACTCCTTTACTCTGCCATCCTAGTAACAACAATTATGCACATGCTTTATGAAAAACAATTTTTTTTTTTTATATCAACTACTACCCTCTCCCCCTAACCAAAACAAGACATTGTCCTCAATGTTCTAAGGTAGAAAGATAGAGTATAGAAGATATCACCTGAAATAACGAACACTGACAAAACCTGAAACACACTGAAACAAAAATAAGAAATAACAAAACACAATAATAAAACCAAAATACACAAAAATTCACAAATGAAGGCTCAAATCCAATCTAAGCTTTTTACGGCTTCCCGTAGATGACCAATTTATGCGACTCATGGAAGGATCAATCACAGGAATGAAAGATTGTAGTTGGTCAATCAATTGTTCAGCAGTAGTAGCAGAGATTATGATTTGTCGTGCAGAAGATGTTAGAAATTCCTATTCCACAGCATGATCAAGAAAAGACAACAACTTATCATAATAACCATTAACATTTAACAAGCCAATGGGTTTATGGTGAATGTGCAATTGAGCCCAAGAGGAAATATGAAAGATCTCTTCCAATGTGCCTAGACCACCTGGTAAACCAATGAAAGCATCAACATGGTTAAACATTGCATTCATTCGAGCCGACATTGTGGAGACCTGAAGTTCCTCTCCAATTGTTTTTCCAATGATGTCCCCTTGTGCCAAAGCTTCAGGGACGACCCCCAAAACTTGACTACCTCCTAAAAATGCAGCTATTGACACACCTCCCATTAACCCAAGACGGCCTCCCCCATACACTAAATGAATCTTTCTCTCAGCTAGCACCTGACCAAGATGGTTTGCTGATTCTAAAAACTCCTTTTCTTTCCCAGGACTAGATCCACCAAAAACACAAATATTTCTTATTTGATGACTTGAGGAACTTGCCATTTCTACACACTTCTGTATTTGTTGAATGTATGGGTTGAGTAGAAATGAAAGGAGGGAAAAGAGGGTTTTATAGATGAGAAAGTAGAAAGGCAATCATAACATCTATATGTAGGCCAGCTAGAGTCTCACATACTCTCTCTCTCTTTTTATTTATTTATTTATTTATTTACTTTAAAAAAAAACATGTGTATGTACAGGTAGTTGTGATTGTGGCTCACATCTTCCCTTGGTTTTACGTCCAAGAACGGCTTAAACGCCCTCTATGGGTCGGGGATAGGCTTCCCATCCAGTTTTCTTAAAAACTGGCAAACAGGGTCTTTTTTAGTCAGATTCCCAAGACTAAGTCGATCATGTTCTTTATGAAATAGTAGCCATAAATCATGAATTGCACGATGCACATCTCCACTAGGATGCGTCTCAAGAGTCAATAGAAGATTATCTAAAGACTCCTTACTCAAGCCATCCTTAATGAATTGTATTTTATCTTCACGGTTTATAGATACCATTCCTAAAGAACGACATTGTGTATTACAAGTCCATCTAGCACATCGATGACAGACATCCAGTCGTTTTGCACGACGCTTCTTTGCAAAAGTGCTTTTACCTGTTCCAGGCATGTGTGAAATGAAGTTAGAGGACTCACCTGATAATCGGACCTTTGCTTCAATCAACCAGCAAATATCTTCAGGAATTCCATGATTCATTAACAATCTCAATCTTGCACATCTAGCACGGTAAATTTTTGTAATCGCATTCTGAGGCAGAGCGGGAAAATACTTTTTCAATTTTTCAAGATTAGTGTCCATTTTCAAATGAGAATTGGAAGAGAGATTCAAAGAATTGCACACATATATACACAGATATCAGTAATTGTGGGAAACTGAAAGAACCGACTTAAGTCACGGAGTACCGTTATTTGCCATTTGACCGGGGCGAGAGAAACTAGCAAAAATCACTCAAAAAGAAACACAAAAACAATGTGAGAAAAAAAATAATCAACCTTTATCTACAAGATCATTCAAACCAGTTGATTCATTTTCATAAAAAAAATTATCAAAGTGAGCTTTCAAACGATGCCCATTTTCCTTAAAATCATTGTCATTCATTGAATTCTCAATATCACAGACCCCATAAGGATTGCTCCATCTTGGTCTTAGCTCTCTAGGGACTGCATAGATTTGAGAATCATAAAACAAAACTTTTTGACCAGTATCAATCTTTTGACAATTTTCACAAGTTTTGCAGAATGCATGTGTGTCCTTGAACATGGTGGGCCAATAAAATCCATTTTGAAAGATTTTTGCAGCAGTCTTTTTTGACGAGAAATAACTTCCACATGCTTCAAAATGACAAAGTTTAATGACACTACTTACCTCATTGTCGGGAATGAATTTTTGAAATATTTGATCAGGACAATATTTGAATAAGGTAGGGTCATCACAATAAAAATTCTTCACTTCGTTCAAAAACTTTTCTTTGTCTTGGGTACTCCAATCAGCTGGCAAATCTCCTAAAGCAAGAAAATTGATATTTTTATCATACCAAGGCATTGGACTAAGAGAAAGTAAGGATTCGTTAGGAAAGTAATCATCCATTAGTGTGATGTCAGATGTCGAATCTGTTGTCACTGTTGACAAAAGATTCGCATCAACATTTTCGGTGCTTGTTTCATCCGTGATTTCTTTCTCAGAATAAACCATTTGCAAATCTTCAGTTTCATCCAATTCATTTTTACTTAAAGTAGATTCAAGTTGATCATAAACTAATTCATCAATATGATCTACTTCTTGTAAATCATTATCATCTCCAGGTTGCTTGCAAATGTTGAAAATATTCATCTCCAATGTCATGTTTCCAAATGATAGCTTCATCAGTCCATTCTTACAATTAATCAATGCATTAGAAGTTGCAAGAAATGGACGTCCTAAAATAACAGGAAATGAATTACATGCTTCAACAGGTTCTGTGTCCAAGACAATAAAATCCACAGGATAAATGAATTTATCGACTTGTACTAACACATCTTCAATTATTCCTCTAGGCACTTTTACAGATCTATCGGCAAGTAAAAGAGATATAGAAGTTGGTTTTAACTCACCTAGATTGAGACTCTGAAAAACTGAATATGGAAGTAAATTCACACTAGCACCAAGATCAAGTAAGGCTCTTTCAATTTTATGCTCTCCAATAAAGCAAGAAATTGTAGGACAACCAGGGTCTTTATATTTCAAAGCATTATTGTTTTGAAGAATAGCACTTACTTGTTCGGCTAGAAAGGCTTTCTTTTTCACATTCAGTTTCCTCTTCACAGTGCATAGATCTTTCAAAAATTTAGCATAGGAAGGAACCTGTTTAATAGCATCCAGCAAAGGTATATTGATCCTTACCTGTTTGAAAATTTCATAAATTTCAGAATTGTGATTGACTTTCCTTTGTTTGGTCATGGCTTGAGGAAATGGAAGTGCTGGCGGTGAATCAGTCGTTTCTTTGCAATTTTCAGATTCAACCCCTTCCTTACCCTCAGAGATTGACTCATCATCTTTCTCATAAGGTTCAAGATAGGGTTTTTCAATAACCTTACCGCTGCGCAGAGTAGTGACTGATTTGACTTGATCCATGTGTTGGCTTCCAGAACTACTTGCATTTGCATTGTATTGCCCTTTGGGATTTTGTTGTGTTTGAGATGGAAACTTACCTTTCTCTTGGAAACTAAGAGCAGATGTTAATTTAGCAAGAGTATCTTTAAAATCTGTCATGTTTTGAGCAAGTTGAGTGTTGATTGTCTCTTGCTTTTCAATGAATGCATACAAAGTTTCCTCAAAATTTCTTGTAGGAGGTGGAGCATAAGGAGGTGCATATCCATGAGAATTTTGGAAATTGTGGTGTGCTTGAAATGGTGGTTGTGAAGTTTGTGCATTGTTGTTCTCACTCTTCCAACTGAAATTTGGGTGATTTCTCCAACCAGGGTTGTATGTTTGGGAGTATGGGTTGTGGTTGGCCCTTTGAAAACTGTTTAAAGCATGGGCTTGTTCATGGAGACATTCTTTAAAAGAAGGCAAGGTTGGACAATCGTTGGTTGAGTGTTCATTTGTTTCACAGATTTGACACACAATGTTTTCAACAGATTTTAATTGACCACTCTTTTTTAATTCTAGTGCCTCAACGTTTCTAGCTAAAGATGCAAATTTGGCTTGAAGGTCATGATCTTCCCTAAGGTTGTACATACCTCCACTAGATGTATGAGGTTGAGTTTTACATAGTGCCTCATAAGTACCCGCGGTGTCCCAATTTTGAGCATTTTCAGCTAACAAGTCTAAGTACTCCATTGCTTCATCAGGGTCTTTATCTTTAAAAGTTCCATTGCACATCAATTCAACCATTTGCCTATCTTTAGGTGTTAACCCTTCATAGAAATGTGAAACCAATCTCCATGTTTCAAAACCATGATGAGGGCAAGTACTAAGCAAATCTCGATACCTATCCCAACATTTGTAAAATGTTTCTCCTGGTTTTTGAGTGAAAGTGGTGATTTGTCTCTTGAAAGAGTTTGTTCTATGAGTTGGGAAAAACTTCTTTAAAAACTGTTGTTGCATTTCATCCCAAGCACGAATGGATCCTGGTCTTAAATTTTGTAGCCATGTTTTAGCTTTATCTTTTAATGAAAAAGGAAAAAGCTTTAATCTGATGGTGTTCATGCTACAATTTAAGTTATTATATGTGTTGCACACCTCCTCAAATTCCCTTAAATGCAAGTATGGATTTTCCAATTCTAAACCATGAAAAGATGGTAAAAGTTGAATAATGCCTGGTTTAAAATTAAAATGAGATGCATCGGAAGGAAAAACTATACATGATGGTGCACTTGTTCTTGTGGGATTCATGTGGTCTCTAAGTGTTCTAACACGGTTATTCTCATTATTCTCATTTTGAAGTGATTGATTATCTTCTTCGGCCATATTTTCTGAAAATGATGAGGATATCCTACAAAGTCTACCACTTGATGTACGTGACCACACTCTCATGCACGTGTAGGAATAAAATAAAAGGAAGAAGAAAATAAAAGAAGAAGGAAGAAAACAAAATAAGGAGAAACAAAATAAAAGAGACAAAGTTATATATAAGAAAAGTGAAAAGAGAAAATAAAATAAATATTATAATTTATACAAGGACTTACCTCCCCGGTAACGGCGCCAAAAACTTGACACGACTAAAAGGTTGATGTCTTCTCCCAAGTGCAGGAGTGTCGAAGTAATAAATAACCCGGCAAGACCGGGGTCGAACCACAGGGAGGTTAATTGTACAAATTATAGACAACAATTATAAACAACAATAACAACAACAACAATAGTAGTAGTAGTAGTAATAATAATAATAATAATAATAATAATAGTAGTAGTAGTAATAAAGAAAGAGAAGAAGAAGAAGATGATGAGAACTTGAAGATGGAAAATTAATGTAAGGATTAAACAATAATAATAACAAATGTCAAGGTTAGAGGTTCCACTAATGGTATATCAAACAAGTATAGTATAAACTCTTATTATTGAATTGGAAACCACACACAAAGGAGGTTCCAATCAGATTATATATTGTTAACATGATTACATTAGTCATCTTATTCAATTAATGCTAATACTTGTAAATCTCGTCAAGCATTCATGATTATAACTTATGTTAACAACAAATCAAGTTCCTTTCATAGCTCAGGTGTCGGTTATACCATACATTATGGGCTATGAAAGTGCGAAGCATTTGTTGTACCAAGTGTTATACAACATAAATCAAGATTAGTCATTTAACAAGCAAAGTATTAAAGAGTGAACAAGATAACAAATATAAAACATGTTAGTATCAAACATTAAAGTCCATATTAAGTTTACATTATACTTATTCTTCCACCATTAGTGTAACCTTTTCACCTTGACATAATTAACTTAGCTAGACATAATGAAAGAAAGGAAAACAAATAAACAAAATAAGAACATAAAAGCTAACTAAGTAAAGGAAAGGAAATGAAAAGCATAAACTTAATATTAATGAAAGCAAAGCATAAACATTACAAAAAATACAAAAAGAGAAAGGAAGAGTATGATCTTGATCTCAACACCAAGATGCCTAAATGCATGGCAAATGCCTCCTTTTATAGGCCAAAATTGGGAACTATTGATTTGATGACTAATTGATAAGTGGGTGGCCAACTTTTGACTTGGTGACAATCCTTATCTTCTCTTGTATGCCAAAAACGTCATTGATAACGTCAAAACTGGAGCCAGTTGTAAACATAAAAGTTGTAGGCAATTGTCTCAGCTTTCTTGTGTAAAAAATTCAGCTCATTTGGACTTCTAGAACTCCAGATATGGCCAAAATACCGAACAGTGCTCGGGCTGGAAGACAGATTCGGGCTTCTTTGTTGTTGCTATAATTTGGACTTGATAATGGCCTTTTTAGATCTTGGGCTCCATATGAAAGTTGTAGGCCTATGTCTTACCTCTCCATCCATATAAATTGGACCTAAATCTGAGATATATAGCTCCAGATATGACCCAATTACCGAACAGTGTTCCGGTTTGGATCGCACCGACATCTCTTTTCTATGTTTGGCCATCTCTTTATCCTTGCAATTTAAGTTCTTCAAGTCATCAATCAATCCTTTCATTTATGTGATAGGCCTGCATTAAAAATAGACATTTACCACAAATTATAGGTATCTTATATTATTAGATACATTATTATAAAACATATTTTAGTTAAGGAGTTATTGATACTTCAAGTGCAAAATGATGATATAAAACCATGATAAAAATGCACTTTTAAGTACTAATCAAGTACAAAAAAAGGGTTTATTAATGTCTTGTTTAAAAGGTATTGAGCATATATTAAATTTAATGAGTTTGTTTATCTGCATAGATTAATAGAAGTTGAATGTTGAATACCTTGCATTGTGGAATTTAGAAATTGTTTTTCTATTTTAACATTTTGATTACTAAGGACTAGTAATAAGTATCAATAACTCTTTAAGTAAAGCATGTTTTATAATAACATATCTAATAATATAAGATACCTTTAATTTGTACTAAATGTTTATCTTAAATGCAAACATATCACATAAATGAAAGGATTGATTGATGAATTTAAGAACTGAAATTGAAAGGACAAAGAGATGGCCAAACTTAGAAAATAGATGTTGGTGCAATCCAAACTGGAACACTGTTCGGTAATTGGGTCATATCTGGAGTTATAGATCTCAAATTTAGGTCTATTTTATATGGATGGAAAGGTAAGACATAGGCCTACAACTTTGATATGGAGCCAAACATTTAAAAATGTAATTTTCAGGTCCAAATTATAGCAACAACAAAGAAGTCTGAATATGTCCTACAACCCACGCATTGTTCAGTGTTTGGCCCATATTTGGAGTTCTAAAAATTCAAATGACCTCAATTTTTTTTTCTAGAAAGTTGAGATAATTTCGTACAACTTTTATATTCAAGTGGTTTCAATTTTGATGTTATCATTGAGGTTTTCAGTAGATAAAAGAAGATAAGGATTGTCACCAAGTCAAGAGTTGGTCACCCATTCATCAATTAGTCATCCAATCAATAGTTCCTAATTTCCTAATTTTGGCCTATAAAAGAAGGTATTTGCCATGCATTTAGGCATCTTGGTTTCCAGATCAAGATCATTCTCTTGCTTTCTCTCTTTGTATTTTTTGTAATGTTTATGCTTTACTTTTATTAATATCAAGTTTATGCCTTTCATTTCCTTTCCTTTACTTAGTTAACTTTTATCTTATTGATGTTCTTATTTTATTTATTTATTTTTCTTTCTTTCATTATGTTTAGTTAAGTTTATTATGTTAAGGTGAAATGGTTATACTAATGGTGTAAGAATAAGTATTGTAAACTTAATATGGACTTAAATGTTTGATACTAACATGTTTTGTATTTTGTTATCTTGTTCACTCTTTAATACTTTTCTTGTTAAATGACTAATCTATATTTATGTTGTATAACACTTGGTACAACAAATACTTGACACTCTCATATCTCATACTATATGATATAACCGACACCTAAGCTATAAAAGGAACTTGATTTGTTGTTAACGTAGGTTATAATCATGAATGCCTGACAAGATTTACATGTATTAACATTAATTGAATAAGATAACTAATGTGATCATGTCAACAATTTATAATCTGATCGGAACCTCCTTTGTGTGTGGTTTCCAATTGACTAATAAGAGTTTATACTATACTTGTTTGACATACTATTAGTGGAACCTCTAACCTTGACATTTGTTCTTATTATTGTTTAATCCTTACATTACTATTCCATCTTAAAGTTCTTATCTTCTTCTTCTCCTTTTTCTTTATTATTATTATTATTATTATTATTATTATTATTATTATTATTATTATTATTATTATTGGTATTATTATTAATACTACTACTATTATTGTTATTGTATTATCGTGTCATAAGCTTTAAGGAAAGAATAAGATAAGAGAGAAAAAACTCTGATTTGAATTAAAGGAGAAAAAAGTAAATTGAAATTGAGAGTGGAGAGGGAAATAAGGATGAGAAAAGAAGAGAATATAAAAAATATAGGTAAGCACTTGAGTTTTTATACAAAAGAGAGTGAGATTAATAATGCTTATTTTTCTGACATGCTAGGCTTTTCGTTGAAACTTCATGACGTAAGTAAGGGTAAATTGGGCCCTTCTTGTACATGGATTAAATATCCTAGGAACTCCCCTTGATGCTTTAAATGATCTCCAAGTTTAGCCTTGTTTGAATCTTGCACAACTAATATAGACCTCTTGATCATGTGTTCAAACAACTCACAACAAAGATGATATAACTCCCTAAAAGCCAAGTAAATGAAGTTTGATAGGAATGTGATACTATGAAAAATTGTTTCAAGGTGCCATTACTATTTGAATAAGAAACCTGACATGACTAAAAAATTGTTGTCTTCTCTTAAGTGTAGGAGTGTCAAAGTAATAAATAACCCGGCAAGACCAGAGTTGAACCACGAGGAGGTTAATTATACAAATTATAAACAACAACAACAATACAACAACGACAATAATAATAATAATAATAATAATAATAATAATAATAATAATAATAATAATAATAATAACAACAACAACAATATAAGAATACTACTAATAATAATAATAATAATAATACTAGTAGTAAAATAATAATAGAAGAAGAAGAAGAAGAAGAAGAAGAAGAAGTTCATGAGAATTTTGAGATGGAAGATCAATATGAGGATTAAACAATGATAAAAGAACAAATGTTAACGTTAGAGGATCTATTAATGGCATTTCAAATAAGTATAGTATAAACTCTTTTTGTTATCCAATTAAAAACTACACACAAAGAAGATTCCAATTAGATTATAAGTTGTCAACATGATTACATTAGTTATTTTATTTGAATAACGATAATATTTGTACATATTAGTACTTAAAAATGTATTTTTATCAAGGTTTTATATCATCATTTTGCATTTGAAGTATCAATAACTCCTTAACTAAAACATCTTTTATAATATCAAGTCTGATACCATAAGATACCTTTAATTTATAGTAAATGTTCATCCTAAATGTAGACTTATTATCACATAAATAAAATGATTGATTAATAAGTTGAAGTACTAAAATTAAAAGGACAAAGAAAGGGTGAAGCTTAGAAAAGAAATGTTGGTTTAGTCCAAACTGGAACACTATTCGGTAAATGGATTATAAATGGAGATGTAGAACTTGAATTTAGGTTTGCTTTATATGGATGAAAAGCTAAGACATATGCCTAAAACTTTCATAGAAAGGCAAGACTCAATTCTACTGTTTGGAAATTCAAATCTTAGTAACAACAAAGAAGTTTGAATTTGTCCTACAGCTCAGACACTATAAGAAGATAAACATTGTCACCAAATCAAGATGTGGTCACCCACTCAATAATTAGTCATCAAATCAATAGTTTCCAATTTTAGCATATGAAAGGAGGCATTTGTCGTCTTTAGATATCTTGGTTTTCAGATCAAGATCATACTCTTTATTTCTTTCTTTATATTTTTGTAATGTTTCAATTTTATTTCATGTTATATTTTTCTTAATCTCTTGTCTCTTGTTTATACTTTTTATTTCCTTTACTATACTTATGTTCTTAGTTGTTTATTTATGTTTCTCTTCTTCATTATGTTTAGCTAAGTTTATTATATCAAGGTGAAAAGGTTACACCAATAGTGTAAGAATAAGTATAATGTAAACTCAATATAGACTTCAATGTTTGATACTAACATGTTTTGTTTTTGTTATCTTGTTCACTCTTAATACTTTGCTTGTTAAATGGTTAATCTTTATTTATGTTATATAACACTTGGCACAACAAACACTTGGCTCCTTTATAGCCCAAACGTATGGTATAACCTACAGCTGTGCTTTGAAAGGAACTTGATTTGTTGTTAACATAAATTATAATCATGAATACTTGATAAAATTTACAAGTATTAGCATTATTAGAATAAGATAACTAATGTAATCAAGTTAACCATTTATAATCCTATTGGAACCTCTTTTTGTGTGGTTTCCAGTTGAATAACAAGATTTTATGCTATATTTATTTGAAATATCATTAGTGGATCCTTTAACCTTGACAATTACTTTTATCATAAACTAACCCTTATATTAATATCACATCTCAAAACTCTTTTTATTACTATTACTATTACTATTACTATTATTATTAATAATATCATTATTATTGTTGTTGTTGTTGTCGCCTTATTGTTATTAATAATTTATAGAGTTAACCTCTTTGTGGTTCAACCCCGGTCTTGTTGAGTTATTTATTACTTTGACACTCCTACACTTAGGAGAAGACATCAATCTTTTGGTCGTGTCACCCTACCCAAAAAATATCAATTCGTGAATGACAAGTATAAGAAAGACACTATGAGGTCAGTTATATCTTGATAAATCAATTCATTATTTGTCCCAGCATAGAAAATGATGTGAACCTTTTGAACATGCTGTCAAACAACTCATAAACAAAGACACCAATTCGCACAAAGCCAAGAAAATTAGGTTTTATAGGAATATGACAGAAATATAACTTGTACGACATCAGCAATATTAAAACATAAAAACTCTCACCCAACGAATATTGATTCACAAACAAAAAGTGTAAGGATGATGCCACGAAGTCAACTATTCTTCAATAAGTTGTTTTTCAATTCTTTAGAGAACCAAGGAAGGGAAAGTATCTCACCAAAACACACAACGTGCAACAAATAAAAAGTTTTATTAATTTCAATTGTCTAACCTTACATGTCTGGTGATGCTTTTATTTATACTGATTTTAGACTAAAACAAACTCTAATGGACCTTTTACGTGGACATATATGATGTCCATTTACAATTAAACCCAAATAATATAAATAAACCTTAAACTAAGAAGATAATAATAATAATAAATCTGAATTTAATTTCCTAAATATGATAGGAAATAATATAAATAAACCCTAAAATAAGAAGAAAATAATAATATTAATAATAAATCCGAATTTATTTTTCTAAATATGATAGGATCAGATTCAGATTTGTTGCCTTTTAAAATTCTCATATAAGTTAGGAGAATCAAATATGAAGTTGCCTCCTTTTTAATTTCCTTATTTGCATAGCATTAATATAATCATAAATTCCTACTATAATAAGGATAGAATAATTGTTTCCAAAAACCATAAGGATTCCACATTAATATAGAGGTCATACCACACATGAAAACTATGTTGTTACCCATTAAATATCCTTGCACTACTAGGAAATTCCCCAAACTAGCTATCACATCCTTGTAGAAAAAAGAATCCTTGCAAAATAGAAAGTCCACAGGTCAAAAGAAAGTAAATAAAAAAAATTCATACAACCTCTGTTGATGATACGAACCTCGTAATCATGTGGTCCTGCAACCCATATGCAAAGACATCAATTCCTGAAAAGCTAAGTAGATCAAGTTTGATAGGAGTGTGACACAAGGATAACATATACTTAGGCACCACTACTATTAGAAATGAAGACCCCCACCAAATGAACATTGATTCATGAATGAGAAGTATAAGGATGACGCCACAAAAACAGTTGTTCTTCGATAAGTCATTTTTCTATTCTTTAGAAAACCATGGAAGGGAGATTATCTCACCAATACACACACACACACACACACACACACAAAAAGTGCAGCAAACAAGATGTTTTATTAATTTGAATTGTCTAACCTTACATGTTTGGTTATGTCTTTATTTATATTGACTCTAGACATAAATAAACCCTAATGGACCCCCCTTAGGTGGACTTATATGAAATTTACTTATAATTAACCCAAATAAGTAATAATAACCTAAATACCAAAAAGAAAAGAATAAAAATCCAAAAATTACCATTCTAAATATGGACTTTGCTGTTGTTTGAGTCATTTTCATCATTTTCACACTTGTTTGTTTTCGATGAGTTCTAGTCCAAACAAAAGTTAGATTTGTAATTTCTAATCTAAATCAATGTTCTTCCCGTTATAAACTCTATTCTTGTTGTGTCTTTGTATTCTTTGATTTTTCCTATTATGTCATGATGCAAACCTCATGATCACATGGTCACGTATATAATTGACAATCAAGATGGAGATCTGATCTTGAAAAGCTGAAATAGATTTGATAGGAGTGTGACACAATAGAAACCTGCCTCAAGACACCAACACTATTGGAATGAAGTGGAATGACGCCACGAAGCCAATTGATCTTTAATAAGTTAGATTCAGTTTATTCAATAACTGAAGAATGTAAGAATCACTAACACGTTAAAACTAAAGAATTCAAAAGTAATATTCATCAATGGCTGCTGAAATTTTGATTACATATGTTTAAATAGTCCTTGAAAAATTAACTCTAATGGACCCCTTATATAGACTTATATGAGGTCCACTAAAAAATGACCTAAAAACCCGAAATTGAAAAGTTATAACCTTATCTAAACAAGCCTTAGATCCTAACTGAAAACAAAGTATTAATAAAGCCTAAATATGAAAGAAAATAATAAAAATAACTAATCTATCATTAAATATCACCAGCCTTGTGTAGTTAGGATGAGTGAGTCCTTATAAGAAAAGGATTATGAAACATTAATGAATCCTTGCCACACTTAGAGATTATATTACAGCTCATTAAAGATCATTGTGGAACTAGGAAATTCCCAAAACAAGCTTTCATATTGATAGGATTCAGGCAAGGTCAAATTCAAATTTTGATGTAAAATGTGCAATTATCCAGTTTTATGGAAACAGTCATGGATCGAACTGAAATTTTACGTGGAGTTTCCTGACATGTTGTCATACCTTGGGTTAAAATTTTAGGTCAATTGAAGTTTGGGAAGACATTTCAATACGGATCAATAGAGGCTGTATGAATTTTGTTATTTATTTCCTTTTGACTTGTGGACTTTCTATTTGGCTAGGATTCTTTTTCTAAAAGGATGTTGTAGCTTATTTTGAAAATATACTAGTTCTACAAAGATCTTTGACGGGCTGCAACATAGTTTTCAAGTGTGGCAAGGATTTATAATTATTTTAGAATCCTTTTCTTACAAGAATTCCTTATTTATCTTAGCTACAAAAGGAAATATGACTTCAGAATAAATTCTACCTTCAAATCAGATTTCCTAGTCTATTTGGGACTTCTTAGTGCAAATCTAAAAACAATTTATCGAAGAACAATCATCTTCATGGCATCATCCTTATACTTCTCGTTCGCGAATCAATATTCGTTGGGTAGGGGTTTTTAATTTCTAATAGTGTTGGTGCCTAGGTACAAGTTATCTTTGTGTCACACTCTTATCAAACTTGATTTACTTGGCTTTCCAGGAATTGGTATCTTTGCTTGTGGGTTGCGTGACCATATGATCACGAGGTTCACATCACATCATGGTTGTTAAAAACGAGTTTTGACTCATAAAATCAGCAATTTTACAAGTTAAAATGCATAAAACGTGTAAAATTGGGTTTAAAACTTGAAAACAGGTAAAATTGGTCAAACTCGCATAAAATCAGGTCAACTAGTAAGAAATGTAAAAATCAATCTGATTTCACATGAAATTTTGAACTTGTGCCCTATGCTGACTCAACACCATTTTTTCCCAATCCCCACCCCACCCGTGACCGACACAAATTGGGATTGTGAAAGTTGAGTAAGGAAGCCAGTACTACAATGCTGGAACCGAAGGCTATGGTTCTTCATCTTCCAAGAACTAGGCTCTTATTATCTGAAGAAGAAACGATCATCATTTAGAGTGGAGAGAGAGCTGAGGGAGCATGAATTAGACCCAACACCACCATGTTAAAGGGACCTTTGTTGTCTACCTGAGGACTTTGGTTTTTATGAAAGGATAAAGGATTCACAATCTTTATCTCTCCCCTCCTTTCTAAATGCGCAAAAGCAAGAACCATCACAACCAAGAACGAAAAAACTAGGATTTGGTTTGTTTAAAATTTTTCATTTCTTTTGCAATGTTCGTAGTTTAATAAGAGATGGTGTCTAAAAGCTGCTTTTTTTTGGATTTTTTATTGGTTTGTGGTGTTAGATCTGTATGATGAGACTGAAATAAAAAAGGATTTGAAAGCAGAGTATTTGTGTCCGTTTTGCGGTGAGGATTTTGATGTTGTTGGTCTCTTTTGCCACATCGATGAAGAGCATCTTATTAAAGCCAAGAATGGGGTATCATATTCTTATCGAGTTCTATTGATGGATGTAAATTAAAAAGTTTAGTTCTTTAGTGTTAAATGGCTTTTGGTAAAGGGTTTTATGGGGTTTGATTTTAAATGAGATAATTTAGTTAACTGTGTGAGTTTGTCGCCTTGTTTTTTAGGATTTTTTATTTTATCATAGAGCATATAAATTGGTCATTTTCTTTTTGTAACACTATTAATTACACTTTCCTAGTTTTTGTTTTTGTCTATATACTATTACTGAAATGATACTGGAATTGTTTGTTTTCAGATATGTCCAGTTTGTGTTAAAAGGGTGGGGATGAACATTGTTACTCACATTACTAGGCAGCATGGGAACTTCTTTAATATATACTTTTATCTCAAAACTTGACTCTTAGCATTTAACATTTTGGTTTTGGTTTTTTTGCATAATCTGGATTGGTTTACATAACTAAACATGCATGTTTATATAGTTCAAATGTTAATTATATGGAAAAGTGACCTAGGTAATGTTGGTAACTCAAAATCTATCTAGTGAAACTCTAGGCTCATGGGAAACTTTCAACATTAAAGGGGTGCTTAGGAATCTCCTATCTTGTTAGTTACCGATTAACAATGTCCAAACTATTAGTTTGTATCGACTTCTTTGTTGAAGTTCCTTGATTGGAGATTACGTGCAGCGTAAGAGGAGACTACGGAAGGGGGGAGCTAACTCTGCATTTTCTATACTGAGAAAAGAGTTGCGAGAAGGAAGTTTACAATCCCTTCTTGGTGGATCTTTGTGTTTTGTTTCGTCTTCTAATATAGAACCTGATCCATTGCTTTCACCTTTCATATTTGTTGTCATAGATTTGCAGAATTGGAAAACTTAAAACTAAGGTTCAACTTCCTATGGTATGATATTTGTGTTTTCCTTTTCTATCAATCTTTACACTAGTTCAATTTTTTTTATATTTTTATAGTGAAAAGAGTTGTACTGTAATCTAGTTTCCATGGAAATTTCACATGCCCATTTAGGCAAGTCAATTGTTACCTAGATTTGTAACCAAAACGTTTTTATTAAATTGAGAAATTTAGCTGTTGCTTGCATTATGGTGTTGTTGGCAGCCTCAACATTTATTAAATTTCTTTTCCTAGCACAATTAGCATATCTAATTAATTTGTGTTCAAGTGTATTGAACTGCAAGATATAACATGTATATTTAACATGCATGGCCTTCATTTATTGAACTATGATTTTATGATTTTTAGTTAAAAAATTTTACTTGTGATTTTATAATTTTACGATTCGAGTTAATATTGCATATTTTGTGTCGTGTCAAAAAAGCATTTTTGATAACCTTGCATCACATATCTTTGTAAATAGAAAGTTCACGAGTCAAAAGGAAGTAAATAACAAAATTTGTATACCCTGTTCTGATCTATATCGCAAGTCCTTCTCGAAAACCAATTCTTTTGAAACTTTACCATAACATAGAATAATACCTATGGAATTTTCAAGTAAAGTTTCAGCTCAATCCAACAGTTGGATTTGAAGTTATGCTCAATAATGTAAAATTAGATGGTAGAAAATTTTACGCCAAAATCCAAATTTGACCTTACTTGGGTTATATCACAAGGTTGAATTGTATCATGTCATATATTCAACAATGGAGAGGGAATGGAGGTGGATTCTAGCTCAAGGATGCGAAAAACTAGGCCATGGATGAATATTACTTCTGAATTTTTTAGTTTTAATGTGTGAAAGTGATTCTTGCATTCTTCTGCTCTTGAACAAACTGAATCTAACTTATTGAAGATTAATTAGCTTCGTGGCATCATTCTACTCATTCCAATAGTGTTGGTGTCTTAGAGCAGGTTTTCATTATGTCACACTACTATCAGACTTATTTTAGTTTTTTGGGATCAGATTTCAATTTTGATTGTGGGTTGCATGACCAGTGATCACGAGGTTTGCATCAATAGGACAGTTATGTATTTTACATCAGAATCTAAATCTAATTGTTTTTTCTTTGCTCAAATCGTATAAGAAAATATGTGAAAACACACAAAACACAAGTTTATTTCATAAATTCATTACTGCTAAAAATTTCAGTTTACAAAAACCTTATATCATTATTTAACTTATAACACTAATGGACCTAAAACTTGTTAGCTAATATTTACCCACTTACAATGAACCCAAATTATAAAGAAAATAATAAAAATAACAAATCTGACATATTATTAAAGTGGATCCACTAATTAAATAAAATAACCTAAGATAGATTATTTTCTTAGTTTAAGTAATGTCATGAATGAAATTTTTATCCTATAAATATTATGATCTTTATTGCCATCTTTAGATATCCAAAAAGCTAGGAAATCTATTGTTGAAGTTGTCTTTCCTTTAGTTTCATTTTTTGTCTAGTATAATTAATTGCAGGTTTAAAGTATTCTATGTAAACATGGAAATTCTTATTATCTTCCATTAACCTTCCTTGTAGGATTAGAAAACTTCCCAAAATAAGCTAATCAATCTAATATTAAATACCATCGATCCTTGTTTTTTTATGTAGCTATAATGAATAAGGAATCATTATAAGATAAGGATTTTAGAATATTAATGAATCGTTGCCACACTTGGAAATTATATTTTAGCCCATTAAATTTTTTTATAAAATTTGAAAATTCCTATAACAAGCTGTAACAACCTTATAAGAAAAATGATCCTTGCCAAATAAAAAGTCAACTACTAAAAAAAAAAATAACAAAATTCATACATCTATTTTAACATATATTGCAAGGCTTTCTTCAGCCCTAATTAACCTGAAATCTTACCCTAACATAGAACAATATGCTAGGAAACTCACGGTTATTTGCATCCTAATCCAATGATCTAATTAAGAATTATGATCGTTACTATGAAACTAGATATTAGATAGAATTATGCTAAAATTCAAATTTCCTTGTTCAATCATTTCTTGCATCATATCATTTCCTTTCTCTTCAAAATGATTTGTCCTTAAATCACCAATAGGTATAATGGATGCTTTATAAGCCTCTTGTTTAATCCTTTGGAGTTCTTTTCTCACCAACACTTGCCTCCAATAATTTTGTATGAAAGTAACAATGATACGATCTAGACAAGGTCAAATTCGGATTTTGACGTAAAATGTGCAACTATCCAGTTTTACAACAATAGTCATAATTCTTAATTTGACTGTTGGATCGAGATAAAATTTTATGCGGAGACTTTTGACATGTTATCCTACCTTGGGTTAAAATTTCAGGTCAATCAGAGTTCGAAAAGACATCTCAATATGGGTCAACAGAGGCTATATGAATTTTATTATTTACTTCATTTCAACTTGTGTACTTTCTATTTGGTTAGGATTCTTTTCCTAAGAGGGCATGACAACTTATTTTTAAAATATACTAATTCTATAATAACCTTTAATGGGCTACAACATAGTTTTCAAGTGTGGCAAGGATTCATAATTATTTCAGAATCTTTTTCTGACAAGGATTCCTTATTCATCCTAATTATAAAAGGAAAAAAGACTTCATAATAAATTCTACCTTTAGATCAGATTTCCTAGTTTATTTGGAACTTTTTAATGGTGTCAAATCTGATTCTAGCATATCTAGGATGATAATTTTTGGATTTTTATTATTTTTATTATTTTCTTCTTAGTCTTTGGGTTATTATTACTTATTTTGGTCAATTATAAGTGGGCGTTATATAAGTCCACCTAAGAGGGGTCTATTAGGGTTTCTTTAAGTTTAGAGTCATTTGGATAAAAAGTAATAATAAGTATTTACATTAGGGTTTCTTATGTAACAAAGATGAATAATATGGAATTTGTGTAAGAAAAAGATTTTAAAACATTAATGAATCCTTGTAGGAAAAAGATCTTTGACAAATAGGAAATCCACAAGTCAAAAGTAAGTAAATAAAAAAATTTATATAGTCTATTCTAACCTATATCGCAAGGCTTTCCTAAACCCCAATGGACCTGCAATTGTACCCCAATACTTTTCTATATGTCAAAAAAACTTTAAGTTAATTTGTAGCCCTATCTAACAATCAGATTGAAAATTATTATTGTTACTGTAAAATTGGACAATAGGCACAATTACACTAGAAATCAAATTTTCTTGTTCAACCTTTTCTTTGACTGTATCAACAACCAACCTATTCAATGCCTTCACTTTAGATGTTGTGATTGACCCATTATGAACAAGTAATGGGTCTTTGATACAACTAAAAGATTGTTGTCTTCTTTCAAGTGTAGAAGTGTCGAAGTAATAAATAACTCAACAAGATTGAGGTCAAACCACAAGAAGGTTAACTATATAAATTATAAATAATAATAATAATGATGATGATGATGCAAACCTCGTGCTCATGTGGTCACGCAACCCACATGCAAAAACACCAATTCCCAGAAAGCTAAGTAAATCAGGTTTGATAGGAGTGTGACACAAAGATAACTTGTACCTAGGCAACAGCACTATTAGAAACGAAAAAAACCCCACTCAACGAATATTGATTCGCGAATGAGAAGTATAAGGATGATGCCATGAAGATAATTGTTCTTTGATAAGTCATTTTTCGGTTCTTTAGAGAACCATGGAAGGGAGATTATCTCACCAACACACACACACACACACACAAAGTGTGGCAAACTAGAAGTTTTATTAATCTGAATTGTCTCCCTTACATGTTTGGTTATGTCTCTATTTATAGTGACTCTAGACATAAATAAACCCTAATGGACCCCCCTTAGGTGGACTTATATATAGCCCATTAACAATTGACCCAAATAAGTAATAATAACCCAAAGACTAAGAAGAAAATAATAAAAATAATAGAAACCAAAAATTGTCATCCTAAATATGCTAGAATCAGATTTGTCACCATTAAAAAGTCCTAAATAGACTAGAAAATCTAATATGAAGGTAGAATGTATTTTAAAGTCTTCTTTCCTTTTGTAGCTAGGATGAATAAGGAATCCTTATAAGAAAAGGATTCTAAAATAATTATGAATCCTTGCCACACTTGGAAACTATATTGTAGCCTTTTAAACATTCTTGAAGAATTAGTATATTTCCAAAATAAATTGCCACATCGTTTTAGGAAAAGAATCCTGGCTAAATAGGAAGTCCACAAGTCAAAAGGAAGTAAATAAAAAAATTGGTACAACCTCTCTTGACCCATATTGAGATGACTTCCTGAACTCTAATTGACTTGAAATTTTAATCCAAGGTAAGAGAAGATGTCAAGAGACTTCACGTAACATTTCAACTTGATCCAACAATTGAATTGAGAATTATGACTATTGACGTAAAATTAGATAGTTGCACATTTTACATCAAAATCCGAATTTGACCTTGTTTGGATTGTATCAAATAATAATAATAATAATAATAAGTTAAAGAGGACTTTGAGATGTAAGATTAATGTGAGCATTAAAAAATAATAAAAACAAATATCAAGGTTAGAAGATTCTTAATGGTATTTCAAATAAGTATAATATAAACTCTTTTTATTACTGAACTGACAACTACATACAAAGGAAGTTCCAATTAGATGATTTGTCATTAACAGCTCATTATAAATTATTAACATGATCATATTAATTATCTTATTTAAGTAAGACTAAAATTTTAAATATTGTCTGAAATTTATGATGTTAACTTATAAGTTAACAACAAATCAAGTTTCTTTCATAACATGGGTATAGGTTATACCATGTCGCACGTCACCCGCGCGGCATTGGCTGATGATTTTTTTTGTCATGTATTTTTCTTTGATTGATTCGTTGGAGTTGCCACCTGGTATTTCATTAAGAGCTACTAGAAAACCCTAATGTACTGGTCTTGTCAGAGATTTGCAGGTAAGGGAATGGTTGTGGTTAGGGAAGTTATTAACACTCCTAATGCACCCTACCTGAGATAAGCTGCTTCGTGACTTTGATGGGTTAAAGAAGTTTTAATAATTATCTTTTTATTGAATATTAGAAATACAACTTACATGTAAGGTCATAATTCTGAATTGTGAGCCAATCAAAATATTAAATTCTTCCTTTTCCTTTGTGATTTTATCATATATATATATATATATATATATATATATATATAATAAAACAAATACAAACACACACATTCATTTTTACTATATTTTTGTTTCTTTTTTTTTTTTTGCTTCCACATTTACAAAATACAAAAACTTAAAACTAAACAAATATTATATTAAACAAATTTGGAAATTACATAATGACCCAAAACAACTCGGAAGAGTGTTAGGCCGACTTCTGAAGCTGCCAAAATAGTGGCGGCGCATGATAAAGGTGGCAGAAACTGATGGATCGAGAACCTCTTCCTCTTCTCTATCTCCCTATGCCGGCGTTGACCTGCAAAACAAACAAAAATACAACAGGTAGTTGATTTTAATTTTGTTTTGTGTTTTTCAATATGTTTTGCTCTTCTTCTCCATTTTGGGTAGATCTGTTGGTTTCTTTTTCTTTCCCAATCTTCTCTATTTTAGATGGCGGCAAGACCAAGGGGTCACCGGTAAATGGGTTGCTATTGACTACTTTACAGCTGTTGGTGTCCAGTTTGGCGGATACAGAGGTCAACAAAGTGGTCTGATTTCAGCTTCAGTTGGCTTTGCTGCTGCATCCTGCATCCCCTAGAGCTGCTGCAGAGATGGGAGAGGTTGCTAGCAGTGTTGAGGTGGAGGAATGGATAGATTGGTGGGTGTCAATATGGTGGTCGGCTGCTGTGGGGAAGGAAATGCTGGAGGTGGCTATTCACAGTGGCTAAGAGGGCGACTATGGGTCTATTGCCGGTTGGCTGGAAGAAGAAAATCAAAAGGGAGGGGATTTGTGTTGTTGGTTGGAAAAGGAAAAGAGTGAAGGGGAGCTGCAATCGGGGAGAAGGAGGGCAGAGTTCGGCTGGTTTTGGGTCCAACCCTCTCAAACCGGGGAGAGGGGCGGTTATTTGTTTAGATAGGTTTAGGGTGAGGTTGTTTCCCCTTCTTTTTTTTTTTGTATTTTTCTTTCAAAACTCCCCCCTCTTTTCTTTTAAGGTGTGAACCTATATTTATAGATAAAATGTCGCTTATGCCTCCAAATTGGTCCCTCAACTTCTTTTTTTGTAAATTTTGATTTTTTTTTTTAATTTTTCTAAAAATTTATCAAATATGGGTAAAAAATTGGGTAACAACATATCATACGACCCTATGAAAGTGTCAAGCATTTATTGTAACAAGTGTTATACAACACAAATTTAGATTAATCATTTAACAAGCATGATATAAATAATTAATAAGATAAAAATGATAAAACATGTTAATAGCAAGTTGTTTAGGATATAAGCATTGATATCCATATTAAGTTTATATTATACTTATCCTAACACCATTAGTAAAAAAATTTCACATTGACATAATAAATTTAGCTAAACATAATAAAAAAGATAAATATAAATAAATAAAATAAGAGCATAAATAATATATAAGTTAACAAAGTAAAGAAAATGAAAGGTATAAATAAGAGATTAATGAAAACAAAACTTAACCATTACAAAAATATAAAGAGAGCAAGAACATGATCTTGATTTGAAAACCAACATGCCTACATGCATGACAAATACCTTCTTTTATAGGCCAAAATTCAGAACTGCTGATTTGATGACTAATTATTGAATAGATGGTCACCTCCTAACTTTGTGACAATCCTTATCTTTTTATTTGCTAAAAACGTCATTGCTAACATCAGAATTTGAACATATAGTCTTCATATAAGTTCTGAAAAATTATCTCAGCTTTTCAACAAAGCAAAATCGGTGCATTTGGACTTCTAGAACTTGAGATATAGACTAAACACTGAACAGTGTCTGGGCTGTAGGATAGATTCAAACTTTTCTTTTGATACTAAGATTTGGACTTTTAAAGGGTAGAATTCAATCTTGGACTACATAAATGTTTTATGCCTATACTTTAGCTTTCTAGTCATAAAACAAAACTGAAATCTAAGATCTCCAACTCTAAATATGACCCAATAACTTAAGAGTGTTCCATTTTGGACTGAACTATTATCTTTTTTCTAAGCTTAGCCTTTTTTTGTCCTTTCACTTTTAATAATTAATCATATCAATCAGTCTTTTGATTTATGTGATAGACTTGTATTTAAAATGAATATTTACTGTAAATTAAATATATCTCATATTATCAGACTTGAACACAACCTGTTGAAGCATGTAATTCATTTTCTGTTATTTTAGGACGTCCGTTTCTTGCAACTTCTAATGCATTGATTAATTGTAGAAATAGACTCATGAAGCTATCATTTGGAAACATGACATTAGAGATGAATATTTTCAACATTTGCAAGTAACTTGGAGATGATAATAATTACAGGAAATAGGTCTTATTTAAGAATCAATTTATGATCAATTTGAATCCACCTTGAGTAAAACTAAGTTTGATGAATCTAAAGAATTGCAAATGATTTATTCTTAGAAAGAAATCATGAATAAGAAAGGTACCAAAAATATAGATGCTGATCTTTTGTCAAGAGTAATAATAGATTTGATATTCGACATCACACCAATCAATAATTACTTTCCTGATAAATCCTTACTTTCTCTTAGATCAATGCATTGGTTTGCTAATTTTATCAATTTTCTTTCTTTAAGAGATTTACCAGCTCATTGGAGTACCCATGATAAAAGTAAGTTTTTGAGTGAAGTGAAAACTTTTATTGGGATGACCCTTACTTATTCAAATATTGTCATGATAAAATATTTTGAAGATGCATTTCTGACAATTAGGTAAGTAATGTTATTAAATTTTATCATTCGGAGACTTGTGATGGTCATTTCTCATTAAGAAAGACAATTGCAAAAATCTTACAATGTGAATTTTATTGGTCCATCATGTTCAAGAATACACATGCATTTTGTAAAACTTGTGAAAATTGATAAAAAGTTGATATTAGTAAAAACTTTTTGCTTTATAATTCTCGACTCTATTTATTTCCTAAAAACTAAGATCAAGATGTAGTTTTTTTATTGTGAAACATGTGTATCCATATGAGGTTTGTGACATTATTTGAAAGTTTACTTTGATAATTTTTTGGATGAAAATAACTCTATTGAATTGAGTGATCCTATATAAAATATTTATTTTTTGTTTCTTACATTATTTTATGTTTTATTTTGGTGTAACTTTTTTTTTACTAGTCTCTCTCACCCCGATCAAATGGCGAATAACGGTACTCCGTGATTTAAGTTAGTTCTTTTAATTTACTATAATAACGGATATCTGTGTATGTATTTGTGCAATTCTTTGTTCTTTCTCACTTCTTTGAATCTCTTCTTCAATTCTCATTTGAAAATAGACACCACTTTTAAAAAATTAAAAAAATATTTTCCCACTCTGCCTAAGAATACGATTATAAAAATTTATCATGCTAGATATGCAAGATTGAGGTTATTAATGAATGATGAAATTCCTAAAGATATTCACTAGCTGATTGAAGCAAAGGTCCGATTATGAGGTGAGTCCTCCAATTTTTTCATTTCACACATACTTGGAACATGTAAAAGCACTTTTACAAAGAAATGTCATACAAAACAACTGAAAGTCTGTCATAGATATGATAGATGGACTTGTAATGTAACATGTCCTTCTTTAGGAATGGTGTTTGTAAACCGTGAAGATAAAACACAATTCATTAAGGATGGCCTGAGTGAGGGGTTTTTAGATAATCTTCCATTGACTTTTGAGATGCATCCTAATAGAGATGTGTGTCGTGCAATTTATGATTTATGGCTATAATTCCATAAAAAACATGATCAACTTAGTCTTGAGAATCTGACTACAAAAGACCCTATTTTCTAGTTGATACGATTCAATCTTGTGATACAAACCAAGTAAGGTCAGATTCGAATTTTGACATAAAAGTTTCTATCATTCAGTTTTATGTTATTAAGCATAACTTTAAATCCAACTGTTGGATCGAGCTAAAACTTTGCCAAAAGATTTTAGAGGTGTTTTTCTATGTTGGGGTACATTTTCAAGCAAATCCATAATTAGAAAGGACTTGCAATATAGGTCTGAATAGGCTACATGAATTTTATTATTTGCTTTCTTTAGACTGTGAACTTCCTATTTGACAATGATCCTTTTTCAACAAGGATGTGGAAGCTTGTTTTGGGAAAATCCTAATTCCACAAGAATCTTTATTGAGTTGTAATATGACATGAATAAAAGATTGATGTTTTCTTCCAAGTGCAGGAGTGTCGAAGTAATAAATAACCCGGCAAGACCGGGATCAAACCATAGAAAGGTTAATTGTATAAATTACAGATAATAATAATACAACAATAATAATAATAACAACAACAATAACGATAACAATAATAACAATAATAGTAGTAGTAGTAGTAGTAGTAGTAAAGAAAAAGAAGGAGAAAAGAAGAAAAAGATGAAAACTTTGAGATGGAATATTAATGTAAGGATTAAACAATGATAATAATAAATGTCAAGGTTAGAGGTTCCACTAATGGTATGTCAAACAAGTATAGTATAAACTCTTATTATTCAATTGAAAACCACACACAAAGGAGGTTCCAATCAGATTATAGATTGTTAACATGATTACATTAGTCATCTTATTCGATTAATGCTAATACTTGTAAATCTCGTTAACCATTCATGATTATAACTTATGTTGACAACAAATCAAGTTCCTTTTATAGCTTAGGTGTCGGTTATACAGTATGAACTATGAAAGTTCCAAGCATTTGTTATACCAAGTGTTATACAACATAAATTAAGATCAGTCATTTAACAAGCAAAGTATTAAAGAGTGAACAAGATAAGTACTTAAAACTGCATTTTTATCATGGTTTTCTATCATAATTTTGCACTTGAAGTATCAATAACTCCTTAACTAAAGCATGTTTATAATAATATATTTAATAATATAAGATATCTTTAATTTATGGTAAATGCTCATTTTAAATGCAGGCCTATCACATAAATGAAATGATTGATTGATGACTTTAAGAACTTAAATTGCAAGGGCAAAGAGATGACCAAAATTAAAAAAGAGATGTCGGTACAATTCAAACACGAACATTGTTTGGTAATTGGGTCATATTTGGAGCTATAGATCTCAGATTTAGGTCTACTTTATATGGATGGAAAGGTAAGACATAGGCCTATATAAATTTCATGGAGCCCAAGATCTAAAAAGGTAATTTTCAAGTCCAAATTGTAGCAACAACAAAGAAGCCCGAATCTGTCCTCCAGCCCAAGCACTGTTTAGTATTTTGGCCATATCTGGAGTTCTAGAAGTCCAAATGAGCTGAATTTTTTACACAAGATAGCTGAGACAATTGCCTATAACTTTCATGTTTCGAGTGGCTCTAATTTTGACGTTATCAATGACATTTTGGGCAGACAAGAGAAGATAAGGATTGTCACCAAGTCAAGAGTTGGCCACCCACTCATCAATTAGTCATCAAATCAATAGTTTCCAATTTTGGGCTATAAAAAGAGGCATTTGCCATGCATTTAGGCATCTTGGTGTTCAGATCAAGATCATGCTCTTCCTTTCTCTCTTTGTATTTTTTGTAATTTTTATGCTTAGCTTTCATTAATATCAAGTTTATACCTTTCATTTCCTTTCATTTACTTAGTTAACTTTAATCTTATTTATGTTCTTATTTTGTTTATTTATTTTTCTTTCTTTCATTTTGTCTAGCTAAGTTTATTATGTCAAGGTGAAAAGGTTACACTAATGGTGTAAGAATAAGTATAGTGTAAAGTTAATATGGACTTTAATGTTTGCTACTAACATGTTTTATATTTGTTATCTTGTTCACTCTTTAATACTTTGCTTGTTAAATGACTAATCTTGATTTATGTTGTATAACACTTGGTACAACAAATGCTTGGCACTTTCATAGTTCATACTGTATGGTATAACCGACACTTGAGCTATGAAAGGAACTTGATTTGTTGTTAACATAAGTTATAATCATGAATGCTTGATGAAATTTACAAGTATTAGCATTAATCGAATAAGATGACTAATGTAATCATGTTAACAATCTATAATCATATTGGAACCTCCTTTATATGTGGTTTCCAATTGAATAATAAAAATTTATATTATACTTGTTTGACATACCATTAGTGGAACCTCTAACCTTGACATTTGTTATTATCGTTGTTTAATCTTTACGTTAATTTTCCTTCTCAAAGTTCTCATCAATTTATCATCTTCTTCTCCTCCTTCTTTTTCTTAATTATTATTATTATTATTATTATTATTATTATTATTATTATTATTGTTGTTGTTGATGTTGTTGTTGTTGTTGTTGTTGTTGTATTATAATTTGTACAATTAACCTCCCTATAGTTCGACCCCGGTCTTGTCGGGTTATTTATTATTTTGACACTCCTGCACTTGGGAGAAGACATCAATCATTTTGTCATGTCACTAGTCTATGGAAAACCTTGTCACTTGCCTGTGGAACTTAAACATAAAGCTTATTAGGCTATTAAAGCTTTCAATTCAAATCTGGATGATGCTAGTCAACTACAGAAATTAAAAATAAATGAGATTGAGAAAAGAAATGATGCATATGAAAATTCAAGAATTCATAAAGCAAGAATCAAAGAGTTTCATGATAAGAAAATACTGAGAAAAACATTCGATGTTGGTAAAAAATTCTTCCTTTATAATTCTCGACTTCATTTATTTCCTAGAAAACTAAGATAAAGATGGAGCGGTCCTTTTATTATGAAACATGTGTATCCATATAGGGCCTGTGATATTGAGAATCTAAAGAATAGTAATGTTTTCAAGGTAAATGGACATAGTTTGAAAGCTTACATTGACAATTTTTCAATTGAAAATGACTTTATTGAATTGGATGATCCTTTATATAAAGGTTGATTTTTTTTTCGCTCACATTGATTTTGTGTTTTCTTTTGGAGTGAATTTGTTTTGCTAGTTTTTTTCCACCCTGGTCAAATGGTGGATAACGATACTCCGTGACTTTAGTCGGTTCTTTTAGTCTCCCATAATAACTGATATTTGTGTGTATATTTGTTCAATTATTTGCTCTTTCTCCCTTCTTTACATCTCTTCTCATTTGAAAATGGACACCAATCTTGAAAAATTAAAAAAGTATTTTCCTGCTCTACCTTAGAATATGATTACAAAAATTTACCGTGCTAGATGTGTAAGATTGAGATTATTAATGAACCATGGAATTCCTGAAGATATTCGCTAGCTAATTGAAGCGAAGATCCGATTATTAGGTGAGTCCTTTAATTCTTTCATTTCATACTTGCCTAGAACAGGTAAAAGCACTTTTGCAAAGACGTCATGCAAAACGACTGCAGATATGCCAGATGGACTTGTAATGCAAAATATGGTTCTTTAGGAATGGTATCTGTAAATTGTGAAGATAAAATACAGTTCATTAAGGATGGCCTGAGTAAGGAGTTTTTAGATAATCTTCTATTGACTCTTGAGACGCACCCTAGTAGAGATGTGCATTGTGCAATTTATGATTTAAGGCCACAATTACATAAAGAACATGTGATTAGTACTTAAAAATGCATTTTTATCATGGTTTTATATCATCATTTTGCACTTGAAGTATCAATAACTCCTTAACTAAAGCATGCTTTATAATAATATATCTAATAATATAAGATACCTTTAATTTGTGGTAAATGTTCATTTTAAATGCAGGCCTATCACATAAATGAAAGGATTGATTGATGACTTTAAGAACTTAAATTGCAAGGATAAAGAGATGACCAAATTTAGAAAAGAGATGTCAGTGCAATCTAAACCGGAACACTGTTCGGTAATTGGGTCATATCTATTATAATACTTCATGAAATATTCAGATTTACAAACTCTCTCATTGGTATTACTTAATTCTGCTCATATACTTCTTTAACATGTATTCTTAAACCTTAATTTACACACACACACTTTAACATATGATTGTGGGTTGCATATTGGATTATTACATTATTTATATTCTTTTTTTAAAGGTAACAACTAAGGGAAAGGGATTGTATATAATTAAAAAAAAAGAAAAAAAAGAAAAAAATGATAATAATAAAAATATAGATAAGTTTGGTTTCGTAGCCTCCCTAACCTAAGCAATTAAGCCTGAAGGGTTGTTTTAACACCTAACACCCTAAAGTCAACTGACTTGGGAGCTATTAGCCCAACGCTTGTTACATGGGTTGAGGAGAAAAATTTAAGGGGATCAAACATTACACTAGCTACGTATTAGTATCTGCGACCCGAATTACTAAGCTTGTAGGGGTGTCTCAACACCTAATGCCTTAAGACCAACTAGTTTGGGAGTCATTAGCTAAAAGCTCGTTACATGGATTAAAGATGCATGGTGTTTTAAGTTATATGTATATATATTTAAATAATAATAATAATAATAATAATAATAATAATAATAATCCCAACCCAAGGAAGTTAACCTTAAACGTTAGAACAAAAATTTTGTTTTCTTCCAAGAAAAGCCCTATAATTATGTGTTGATATATTGAGTACAAAAGAAAGGTTTATTAATATTTTGTTAAGAGGTATTGAGTAGATATATAAATTTAATGAGAGTTTGTTTATTTGGATAGATTAATGGAAGTTGAATGATGAATACCTTACTTTGTGGAATTTGTAAATTGTTTTTTTATTTTAATGCTTTGATTACTAAAGACTAGTAATAAGCTGGTTGGGAGGTGTGATTAGTACTTAAAAGTGCACTTTTTATCAAGGTTTTATGTCATCATTTTGCACTTGAAGTATCAATAACTCCTTAACTAAAGCATGTTTTATAATAATATATCTAATAATATAAGATACCTTTAATTTATGGTAATGCAGGCCTATTAGATAAATGACAAGATTGATTGATGAATTTAAGAACTGAAATTGATAGGACAAAGAGATGGCCAAACTTAGAAAAGAGATGCTAGTGTAGTTGAAACCGGAACACCATTTGGTAATTGGGTCATATATAGAGCTATAGATCTTAAATTTAGGTCTACTTTATATGGATGGAAAGGTAAGACATAGGCTTACAACTTTCATATGGAGCCCAAGATCTAAAAAGGTCATTTTCAAGTCCAAATTGTAGCAATAACAAAGAAGTCCAAAACTATCTTCCAGCCTAAGCGTTGTTCAGTGTTTGACCCATATCTAGAGTTCTATAAGTTCAAATGACTGAATTTTTTACACAAGAAAGCTGAGACAATTTCCTACAACTTTCATGTTTTAAGTGACTCTAATTTTAACGTTATCAATGATGTTTTGGGCAGACAAGAGAAGATAAGGATTGTCACCAAGTTGATAGTTGGTCATCCACTCATCAATTAGTTATCAAATCAATAGTTTCCAATTTTGGCCTATAAAAGGAGGCATTTGCCATGCATTTAAGCATCTTGGTTTCCAGATCAATATCATGCTCTTGCTTTCTCTCTCTGTATTTTTTGTAATGTTTATGCTTTGCTTTCATTAATATCAAGTTTATACCTTTCATTTCCTTTCATTTACTTAGTTAACTTTAATCTTATTCATGTTCTTATTTTCTTTATTTATTTTTCTTTCTTTCATTATGTCTAGCTAAGTTTATTATGTTAAGGTAAAAAGGTTACACTAATGGTGTAAGAATAAGTATAGTGTAAAGTTAATATGGACTTTAATGTTTGATACTAACATGTTTTGTATTTGTTATCTTGTTCACTCTTTAATACTTTGCTTGTTGATTAGTACTTAAAAGTGCATTTTTATCATGGTTTTATATCATCATTTTGCACTTGAAGTATCAATAACTCCTTAACTAAAATATGTTTTATAATAATGTATCTAATAATATAAGATACCTATAATTTGTGGTAAATGTCTATTTTTAATGCAGGCCTATCACATAAATGAAAGGACTGATTGATGACTTGAAGAACTTAAATTGCAAGGATAAAGAGATGACCAAACTTAGAAAAGAGATGTCGGTGCAATCCAAACCGGAACACTGTTCGGTAATTGGGTCATATCTGGAGCTATATATCTCAGATTTAGGTCCAATTTATATGGATGGAAAGGTAAGACATAGGCCTACAACTTTCATATGGAGCCCAAGATCTAAAAAGGCCATTTTCAAGTCCAAATTATAGCAACAACAAAGAAGCCCGAATCTGTCTTCCAGCCCGAGCACTGTTCGGTATTTTGGCCATATCTGGAGTTCTAGAAGTCCAAATGAGCTGAATTTTTTATACAAGAAAGCTGAGACAATTGCCTACAACTTTCATGTTTCAGATAGCTTCAATTTTGACGTTATCAATGAAGTTTTGGGCAGACAAGAGAAGATAAGGATTGTCACCAAGTCAAAAGTTGGCCACCCACTTATCAATTAGTCATCAAATCAATAGTTCCCAATTTTGGCCTATAAAAGGAGGCATTTGCCATTCATTTAGGCATCTTGGTTTCCAGATCAAGATCATGCTCTTCCTTTCTCTCTTTGTATTTTTTGTAATGTTTATGCTTTGCTTTCATTAATATTAAGTTTATGCCTTTCATTTCCTTTCCTTTACTTAGTTAGCTTTTATGTTCTTATTTTGTTTATCTATTTTTCTTTCATTCATTTGTCTAGCTAAGTTAATTATGTCAAGGTGAAAAGGTTACACTAATGGTGTGAGAATAAGTATAATGTAAACTTAATATGGACTTTAATGTTTGATACTAACATGTTTTATATTTGTTATCTTGTTCACTCTTTAATACTTTGCTTGTTAAATGACTAATCTTGATTTATGTTGTATAACACTTGGTACAACAAATGCTTGGCACTTTCATAGTTCATAATGTATGGTATAACCGACACCTGAGCTATGAAAGGAACTTGATTTGTTGTTAACATAAGTTATAATCATGAATGCTTGACGAGATTTACAAGTATTAGCATTAATTGAATAAGATGACTAATATAATCATGTTAACAATATATAATCTGATTGGAACCTCCTTTGTGTGTGGTTTCCAATTCAATAATAAGAGTTTATACTATACTTGTTTGATATACCATTAGTGGAACCTCTAACCTTGACATTTGTTATTATTATTGTTTAATCCTTACATTAATTTTCCATCTCCAAGTTCTCATCATCATCTTCTTCTTCTTTTTCTTTATTGTTATTATTATTATTATTACTACTACTATTATTACTACTACTACTACTACTATTACTACTACTACTATTATTATTATTATTATTATTATTATTATTATTATTATTATTATTATTATAGTTGTTGTTATTGTTATTGTTGTTGTTATTATTGCTATTATTGTTGCTTATAATTGTTGTCTATAATTTGTACAATTAACCTCCTTGTGGTTCGACCTCGGTCTTGCCGGGTTATTTATTACTTCGACACTCCTGCACTTGGGAGAAGACATCAACCTTTTAGTCGTGTCAAGTTTTTGGCGCCGTTGCCGGGGAGGTAAGTTCTTGTATAAATTATAATATTTATTTTATTTTCTCTTTTCACTTTTCTTGTATATAACTTTGTTTCTTTTCTATTGTTTCTTCTTCTTTTGCTTTCTTCTTCTTCTTTTTTATTTTATTCCTACACGTGCATGAGAGTGTGGTCACGTACATCAAGTGGTAGACTTTGTAGGGTATCCTCATCATTTTCAGAAAATATGGCCGAAGAAGATAATCAATCACTTCAAAATGAGAATAATGAGAATAACCGTGCTAGAACACTTAGAGACCACATGAATCCCACAAGAACAAGTGCACCATCATGCATAGTTTTTCCTCCCGATGCATCTCATTTTAATTTTAAACCAGGTATTATTCAACTTTTACCTTCTTTTCATGGCTTAGAATTGGAAAATCCATACTTGCATTTAAGGGAATTTGAGGAGGTCTGCAACACATATAATAATTTAAATTGTAGCATGAACACCATCAGATTAAAGCTTTTTCCTTTTTCATTAAAAGATAAAGCTAAAACATGGCTACAAAATTTGAGACCAGGATCCATTCGTGCTTGGGATGAAATGCAACAACAGTTTTAAAAGAAGTTTTTCCCATCTCATAGAACAAACTCTTTCAAGAGACAAATCACCACTTTCACTCAAAAACCAGGAGAAACATTTTACAAATATTGGGATAGGTATCGAGATTTGCTTAGTACTTGCCCCCATCATGGTTTTGAAACATGGAGATTGGTTTCACATTTCTATGAAGGGTTAACACCTAAAGATAGGCAAATGGTTGAATTGATGTGCAATGGAACTTTTGAAGATAAAGACCCTGATGAAGCAATGGAGTACTTAGACTTGTTAGCTGAAAATGCTCAAAATTGGGACATCGCGGGTATTTATAAGGCACTGAGTAAAACCCAACCTCATACATCTAGTAGAGGTATGTACAACCTTAGGAAAGATCATGACCTTCAAGCCAAGTTTGCATCTTTAGCTAGAAAAGTCGAGGCACTAGAATTGAAAAAGAGTGGTCAATTAAAATCTGTTGAAAACATTGTGTGTCAAATCTGTGAAACAAATGAACACTTAACCAACGATTGTCCAACCTTGCCTTCTTTTAAGGAATGTCTCCATGAACAAGCCCATGCTTTAAACAGTTTCCAAAGGGCCAACCACAACCCATACTCCCAAACATACAACCCTGGTTGGAGAAATCACCCAAATTTCAATTGAAAGAGTGAGAACAACAATGCACAAACTTCACAACCACCGTTTCAAGCACACCACAATTTCCAAAATTCTCATGGATATGCACCTCCTTATACTCCACCTCTTAGAAGAAATCTTGAGGAAACATTGCATGCATTCATTAAAAAGCAAGAGACAATCAATACTCAACTTACTCAAAACATGATAGATTTTAAAGATACTCTTGCTAAATTAACATCTGCTCTCAGTTTCCAAGAGAAAGGTAAGTTTCCATCTCAACCACAACAAAATCCCAAGGGGCAATACAATGCAAATGCAAGTAGTTCTGGAAGCCAACACATGGATCAAGTCAAATCAGTCACTACTTTGCGCAGTGGTAAGGTTATTGAAAAACCCTCTCTTGAACCTTATGAGAAAGATGATGAGTCAATCTCTGAGGGTAAGGAAGGGGATGAATCTGAAAATTGCAAAGAAATGACTGATTCACCACCAACATTTCCATTTCCTCAAGCCATGACCAAACAAAGGAAAGTTAATCACAACTCTGAAATTTTTGAAATTTTCAAACAGGTAAGGATCAATATACCATTGTTGGATGCTATTAAACAGGTTCCTTCCTATGCTAAATTTTTGAAAGATCTATGCACTGTGAAGAGGAAACTGAATGTGAAAAAGAAAGCCTTTCTAGCCGAACAAGTAAGTGCTATTCTTCAAAATAATAATGCTTTGAAATATAAAGACCCTGGTTGTCCTACAATTTCTTGCTTTATTGGAGAGCATAAAATTGAAAGAGCCTTACTTGATCTTGGTGCTAGTGTGAATTTACTTCCATATTCAGTTTTTCAGAGTCTCAATCTAGGTGAGTTAAAACCAACTTCTATATCTCTTTTACTTGCCAATAGATCTGTAAAAGTGCCTAGAGGAATAATTGAAGACGTGTTAGTACAAGTCGATAAATTCATTTATCCTGTGGATTTTATTGTCTTGGACACAGAACCTGTTAAAGCATGTAATTCATTTCCTGTTATTTTAGGACGTCCGTTTCTTGCAACCTCTAACGCATTGATTAATTGTAGGAATGGACTGATGAAGCTATCATTTGGAAACATGACATTGGAGATCAATATTTTCAACATTTGCAAGCAACCTGGAGATGATAATGTTTTACAAGAAGTAGATCATATTGACGAATTAGTTTATGATCAACTTGAATCTACTTTAAGTAAAAATGAATTGGATGAAACTGAAGATTTGCAAATGATTTATTCTGAGGAAGAAATCACAGATGAAACAAGCACCGAAAATGTTGATGCAGATCTTTTGTCAAAAGTGACAGCAAATTCGACATCTGACATCACACCAATGGATGATTACTTTCCTAACGAATCCTTACTTTCTCTTTGTCCAATGCCTTAGTATAATAAAAATATCAATTTTCTTGCTTTAGGAGATTTGCCAGCTGATTGGAGTACCCAAGACAAAGAAAAGTTTTTGAACGAAGTGAAGAACTTTTATTGTGATGACCCTAACTTATTCAAATATTGTCCTGATCAAATATTTCAAAGATTCATTCCCGACAATGAGGTAAGTAGTGTCATTAAACTTTGTCATTCTGAAGCATGTGGAAGTTGTTTCTCGTCAAAAAAGACAGCTGCAAAAATCTTTCAAAATGGATTTTATTGGCCCACCATGTTCAAGGACACACATGCATTCTGCAAAACTTGTGAAAATTGTCAAAAGATTGATAGTGGTCAAAAAGTTTTGTTTTATAATTCTCAACTTTATGCACTCCCTAGAGAACTAAGAACAAGATGGAGCAATCCTTATGGGGACTGTGATATTGAGAATTCAATGAATGACAATGATTTGAAGGAAAATGGACATCGCTTGAAAACTTACTTTGATAATTTTCCTAGTAAAAATGAATCAACTGGTTGGAATGATCTTGTAGATAAAGGTTGATTTTTTTTTCTCACATTGTTTTTGTGTTTCTTTTTGAGTGATTTTTGCTAGTTTCTCTCACCCCGGTCAAATGGCGGATAACGGTACTCCGTGACTTAAGTCGGTTCTTTCAGTTTCCCATAATTACTGATATCTGTGTATATATCTATGCAATTCTTTGAATCTCTCTTCCAATTCTCATTTGAAAATGGACACTAATCTTGAAAAATTGAAAAAGTATTTTCCCGCTCTGCCTCAGAATGCGATTACAAAAATTTACCGTGCCAAATGTGCAAGATTGAGATTGTTAATGAATCATGGAATTCCTGAAGATATTCGCTGGTTGATTGAAGCAAAGGTCCAATTATCAGGTGAGTCCTCTAACTCCTTCATTTCACACATGCCTGGAACAGGTAAAAGCACTTTTGCAAAGAAGCGTCGTGCAAAACGACTGAATGTCTGTCATCGTTGTGCTAGATGGACTTGTAATACACAATGTCGTTCTTTAGGAATGGTATCTATAAACCGTGAAGATAAAATACAATTCATTAAGGATGGCCTGAGTAAGGAGTCTTTAGATAATCTTCTATTGACTCTTGAGACGCATCCTAGTGGAGATGTGCATCGTGCAATTCATGATTTATGGCCACTATTTCATAAAAAACATGATCGACTTAGTCTTGGGAATCTGACTAAAAAAGACCCTGTTTGCCAGTTTTTAAGAAAACTGGATGGGAAGCCTATCCCCGACCCATAGAGGGCGTTTAAGCCGTTCTTGGACGTAAAACCAAGGGAAGATGTGAGCCACAATCACAACTACCTGTACATACACATGCTTTTTTTCAAAAGTAAATAAATAAATAAATAAAGAGAGAGAGAGAGTGTGTAAGACTCCAGTTGGCCTACATATAGGTGTTATGATTGCCTTTCTAATTTCTCATCTATAAAACCCTCTCTTCCTTCATTTCTACTCAACCCATACATTCAATAAATACAGAAGTGTGTAGAAATGGCAAGTTCCTCAAGTCATCAAATAAGAAATATTTGTGTTTTCGGTGGATCTAGTCCTGGGAAAGAAAAGGAGTTTTTAAAATCAGCAAATCATCTTGGTTAGGTGCTAGCTGAGAGAAAGGTTCATTTAGTGTATGGGGGAGGCAGTCTTGGGTTAATGGGAGGTGTGTCAATAGCTGCATTTTTAGGAGGTAGTCAAGTTTTAGGAGTCGTCCCTGAAGCTTTGGCACAAGGGGACATCATTGGAAAAACAATTGGAGAGGAACTTCAGGTCTTTACAATGTCGGCTCGAATGAATGCCATGTTTAACCATGCTGATGCTTTCATTGCTTTACCAGGTGGTCTAGGCACATTGGAAGAGATCTTTCATATTTCCTCTTGGGCTCAATTGCACATTCACCATAAACCCATTGGTCTGTTAAATGTTAATGGTTATTATGATAAGTTGTTGTTTTTTCTTGATCATGTTGTGGAACAAGAATTTCTAACATCTTCTGCAAGCCAAATCATAATCTCTGCTCCTACTGCTGAACAATTGATTGACCAACTACAATCATTCACTCCTGTGATTGATCCTTCCATGAGTCGCATAAATTGGTCATCTACGGGAAGCCGTAAAAAGCTTAGATTGGATTTGAGCCTTCATTCGTGAGTTTTTGTGTCTTTTGGTTTTATTATTGTGTTTTGTTATTTCTTATTTTTCTTTCAGTGTGTTTCAGGTTTTGTCAGTGTTCGTTATTTCAGGTAATATCTTCTATACTCTATCTTTCTACCTTAGAACATTGAGGACAATGTCTCGTTTTGGTTGGGGGGAGAGGGTAGTAGTTGATAAAAAAAAAATTATTTTTCATTTCATAAAGCATGTGCATAATTGTTGTTACTAGGATGGCAGAGTAAAGGAGTTCTTTTGTTAAAGTGACTCTTGAGACGCATCATAGTAACCATTCTTAACAAGGTCTATTATAATACTTCCTGAAATATTCAGGTTTACAAACTCTCGTATTGTTACCACTTAATTCTGCTCATATACTTATTTAACATGTATTCTTAAACCTTAATTTACACACACACACTTTAACATATGATTGTGGGTTGCATATTGGATTATTACATTATTTATGTTCTTTTGTTAAAGGTAACAACTAAGGGAAAGGGATTGTATATAATTAAAAAAAAAGAAAAACATGAAAAAAAAGAAAAAAAAGAGAAAAAAATGATGATAATAAAAATGTAGATAAGTTTGGTTTCGTAGCCTCCCTAACCTAAGCAATTAAGCCCGAAGGGGTGTTTTAACACCTAATACCCTAAAGTCAACTGACTTGGGAGCTATTGGCCCAACGCTTGTTACATGGGTTGAGGAGAAAAGCTTAAGGGAATCAAACATTGCACTATCTACATATCAGTATCTGCGACCTGAGTTACTAAGCTCGTTGGGGTGTCTTAACACCTAATGCCCTAAGACCAACTGGTCCGGGAGTCATTAGCTGAAAGCTCGTTACATGGGTTAAAGATGCATGATGTTTTTAAATTATATGTATATATATTTGTTTTTTTTTTAAAAAGACAAAAAAAAAGACAAAAATAATAATCCCAACCTATGGAAGTTAACCTTAAACATTAGAACAAAAATTTTGTTTTCTTCCAAGAAAAGCCCCATAATTATGTGTTGATACATTGAGCACAAAAGAAAGGTTTATTAATATCTTGTTAAGTGGTATTGAGCAGATATATAAATTTAATGAGAGTTTGTTTATCTGGATAGATTAATGGAAGTTAAATGATGAATACCTTGCTTTGTGAAATTTGCAAATTGTTTTAACGCTTTGATTACTAGGGACTAGTAATAAGCTGGTTGGGGGGTGTGATTAGTACTTAAAAGTGCATTTTTATCATGGTTTTATATCATCATTTTGCACTTGAAGTATCAATAACTCCTTAACTAAAATATGTTTTATAATAATGTATCTAATAATATAAGATACCTATAATTTGTGGTAAATGTCTATTTTTAATGCAGGCCTATCACATAAATGAAAGGACTGATTGATGACTTGAAGAACTTAAATTGCAAGGATAAAGAGATGGCCAAACTTAGAAAAGAGATGTCGGTGCAATCCAAACCGGAACACTGTTTGGTAATTGGGTCATATCTGGAGCTATATATCTCAGATTTAGGTCCAATTTATATGGATGGAAAGGTAAGACATAGACCTACAACTTTCATATGGAGCCCAAGATCTAAAAAGGCCATTTTCAAGTCCAAATTGTAGCAACAACAAAAAAGCCCGAATCTGTCTTCCAGCCCGAGCACTGTTCGGTATTTTGGCCATATCTGGAGTTCTAGAAGTCCAAATGAGCTGAATTGTTTACACAAGAAAGCTGAGACAATTGCCTACAACTTTCATGTTTTCAGCTGGCTCCAATTTTGATGTTATCAATGACGTTTTGGGCAGACAAGAGAAGATAAGGATTGTCACCAAGTCAAAAGTTGGCCACCCACTTCTCAATTAGTCATCAAATCAATAGTTCCCAATTTTGGCCTATAAAAGGAGGCATTTGCCATTCATTTAGGCATCTTGGTTTCCAGATCAAGATCATGCTCTTCCTTTCTCTCTTTGTATTTTTTGTAATGTTTATGCTTTGCTTTCATTAATATTAAGTTTATGCCTTTCATTTCCTTTCCTTTACTTAGTTAGCTTTTATGTTCTTATTTTGTTTATCTATTTTTCTTTCATTCATTATGTCTAGCTAAGTTAATTATGTCAAGGTGAAAAGGTTACACTAATGGTGTGAGAATAAGTATAATGTAAACTTAATATGGACTTTAATGTTTGATACTAACATGTTTTATATTTGTTATCTTGTTCACTCTTTAATACTTTGCTTGTTAAATGACTAATCTTGATTTATGTTGTATAACACTTGGTACAACAAATGCTTGGCACTTTCATAGCCCATAATGTATGGTATAACCGACACCTGAGCTATGAAAGGAACTTGATTTGTTGTTAACATAAGTTATAATCATGAATGCTTGACGAGATTTACAAGTATTAGCATTAATTGAATAAAATGACTAATATAATCAAGTTAACAATATATAATCTGATTGGAACCTCCTTTGTGTGTGGTTTCCAATTCAATAATAAGAGTGTATACTATACTTGTTTGATATACCATTAGTGGAACCTCTAACCTTGACATTTGTTATTATTATTGTTTAATCCTTACATTAATTTTCCATCTCCAAGTTCTCATCATCTTCTTCTTCTTCTTTTTCTTTATTGTTATTATTATTACTACTACTACTACTACTACTACTACTACTACTACTACTACTACTACTACTACTATTATTATTATTATTATTATTATTATTATTATTATTATTATTATTATTATTATAGTTGTTGTTATTGTTATTCTTGTTGTTATTATTGCTATTATTGTTGCTTATAATTGTTGTCTATAATTTGTACAATTAACCTCCTTGTGGTTCGACCCCGGTCTTACCGGGTTATTTATTACTTCGACACTCCTGCACTTGGGAGAAGACATCAACCTTTTAGTCGTGTCACTTGTTAAATGACTAATCTTGATTTATGTTATATAACACTTGGTACAACAGATGCTCGGCACTTTCATAGCCCGTACTGTATGGTATAACCGACACTTGAGCTATGAAAGGAACTTGATTTGTTGTAACATAAGTTATAATCATGAATGCTTGACGAGATTTACTAGTATTAGCATTAATTGAATAAGATGACTAATGTAATCATGTTAACAATCTGATACGATCCAAGCAAGGTCAAATTTGAATTTTGATGTAAAATGTGCAACTATCCAGTTTTACGCCAATAATCATAATTCTCAATCCGACCGTTGGATCGAGCTGAAATTTTATGTGGAGTCTCCTGACATATTTTATTACTTTGGGTTAAACGTTTACATTAATCAGAGTTCAGGAAGGTATCTCAATACGGGTCAATAGAGGCTATACAAATTTTGTTATTTACTTCCTTTTGACTTGTGGACTTCCTATTTGGCTAGGATTATTTTCCTAAAGGGATGTGGCAGCTTATTTTGGAAATATACTAATTCTACAAGGATGTTTAATGGGCTGCAACATAGTTTCCAAGTGGCAAGGATTCATAATTATTTCACAATCCTTTTCTTACAAGGATTCCTTATTCATCCGAGCTACAAAAGGAAAGAGACTTTAGAATACATTCTACCTCCATATCAGATTTCCTAGTCTATTTGGGACTTCTTAATGGTGACAAATCTAATTCTAGCATATTTAATATAGTAATTTTCGGATTTTTATATTTTTATTATTTTCTTCTTAGTCTTTGGGTTATTATTACTCATTTGGGTCAATTATACGTGGGCTACATATAAGTCCACCTAAGGGGGGTCCATTAGGGTTTCTTTAAGTCTAGAATCACTATAAATAGAGGCATAACCAAACATGTAGGAAAGACTATTCAGATTAATAAAACTTCTAGTTTTCCACACTTTGTGTGTGTTTGTGTTGGTGAGATAATCTCCCTTCCATGGTTCTCTAAAGAACCGAAAAATGACTTACCGTACTGTATGGTATAACCGATACCTGAGCTATGAAAGGAACTTGATTTGTTGTTAACATAAGTTATAATCATGAATGCTTGACAAGATTTACAAGTATTAGCATTAATCAAATAAGATGACTAATGTAATCATGTTAATAATCTATAATCTAATTGGAACCTCCTTTGTGTGTGGTTTTCAATTGAATAATAAGAGTTTATATTATACTTATTTGACTTACCATTAGTGGATCCTCTAACCTTGACATTTATTATTATCATTGTTTAATCCTTACGTTAATATTTCATCTCAAAGTTCTCATTATCATCTTCTTCTTCTTCTTCTTCTTCTTCTTCTTTTATTATTATTATTATTATTATTATTATTATTATTAGTACTATTATTAGTTCTATTATTATTATTATTATTATTATTATTATTATTATTATTATTATTATTATTATTATTATTATTATTATTATTATTGTTGTTGTTGTTGTTGTTGTATTATTGTTATTTATAATTTGTACAATTAACCTCCTTGTGGTTTGATCCTGGTCTTACCGGGTTATTTATTACTTCGATACTCCTGCATTTGACAGAAGACATCAATCTTTTAGTTGTATCACTCATCTATCTAAAACTCCTTATTGACCTCTCTCAAGTCGTTTGAACGGTGTTTCTCTCATTGCACTCATTAAGCCCACTTTGATTTCTCACACTTTCATGGTTTTCTCTTATATTTTGTTTTTTTGAAAGAAGTTGGAAACCTATGCTTTTTGTCAAAAACAAGGTTGCTGAATGTACTGGAGCTATTTTAAAGGAGAATTTTCTCTTCTTTAAAGATTTTGCTCCTTATTATTATTATTATTAACAGCTTTGGTTTTTTTTGTATTTTCTCGAGACCTTCTCGGATCTTCATCACCCTATACCTTTAACTCAAGATAAAATAACATGTTAGGAGAGTCTTCATAAAATTTTAGCCTGATCAAATGGTTAAATTAAAAATTATACTTGATAATATAAAACTAGATGGTACTGGAATTACAACCTCAATATGATTCTAGACTCAACTTCAAATGTATTATTTTCTCTAGTCTAGATAAATAAGCAAGCCTTCTATTTATGGTTTAAAAGGTGCAAATATGTACTTTCCAAACCAATTATAACTTAAATGAAACTTTCTAAGAATCTCAAGATATAAACCAAATAGTAGTCAAAGGTACAATGCGACAAATTTGCCTCTTAATTTCTTTTTAAATCCTACTTTATTTAGATCTTATTTTAGACTCAATTGATGACATAAATAAGATAATTTTAGTTTTATTTTTCATTATTTATTTTATTTATAAACTTATTATTATTTTATAGTAATGCTACCTACTTTTAACTAGGGCTTGTATCAACATTTTTGATGTAATTATTTTTTTAACTGTTATTTTTTATCTTTTTATTACTGCTCAAAATTAATTTTTTATTCTCAAATTATATTTATTTTAATTTTTTTAATATTTATCAAAATTCATTATTGATTTCATCTTCTTTATAATTTTAGCCGTAAAATTTAAAAACTTCATCTGAACCTCAACAATATTTTTAATATTTATATACGGAGGTGTTTTACTTCTCAAGATCGTACTTTATTCGGTTCTATGTTTACGCGGTGAATGAGTGATTATTTTTCTCCCAATAAATATGTTAGTAATGCCTTTATTTTATTTTATTTACAGTTTTTTTTTTAATCCGACCCACTGCTTTGTGGAGGCCAGGATCTAACATTAAAAACTAAAAAAGTATTAAAACAAACGAACAAATCCCAATATTCTGTTAATTCTTTTCCTTTCCCCAAATCGATCTCATCGCCATTTCACATAGAGAAAGAAACTTCTATAGGATTAATCAATGGCTAGTCGAGTGGTGACGGTGGCACAAGACGGGAGTGGAGACTTTACGACGGTGCAGGAAGCCGTAGATGCGGTGCCACTCTGCAACACGTGTAGAACTGTGATTCGTGTGCCACCTGGGGTTTACAGGCAGCCCGTGTACGTGCCGAAGACAAAGAATCTCATAACTCTTGCGGGTTTAAGACCTGAAGGCACTATCTTGACTTGGAACAACACTTCTGCCAACATTGATCATCACCAGGTGCGCCTATTTTCTGTGATTTCTAGTTTGCTCATCTGGGTTTTTGAAACGTGTGTTTGGAGGTACTTGATGTTGGGTTTTTGGGCTGTAGGCTTCGAGGGTCATTGGAACTGGGACGTTTGGGTGTGGGACTGTGATAGTGGAAGGAGAGGATTTTATTGCTGAGAATGTCACTTTTGAAAACTCTTCTCCTGAGGTAATGTGGACTAATCTTTGTGCTTAACAAGGTCGCTTCCTTTTTTGTTGTCAATTTTGTGGTGGCTTCTTGTGATAGAAGAAGATTTTTGGGTTCTTACTGTGTTTGAGGTGTTGGGAATTTCTGTTTTTATACTAGGAAGTACGGAAAATTATGTTACGAATTCAATTTTGTAAAGTTCCCACACAAAAAGAAGCCAGAGTTGAATAACAGGAATACTGGAATGTAGGAATAGAAAGTTAGCTAATGGATGTATTTCTTAAAGAACAGCAGGCGTGATGGGCAACTCTCATAACAACCTCCTCATTGTAATTTATTCATCATGATGATTACTCAATCTGTTACAATACCAAACTAAATACAACATCCATTTCTTCTAGAGGGAATTGCTCTGCTTTCCTTATTGGCCACTCTTGGCTACATAAACTGAAAGATAGCAAAACAGCTTAATCAAAATGCAGCGTGAGAAGTGATTGAAATGGTGTGCACAGGTGATTAAATGAGATGCATCGTTTCACACAATGTTCCCATTGCTTTTAAATTTTCCAACAGTCATCTCCTCAAACCCTTCTCCATCCTTAGCTGAGTTAGGTTGTGACAAATTCATTGGTGTGATGTGTAATTTTGATTTTTTTTCATTATTCATTTGTTTCGTTGAAAAAATGATTTGTTTTTTATTCTGTGCATATTTTGAAATTGAAGTTTAAATTGTATGAGCATTGGGTGTGAATATGGTACTTAAGAATTCTTTTCTTTTAGCCACTGGTTGTGTCAAAAAGTATGATTTGAGGTGTTTTCTATGTTGTTTAAAGTGAAAAATTTTGAATTGTTTAATAAATGATTTGAAGCTATTGATCTGTGTTTTTTATATACTTGTATCCAGGGTTCAGGCCAAGCTGTGGCAATTAGGGTGACTGCTGATCGGTGCGCATTCTATAATTGCCGGTTCCTTGGCTGGCAGGTATATTAACTGTCACATTTGGTGTGTTTCATGGATCATTTACTTCATCATTCATGTTTATTTATATCATAGATTATTAAGAATTTCATTTACCCTCCAAATATGTTAATTTTATAGGATGGTAAATACAGTGACAATGGATACTTATCTCTATTGGTAAACTGCACTTCATATGAAAACTTAATGAGAGGGAAATGACAATTATAATACTACATCGTTAATCAAAATTGCTTGTGCACATATTTACTAGTCATTGATAAATTGCGGGCATGTTATTTGAGCTATGCTCAAATTGGAAAACATCATTAATTGGTTTGAAACATCTAAGAATGGGCGTGTTCTGATAAGTGGGAAGTACATAATAAAATGGATGAACTCACTGTTCTATTGATTCTCTAGGATTCTGATGGCTAAGGCTAACAATTTGTGAGTCAATAATTGAGCCAGTTTGTATGCTTTGGTATCCTGCAAGTGTATTATTGGGTTTCTGAACTATAGGAGGAGGTGTTGGATGTACGCAAACCCAAAAGCACCTGTTCATGTATTTTCATTTTGTAGGATACTCTCTATTTGCATTATGGGAAGCAGTATTTGAAAGATTGCTACATTGAAGGAAGTGTGGACTTTATCTTTGGGAACAGCACTGCTCTCTTGGAACATTGTCATATTCACTGCAAGTCAGCAGGTTTTATAACTGCTCAAAGCAGAAAATCTTCTCAGGAGTCAACTGGTTATGTCTTTTTGAGGTGTGTTTTTATTGGCTTTCACCTTTATTTTCAATTGTTCCTGCCTCCCATTAAGTTCTCAGTCCAGGTTTTTGCAATGTTAGCATCTTTTTTCTGGAGAAGTTGGATGGCGTTGTACTGACTAAATAATATTTGTAAGCTGTCTGATAGCTTTTCCAATATGAATCAACATGAATTTCTATGTGATGAAAATTTGCTGGCATTTTAAACTCTATCAATTACAAAAACTCTGTACAGGTCCTTACAGTTTTCATATCTGCTCCCTAACCCAAAGAGAATAGTTTTGGTGCATTATTGGCATCGAGCTGCAGTCCTCCCTATAGTTATTGAGATTTCTATAGCATGATGTTGATACATAGGAAATTTGCGTCTTATCCAGAGATGGATCATGATCCTAGACTTATAGAGTGGACACCAAATAGATTAGTTGGAAATTAAATTGTTGATTTCTGTATGTTTACAGAATTGTACAAGGAGGAGCCTCTTGAGGACATTTTTAAATATCCTTTGGAGGACAATTTTGAAGTGTCCTGACTTTAAAACCTCCTCATTTTTACATCTTTTAGAACAACCAGGTACCTATAGTTATTAATTGTCAGATTTCCAATGTAGGTTGTCTTCCAAAGAGAAAGTTACCTGTCATTCTTCTAGTACTACTTTCAACAACCATGTCAATACCTTTTTCACTCTGGATGGATGTAATGCAATGCAATGTAATGTAGTGGAAAAAGGAATCTGTGCTCATTTTTCTCCCATTACATCGCTCTTTTTTTTTCCTGCCAAACATTTCATGTTTGTTCTTCGTTTTATATTAAGTTGACCATGTAGTTTATTCCTAAGTAGTATTGCAGCATGTAAGGTAGAAGTTACCTGGTTTTGTTGTATTATGCAGTTAGCATTCATGTTTTTGGTATGTTTCTCCAATTAAATCTATAGTTATGTAACATTCACTACTTATATCTGGTGTTTCTATAAGTCCAGGTTAATGACATTGTCAATGTTTATTGAGGAGACTTTCCTTTGTTTTTGATATCGTGCGTTCATTCCAAATACTGGGCTTTGAAGTCATAAACTATGTGATTCATTGCTGAAGTAGAATTGTACAGTTATTTAATCTGTTATTTCTGATTAAAGATGGAAAACGGTTACACACACACACACACACATATCAGATGCAAAATCAGAGTCCTCTGATTTTTCATCACTTTCTTCATTCACTCAGAATATTTGATTTTCAGCCCATGTCATATGACCTTGTGTCTCAGAAACTTGGTTTTATTACTCTGTAATTGTCATCTTATATGAGATAGCAGTCCCTGTAACTTTCGCCTACTGAAACTGTGCTGGGACAATTTGCTTATACCAATACCATCACCTTTAATACATTATTCTTGTAGGGTTATGTCTGGCTAGGAGAACATATCTTGGTTCTTTTGGTATTCTTTCTTGTGATGGTTTGTGCTACTGTAATTAATTATCACTTTCATGCAGATGCGTGATTACTGGTAATGGAGGGACTTCATATATGTACCTTGGACGTCCATGGGGACCCTTTGGAAGAGTGGTCTTTGCATACACATACATGGATCATTGTATTAGACATGTAGGATGGAACAACTGGGGTAAAGCAGAAAATGAGAGAAGTGCTTGCTTTTATGAGTACAGGTATTTTGGTTTAAATCATCATCATGCACCGTTTGATTTTTGGCAGATTGCTATTAATTTGAGATTTGACAAATAACGTTAAATAAAATTTTCATCTAATGAACCATATGCAGATGTTCTCAAGAAAGCCTAAGACTGACAAATAACCTTTGGCTTTGCCTGATATTTGATGAACTTTTACTATTCTTGAAGGAAGAATTGCCATCATGTAATAATTAATTTTATTCTCATGTAGATATCTGTCCCAAAAAATAAAAAATAAAAAACCCTTTAATGACCTGCTTTCTGTTTACTTCTTCCAGTGTATGATGCTAGTTAATAGGTAGACATGTTTTTGCATTGCGTGACTGCTTTAGTTGAAATTGCAGGTGCTTTGGGCCAGGTAGTTGCCCATCAAAACGAGTGACATGGTCAAGAGAACTGATAGATGAAGAGGCAGATCAATTTCTGATGCATTGTTTCATTGACCCGGATCCAGAAAGGCCTTGGCTATGCCAAAGAATGGCCTTGAGCATTCCATACTCCGCATTGGAACTATAAGCTTCAACAATAAGCATGAACAAACAGTGTAGAATGAAGCAAGCTCCGAGCAAATAATGATTACTTATATGCACGACTAGTTTATGTGTAAAAAGTATGCAGGCTTTGTCGCCCATAGCACAATGCTTTTTCTTTGGAAGAGTGGTTCTAAAACAATAATAGAATTTTTGCCCAGATTTCAAATATTTGCTTTCTTCTGTTGTTTAATAAGCTTGGCTTGTATGATTTGATAATCATGCCATGTTAAATGTTGACATATCGAGTATTTTGTTATTAGAGCAAATCATGAGTCGTTTTGGAAACTTTGGAGGAGCAAGAGTATTGCAGTGTTAGATAATTAAAGAAAACTATTAACTGTTGCTCTTTTCTTTGTTCTCGAACCATTCCCAATTTTCCTCAACATGCAAAAGGGAAATTCATTACCTTGTGTAAAATGCAAGAGACAAATACAAGACGTCTTTGATCACCTTGTGTTGGATTGGATGAGTGGGATGTGCCTATACACACGTGGACAATTGTGAGTAGCCATGCTATATAACCAGTAACTTCAACAGAAAAGTTCTGTATCTTCTCGAAGATAAACCCAAATACAAGACTTCAATTAGCTGTTTGTAGAGGTGGCTCCCCCACTTTGTATGTGGGTTGAGTTTTGTGATGTATGGTGTTTTTGGTAAAAATATTGAAAAAGTATTAAAAAATGTTTTTTTATTCTTGATATTACTTGATGTTAAATTGAAAGATTTCTGTACGTAAAATAAATGAAAATTAGATCTATGTAAATGAAAATCAAATTATTTTATCTTCAATAAAATCTAGGTTTGAAATGTAATTATATGTTGGACTTAATTTTTTAAAAAAGGCTATTTTGTTAATCAAACAATCTTTTCTTCTATAGTTGAGGAAAAAATAGAAGTTCTCTAAAACCATACAAAAATATTAAAAAGTAGTTTTTAAAATCATAAAAAAATATGTAAAAAACTTCAATTTAATTACAATATAAAATAAAAGAGATAGAGGTTTTACTATAGCTATTTTACAATTCATCATCTCACATATCATTGTGAATTTTAATAGTGATTTTTTTAAAATTTTAATTTGATAATCAAACTTTTTTTTTGGCATAATTGATTCCTTTTGCACTCAAATTAGCACCTAATTGTATTTTTTGGGAGGGAGGGCTAAATTAAAATATAGAGTACTTAAGTGAAAAGAGCAGATACAATAGGTGGTGACTTTGAAATTTATTCTAAAGGTTCATTTTAGTCCCCCTTTTTAAAAGATATTAGGTAATTGATCCCTTCCATTTTTAAAAATATAATTTTGATGCCAAACTTTATTTTCTTTTAAGTTCAATTTTGGTGGAGGAGAGAGAGGGGGTTGTTAGATTCTAATATATAAAGAAAACATTTTTGTTGGAAATGATTTCCGCTACTAAAACAATCGATTTTTGTAAAAGATAATTTTATATAATGAGGAGAGTTAAGATTATATGTTTTTTTTTACCTAAAATTGCCTTAAAAAACATATTTGAGCTCAAAAAGATTTTTTAGTTTTGAGATGATTATGAGTTTTGGGAAGATTTTTTTGTGTTTGTGGAGGACATGGATTAGTTTAACAAAGTTGGAACGGTGTTTTCTAGGTGTTTTGGGTAAAATAAATGAGTTCAAAATAAGTTTTTGGGTTAAAAAACAAGAATCATGTTTTTTCAATCTCTATAGTGATCATAATCTGGTAAATTATAAACGACTCGTCATCTTGTTTTTTTTTTATCAAAGAATATATTGTTCACCCATTAAATTAAAAAATTAAAGGCCTGTGTGCATCGATTTGAACTTGTAGGTTTGTGAGCAGGACCTTTCTTAGCAGGCTAGACGCTTGGCCTGTTTACCAAGCTCACAATGTTTGGTCTCATTATTTTACTTGTTTTTATTAATTTTTATTTTTTTAGTAATACCTTTTTCTATGTGTTTTTAAAAATAATTTTTAAATTTATGTTTTAATCAATACTTCATCTCTATGATTTTGTTTTCGGTTTTTTAACCTTTTTAAATAGGAATTATTTTGTAATTATATTGTGTGTGTTTAATTTTTTAAGGTTATATGATTCATTTGTAATTTTTTTATATATTTTATATAAATTAAATATTTATTTTATTTTTAATATATATAGCCTTACATAATATTTCTCTCCTTTTATTTTATTTATTAAATTTTATATGTGTGTTGATTTCTTTTGCAAATTGATGTTAATAAATAAATTTATCAAATAAAATCAAGTGAATAACTTATTTTTTACTCTTGGAAATTTTTTTCCCCATGTTATTGTGATCACTTTATTTAAATAATTTATTTAAATAAAACTAGTTTATTTAGTTGGTCGAGACTATAACCCAAGTTATTAGATTTCTCTTTATTTTTTTTAAAAAACATGCTTGTGACTTAAATATTTTATTAGATAAATAAAATGAATCAATAATATAGCACGTGAACCAATTAGTATTTAATAAAAAAAATTAATACTTTTAAAAACAAGTTTGGCAAAAACAAACTCTCGTGTGTTTGCAATCTAAAGAAACCCTTATTATTTATTAATAACCAAAAGAAACTAAAATAAGCAAAATGAGGTCAATATATTTACACGACGAAAAGATCGATATCTTCTCCTAAGTGCAGGAGTGTCGAAGTAATAAATAACCCGGCAAGACCGGGGTCGAACCATAGGGAAGTTAATTGTACAAATTATAACAATAATACAACAACAACAACAACAATAATAGTAGTAGTAGTAGTAGTAGTAGTAGTAGTAGTAGTAGTAATACTAATAATAATAATAATAACAATAACAATAATAATAATAATAATAATAATAATAATAATAATAATACAGAAAAAAAAAGGAGAAGAAGAAGAAGAAGAAGAAGAAGAAGATGAGAACCTTGAGATGGAATATTAATGTAATGATTAAATAATGATAATAACAAATGTCAAGGTTAGAGATTCCACTAATGGTATGTCAAACAAGTATAATATAAACTCTTATTATTCAATTGGGAACCACACATAAAGGAGGTTCCAATGAGATTATAGATTGTTAACATGATTACATTAGTCATCTTATTCGATTAATGCTAATACTTGTAAATCTCGTCAAGCATTCATGATTATAACTTATGTTAACAACAAATCAAGTTTCTTTCATAGCTTAGGTGTCGGTTATACCATACAATATGAACTGTGAAAGTGCCAAGTATTTGTTGTATCAAGTGTTATACAACATAAATCAAGATTAGTCATTTAACAAGCAAAGTATTAAAGAGTGAACAAGATAACAAATAGAAAACATGTTAGTATCAAACATTAAAGACCATATTAAGTTTACATTATACTTATTCTTATACCATTAGTGTAACCTTTTCACCTTGACATAAGGTATTGGAAGAGGCATTGAATGTATTGGTTTTGAAGATTTCAACAAGTCAGATTTGAAAAGTTTATTGGAGTATCAAGAGGAGGCCTTGATAGATCTTAACCATGTGCAAGAGGGGTCTAATCCAACCTTTTTTGGGCCATGAGGTTTCGACAACAAATCTGACAATTTTCTAATTTTCTGACCAGCCTTATGTTTATGATGTTTCTATGTGTTTTATGGATTCCTAATTAGTTTTGAACTTCCTATTATGTATGAGAACATTGATCATTTTATTTAAGTATTTGGATTTATTATTTTGTTTATTTCCTTAAGTGAGGAGAAAACACAACAAAAGAAACAAAAGAATCCTGCTACAACTTGGAAACAACATGGGTGGTTACCTTTTCTTTTAGTTTCTAATGAAAAGCTATAAATAAGCCTTGAATCAGTTGTATAATATTTTTTTTCCTTCTCTTTTTCTCACAACAGAGTATAAATTTAATATTATAGGCTTTATTTTATTTTGTTGGCCACAAACCAAGGCTTGTTTGGGCATAATTAATACATTTTTTTAGTTAGGATCCAAGGTTTGTTTGGATCAGGTAATAGGCTTTTTAGTTTAAGGTTTTTGGGTTAGTTTTGTAATTGAGCCAAATCAGTCCACTAGGGTAGATTCATTAGGGTTAATTTTTCAAGAACTATTTAAACTCATGTAATGTAAATTTTGGCAACTATTAATGAATAAAACTTCTGAATTTTTTAGTTTTAACATGTAAGTGATTTTTGTATTCTTTAGTTCTTGAATGAATTGAATATGACTTTTCAAATATTAACTAACTGTGTGGTGTGATTTGACTTCATTCTAATAGTATTGGTGCCTTGAGGCAGGTTTCTATTGTGTCACACTCTTATCAGACCTATTTCAGCTTTCTAGGATCATATTCCAATCTTGATTGTGGGTTATGTGACCATGTGATCATAATATTCTCATCAGTTAGTATCAGAGCTAGGCTCTAAAACAAAGTCATATCCTTCTGTTATTCTTGTTTTCTTAGTGTTGCTTTAAGTTTTTTAATGTTTACGTCATTCATCTTCTAGTTCTTTGTGTCTGCAAAATCTAAGGAAAAGAGAGAGAGTGTTATATTTCCATCTTGTTACTGTCTTTAATCATATCAATAGTATAAGAAAAAAAGACTAGATAAAATTTAAAGGTTGATTCAATTTTGCTAGAGAAACACAATTCTTAGTGAACCATAAACAAACCACCTCAGAACCAATTGAAACTTCATATTCTATCTATTAGGGGTAAGATTGCATCACTAAACATAAATTTTACTTAAGGTTTTAATTCGAGATTCAATTTTACAATGAAAAAACAACTCTGAGTGAACTATAAGCACACTACCTAAGAATCAATTGAAACTTTATATTCTATCTATTGGGGGTGATATCAAACTATTTATTAAATTTGAGCTTATTTTGATATCATTTATTTGAGGTTTTAATTTGAGATTGAATTCTGCCGCAACTGATCATAAGGTTTGATGCCTAAACATAAAAGAGAGACCTATAAACTAATATTTGTTATTTTTTTATTAGAATACTAAATATTGAATTATAGGTCATTCTGATATTGTTTGGTCTGGTTTTCAATTATGGTATCTAAAAAAATTGCATAACATGTCACATTTGTGTCAAATTTCAAAACATGATCTTTACTATTTGTTTTCATCCAAATCTTTTTGTTTCTATAATAATTGGGTTATTTAGGAGTCAAGCAATTATTTTCACTAATTTTCCCTTTTGTTTTATTTCGTGTCTTTATTTCATCCACAATTTATACAAATTTGCATTGTTACTTGCAAAATCATAATTATAGTTTTGCTTTGCTTTGTTTTTAGTGTATTTATTGATTCTTATGTCTAAAAATTATAATTGGATTACACTGCAAAGGCTACTGATACAACTAAAAGATGGATATCTTTTCCCAAATGTAGGAGTGTTGAAGTAAAAAATAACCCAACAAGATCGGGTCAAACCACAATAAGATTAACTATATAATAATAATAATAATAAAAAGAAGAAGAAGAAGATGTTAAAGAGGACTTTAAGATGTAAGATTATTGTGAGGATTAAACAATGATAAAAATAAATGTTAAGATTAGAGGATCAACTAATAATATTTCAAATAAGTATAATATAAACTATTTTTATTACTCAATTGGAAACTACACACAAAGGACGTTTCAATCAAATTATAAATTGTGAACATGATTACATTAGTTATCTTATTCGAATAATGCTAATACTTATAAATATTATTAAGTATTCATGATTATAACTTATGTTAACAACAAATCAAGTTATTTTCATAGCATAGATGTCAGTTATACCATACAGTTAGGCTATGAAAGTACCAAATATTTGTTGTTCCAAGAATACAATTCTATATTAACCATTTAACAAACAAAGTATTAAAAATAAACAAGATAACAAATACAAAATATTTTAGTATCAAATATTAAAGTCCATGTTTAGTTTATATTATACTTATTCTTACATAATTAGTGTAACGTTTTTACCTTGATATAATAAATTTAGCTAAACATAGTGAAGAAAAGAAGCATAAATAAACAAGATAAGAGTATGATATAAGTTAACTAACTAAAAGAAATGAAAGACATAAACAAGAGATTAATAAAAGCAAAACTTAAACATTACAAAAATATAAAGAAAGAGAGGAAGAACTAATTGATACTTAAAAAGTGTATTTTTATCAAGGTTTTATATCTTCATTTTGCACTTGAAGTATTAATAACTCCTTAACTAAAACATGTTTTATAATAATATATCTAATAATATAAGATACCTTTAATTTGTGGTAAATGTTCATTTTAAATGCTGGCCTATCACATAAATGAAAGGATTGATTGATGAATTTAAGAACTGAAATTGAAAGGATATAAAGAGATGGCCAAACTTACAAAAGAGATATCGGTGTAATCCAAACCGGAACACTGTTCGGTAATTGGGTCATATCTAGAATTATAAATCTCAAATTTAGGTCTACTTTATATGAATGGAAATGTAAGACATAGGCCTACAACTTTCATATAGCCCAAGATCTAAAAAGGCTATTTTCAAGTCCAAATTATTGCAACAACAAAGAAGCCTGAATCTGTCCTCTAACCCAAGCACTATTCAGCATTTTGGCCATATCTGGAGTTCTAGAAGTCAAAATAAGCTGAATTATTTATAAAAGAAAGCTGAGACAATTTCCTACAACTTTCATGTTTTCAAGTGGCTCCAATTTTGACGCTATCAATGATGTTTTGGGTAGACAAGAGAAGATAAGGATTGCCACCAAGTCAAGAGTTGGTCACCCACTCATTAATTAGTCATCAAATCAATAGTTCCTAATTTTGGCCTATAAAAGGAGGCATTTGCCATGCATTTAAGCATCTTGGTGTCTAGATCAAGATCATGTTCTAACTTTCTCTGTTTGTATTTTTTATAATGTTTATGCTTTGCTTTCATTAATATTAAGTTTATGCCTTTCATTAGTTAAGTTTTATCTTATTTATGTTCTTATTTTGTTTATTTATTTTTCTTTCTTTCATTATGTCTAGCTAAGTTTATTATGTCAAGGTAAAAAGGTTACACAGATGGTGTAAGAATAAGTATAGTGTAAACTCAATATGGATTTTAATGTTTGATACTAACATGTTTTGTATTTGTTATCTTGTTCACTCTTTAATACTTTGCTTGTTAAATGACTAATCTTGATTCATGTTTTATAACAATTAGTGCAACAAATGCCTGGCACTTTCATAGCCCATAGTGTATGGTATAATTGACACCTGAGCTATGAAAAGAATTTGATTTATTGTTAACATAAGTTATAATCATGAATGCTTAAGGAGATTTACAAGTATTAGCATTAATTGAATAAGATGGCTAATGTAATCATGTTAACAATCTATAATCTGATTGGAACCTCCTTTGTGTGTGGTTTCCAATTGAATAATAAGAGTTTATACTATACTTGTTTGACATATCATTAGTGGATCCTCTAACCTTGACATTGTTTGTTATCATTATTTAATCCTTACGTTAATTTTTCATCTCAAAGTTCTCATCAACTTTTCTTCTTTTTCTTCTTTTTCTTTTTTTTTATTATTGTTATTACTACTACTACTACTAGTATTATTAGTATTATTATTGCTGCTATTATTATTATTGTTGTTATTGTTACTATTATTGTTGTTTATAATTTGTATAATTAACCTCCCTATGGTTTGATCTTATTTTATTTTATTTTATTTTCTCTTTTCACTTTTCTTGTATATAACTTTGTTTCTTATCTCTTGTTTCTTCTTCTTTTGTTTTCTTCTTCCTTTTATTTTATTTCTACACATGCATGAGAGTGTGGTCACGTACATCAAGTGGTAGACTTTGTAAGGTATGCTCATCATAAGTTTGCATCTTTAGCTAGAAAAGTCGAGGCATTAGAATTAAAAAAGAGTGGTCAATTAAAATCTGTTGAAAACATTGTGTGTGAAATATATGAAGCAAATGAACACTCAACCAATAATTGTCCAACCTTGCCTTCTTTTAAGGAATGTCTCTATGAACAAGCCCATGCTTTAAAAAGTTTTCAAAGGGCCAACCACAACCCATACTCACAAACATACAACCGTGGTCGGAGAAATCACCTAAATTTTAGTTGGAAGAGTGAGAACAATAATACACAAACTTCATAACCACCGTTTTAAGCACACCATAATTTCCATTTCTTGCAACTTCTAACGCATTGATTAATTGCAGGAATAGACTGATGAAGCTATCATTTGGAAACATGACATTGGAGATGAATATTTTCAACATTTGCAAGCAACCTAGAGACGATAATGATTTACAAGAAGTGAACTTTATTGAAAAATTAATTCATGATCAATTTTCAATCACTTTCAGTGAAATTGAGATTGATGAATTTGATGATTTGCAAATGATTTATTTTCAGGAAGAATCAAAGACAAGTAATTGGAGACCACAAATTGAGGAATTGCCACCACGATCAATTAAGTCCATACCTTTAAGTGTTCAACCACCAAAACCTGATTTGAAGTCGTTGCCATCCAATCTGAAATACTTATTTTTGGGAGAAAATGAAACTTTTTCGTTAATAATCTCTTCCAAACTTAATGCACACCAAGAAGGTAAGTTATTACAAACTCTAAAAATACACAAAAATGCATTAGGATGGACCATCGCTGATATAAAAGGAATTAGTCCTTTGATTTGTACACACATAATTTATTTAGAGAAAATGTCAAACCTTCTAGAGAAATGCAACGAAGGCTAAATCCTAATATGAAAGAAGTAGTGAAAAATGAAGTCATTAAGCTTCTAGATAATGAAATCATTTATGCTACCCAAGTTGGGTAAGCCCTACCCAAGTTGTATCCAAGAAGTCTGGAGTCACTTTGATAACAAATGAGAACAATGAGTTAATTCCCATTAGAACTGTTACTGGTTGGCGCATGTGCATTCATTATAGGAAACTTAATTCAATGACTAGAAAAGATCATTTTCCTTTACCTTTCATGGATCAAATCCTAGAAAGAGTTGCAGGTCATGAATTTTATTGTTTCCTAGATGGCTATTCGGGTTACAATCAAATTGAAAATGCATTGGAAGATCAAGAGAAGACTACTTTCACATGTCCATTTGGTACTTTTGCATATCGAAGGATGCCTTTTGGATTATGTAATGCACCACCACATTTCAAAGATGCATGCTTAGTATATTTAGTGATATGGTTGAACATTTTCTTGAGATTTTCATGGATTATTTTCTATTTTTGGCGATTCATTTGATGATTGTTTGACTAACTTAGAAAAGGTTTTGACCAAGTGTGAAGAGAAGAATATTGTGCTGAATTAGAAAAAATGTCATTTATGGTAACAAACGGCATTGTGCTTGGTCACATTGTTTCATCAAAAATAAATTGAGGTTGACAAATCTAAAATCGAGTTAATTACAAACTTGCCAACACCAAAATCTATTAAAAATGTTAGATCATTCCTAGGACATACTGGTTTTTATAGAAGTTTCATCAAAGATTTTAGTGTAATATCTAAGCCTTTAAGTAACCTTCTAACAAAGGATACTATTTTTGAATGGACTGAAGATTGTGAAGAAGCTTTTGTTAAACTTAAAAACTTGCTTACTTGTGCTCCTATCATTCAACCTCCCGATTGGTCATTACCTTTTGAAATAATGTGTGATGCTAGTGATTATGCCATAGGTGCTGTTTTGGGACAAAGAAAAGATAAGAAACCTTATGTAATTTACTATGCAAGTAAAACTTTAAATAGTGCTCAAATGAATTATACCACCACTAAAAAAAGAATTACTTGCACTAGTATTTGCATGTGAAAAATTCAGGTCTTATCTTGTTGGCTCACCTGTTGTTGTTTTTAGTGATCATGCAGCATTGAAATATCTTCTTTCTAAGAAAGATTCTAACGCTAGATTGGTGCGGTGGATTTTGTTACTTCAAGAATTTGATATCACAATCAAAGATAAGAAAGGCAGCCAAAATGTTGTCGCAGATCACTTGTCAAGATTGACAACAGATTCGAAAATCGACATCACACCAATTGATGACTACTTTCTCGATGAATCTTTACTTTTTATCTCTACAATGCCTTGGTTTGCTAATATTGTCAATTTTGTTGTTCAGGACAATTGCCAGCTCATTGGAGTACCGAAGATAAAAGAAAGTTCGTGAACGAAGTGAACTTTTATTGGGATGACCCTTATTTATTCAAATATTGTCTTGATCAAATATTTTCAAGATGCATTCTTGACAATAAGGTAAGTAGTGTCATTAAATTTTATCATTCTGAGGCATGTAGGGGCCATTTCTCATCAAGAAAGACAACTACAAAAATCTTACAAAGTGGATTTTATTAGCCCACCATGTTCAAAGACTCACATGCATTCTGCAAGTCTTGTGAAAATTGTCAAATGTTGGGATCTATTTCAAAACGTCACATGATGCCTTTAAATCCTATTATTGTCATTGAGATCTTTGACTGCTGGGGTATAGATTTCATGGGTCCATTCCCTTCATTATTTGGTTTCTTATACATATTAGTCGCAGTAGATTATGTTTCAAAATAGATAGAGGCAATTCCAAGGTGAAACAATGATCATAAAACAATGATAAAGTTTTTGAAAGAAAATATTTTGAGTCAATTTGGAGTCCCTTGAGACATTATACGTAATGGTAGAACACATTTCTGCAACAAGCCATTTGAGTCTTTAATGAAAAAATATGGAATCACACATAAAGTTGCTACCCCTTATCATCCTCAAACAAGTAGATAAGTAGAGCTTGGTAATAGAGAGATCAAACATATTTTGGAGAAAATAGTGAACCCTAATAGGAAAGACTGGTTTTTAAGACTTAATGATACACTTTGGGCTTATCGAATTGCTTATAAAACATCATTAGGTATGTCACCTTATAGACTAGTCTATGGAAAACCTTGTCACTTGCTTGTGGAACTTGAACATAAAGCTTATTGGGCTATTAAAGTTTTCAATTCAAATCTGGATGATGTCAGTCAACTGCGAAAATTACAAATAAATGAACTTGAGGAAATAAGAAATGATGCATATGAAAATTCAAGAATTAAAGAGTTTCATGACAAGAAAATACTGAGAAAAACATTCAATGTTGGTCAAAAAGTCTTGCTTTATAATTGTCAGCTGCATTTATTTCCTGGAAAATTGAGATCAAGATCGAGCAGTCCTTTTATTGTGAAACATATGTATCCATATGGGGCCTACGACATCGAGAATCCAAAGAATGACAATGTTTTCTAGGTAAATGGACATCGTTTGAAAGTTTACTTTGACAATTTTTCAGTTGAACATGACTCTATTGAATTGGGTGATCTTGTATATAAAGATTAATTTTTTTTTTTATGTTTCTTTTTGAGTAATTTTTGCTAGTTTCTCTCACCCTGGTCAAATGACGGATAACGGTACTCCGTGACTTAAGTCGGTTCTTTCAATTTCCCACAATAATTGATATCTAGATGTGTATATATTTGTGCAATTCTTTGAATCTCTCTTCCAATTTTCATTTGAAAATGGACACTAATCTTGAAAAATTAAAAAAGTATTTCCCCGCTCTATCTCAGAATGCGATTACAAAAATTTACCGTGCTAGATGTGCAAGATTGAGATTGTTAATGAATCATAGAATTCCTAAAGATATTCGTTGGTTGATTGAAACAAAGGTTCAATTATCAGGTGAGTCCTCAACTCCATCATTTCACACATGCCTGGAACAAGTAAAAGCACTTTTGCAAAGAAACGTCGCGCAAAATAACTGAAAGTCTATCATCGATGTGCTAGATGGACTTGTAATACACAATGTCGTTCTTTAGGAATGGTATCTATAAATTGTGAAGATAAAATACAATTCATTAAGGATGGCTTGAGTAAGGAGTCTTTAGATAATCTTCTATTGACTCTTGAGACGCATCTTAGTGGAGATGTGTATCGTGTAATTCATGATTTATGACCACTATTTCATAAAAAACATGATAGACTTAGTCTTGGGAATCTGATTAAAAAAGACCATGTTTGCCAGTTTTTAAGAAAATTGGATGGGAAGCGTATCCCCGACCCTTAGAGGGCGTTTAAGCTGTTCTTGGACGTAAAACCAAAGAAAGATGTGAGCCGCAATCACAACTACCTGTACATACACATGCTTTTTCAAAAGTAAATAAATAAATAGAGAGAGAGAGTGTGTGTGTGAGACTCTAGTTGGCCTACATATAGGTGGTACGATTGTCTTTCTAATTTCTCATCCATAAAATCCTCTTTTCCTTCCTTTCATATCTGGAGCTATAGATCTTAGATTTAGGTATACTTTATATAGATGGAAAGGTAAGACATAGGCCAACAACTTTCATATGGAGCCAAGATCTATAAAGGTCATTTTCAAGTCCAAATTGTTGCAATAACAAAAAAGCCTGAATTTGTCCTCCAGCTCGAGTACTATTCAGTATTTTGGCCATATTTGGAGTTCTAGAAGTGGAAATGAGCTTAATGTTTTACACAAGAAAGCTGAGATAATTTCCTACAACTTTCAAGTGGCTCTAATTGTGACACTATCAATGATGTTTTGGGCAGACAAGAGAAGATAAGGATTGTCACCAAGTCAAGAGTTGGTCACCAAGTCAAGAGTTGGTCACCCACTCATTAATTAGTCATCAAATCAATAGTTCCTAATTTTGGCCTATAAAAGGAGGCATTTGCCATTCATTTAGGCATCTTGATGTCTAGATCAAGATCATGCTCTTGCTTTCTCTCTTTGTATTTTTTGTAATGTTTATGCTTTGCTTTCATTAATATCAAGTTTATGTCTTTCATTTCCTTTCCTTTACTTAGTTAACTGTTATCTTATTTATGTTCTTATTTTGTTTATTTATTTTTCTTTCATTCATTATGTCTAACTAAGTTTATTATGTCAAGGTGAAAAGGTTACACTAATGGTGTCAGAATAACTATAGTGTAAACTTAATATGGACTTTAATGTTTGATACTAACATGTTTTGTATTTGTTATCTTGTTCACTCTTTAATACTTTGCTTATTAAATTACTAATCTTGATTTATGTTGTATAACACTTGGTACAACAAATGCTTGGCACTTTCATAGCCCATACTGTATGGTATAACCGACACCTGAGCTATGAAAGGAACTTGATTTGTTGTTAACATAAGTTATAATCATGAATGCTTAACAAAATTTACAAGTATTAGCATTAATTGAATAAGATGACTAATGTAATCATGTTAACAATCTATAATCTAATTGGAACCTCCTTTGTGTATGGTTTCCAATTGAATAATAAGAGTTTATACTATACTTGTTTGACATACCATTAGTGGATCCTCTAACCTTAACATTATTTGTTATCATTGTTTAATACTTACGTTAATTTTCCATCTCAAAGTTCTCATCAACTTTTCTTCTTTTTCTTTATTATTGTTATTATTATTGTTATTATTATTACTATTACTACTACTACTACTACTACTACTAGTAGTATTATTAGTATTATTATTACAACTATTATTATTGTTGTTATTGTTACTATTGTTGTTGTTTATAATTTGTACAATTAACCTCCCTGTGGTTCGACCCCGGTCTTTTCATCGTGTCAAGAACATGATCTTGATCTGAAAACCAAGATGTCTAAATGCATGGAAAATGCTTCCTAAATCGGTGCATGTGGACTTCTAAAACTCAAGATATGGGCTGAACACTAAATAATATTTAGGCTGCAGAACAGATTTAGACTTCTGTTTTGACATTAAGATTTGGCCTTTCAAATGACAGAATTAAATTCTGGACTTGCATGAATGTTTTAGGCCTATGTCTTAGCTTTTTAGCTATATAAATCAAATTGAAATTCAAGATCTATAGCTCTAGATATGACCTAATGATTGAACAGTGTTCTAGTTTGGATTGAACCAACATCTCTTTTCTAAGTTTAGCCTTCTCTTTATGTTCTCAATTTCAGTAGTTAAACTCATCAATTGATCTTTTGATTTATATGATAGGCCTGTATTTAAGAAGAACATTTACCATAAATTAAAGGTATCTTATATTATTAGATATGTTATTATAAAACATGCTTTAGTTAAAGAGTTATTAATACTTCAAGTATAAAATGATGATATAAAACCTTAATAAAAATGCACTTTTAAGTACTAATCATACCCTTCAACTAGCTTATTACTAGTCTTTAATAATCAAAGCTTTAAAATAGAAAAACAATTTGCAAGTTTCACAAAGTAAGGCATTTATCATTCAACTTTCATTAATCCATCTAAATAAACAAACTCTCATTAAATTTATTAATCTGCTTCACGCTTCTTAAACAAGATATTAATAAATCTTTTTTTTATGCTTAATATATCAACACGTAATTATAAGACTTTACTTGGAAGAAAACCAAATTTTGTTATAATGTTTAAGGTTAACTTCCTTGGGTTACGATTATTTTTTTTCCTTTTTTTAATATATACACATATAACTTAAAACACAACATATCTTTAACTCATGTAACGAGCTTTAAGTTAATGACTCCCAAACCAATTGAGCTTAGGGTATTAGGTGTTGAGACACACCCTTCGAGCTTAGTAACTTAGTTGCAAATACTGATATGTTAATAATGTAATGTTTGATTCTCTTAAGTTTTTCACATTAACCCATGTAACAAGCACTAGGCCAATAGCTTTCAATTTAGTTGACTTTAAGATAGTAGGTGTTAAAACACCCCTTCGAGCATAATTTCTTAGGTTAGGGAGGCTACGAAACCAAACTTATCTATGTTTTTATTATCTTCAATATTATCATTTTTTTTGTAAAATATATATTAGCCATTTCCCTTCGTTGTTATCTAAGGTTTTTTATTTTTTTTTAAAAAAGCTTGATGTTTTCTTTTAGTTGTAATATGCAAGTTAAAAAGAAATCAAGCAAGAAGTCAACTCATGTTTAATTCAATAAGACATTCATCCTTAAAAAATAAAGGGATTAACAGTTTTCTAATCTTTATTCGTTTCTTCTCTATTTTTTTTACATTGAGGATAATGTAAAACTTAATTTTAGATATTTGAATATATTGAATGCTTGAGATGGCCATGCTTGTTTGAAAAAAATTGCATTCATATATGAATGAGACTTATTTAAGATCAATATTATTTTTGGATTCATTATTGTGTTGAACATTGCATGCTTTAATTTGGGATAGATAATATCATATAAAGCAGGATATAACATACTTTCTTTTGTTTAAGATTATTAAAGTTATTTTCTTTTGTTTAAGATTATTGAAGTACATCTTTCCTTGTAAAAGTTGTGAGTTGTGTGATTATGCATAAAAGATGAGTGTGATGCTTTACTTTGTGATCATCCCTTTTGATATAGTTGACACGACTAAAAGATTGATGTCTTCTCCCAAGTGCAGGAGTATCGAAGTAATAAATAACCCGGCAAGACCGGGGTTGAACCACAAGGAAGTTAATTGTACAAATTATAAACAACAATTATAAAATAATAACAACAACAACAACAACAACAACAATAATAGTAATAACAACAACAACAACAACAACAACAACAACAACAATAACCACAACAACAACAACAATAATAATAATAAAGAAAAAGATGAAGAAGAAGAAGAAGATGATGAGAACATTGAGATGAAATATTAATATAAAGATTTAACAACGATAACAATAAATGTCAAGGTTAGAGGATCCACTAATAATATGTCAAACAAATATTGTATAAACTCTTATTATTCAATTGGAAACAACACACAAAGGAGGTTCCAATCAGATTATAGATTGTTAACATCATTACATTAGTCATCTTATTCAATTAATGTTAATACTTGTAAATCTCGTCAAGCATTCATGATTATAACTTATGTTAATAACAAATCAAGTTCCTTTCATAGCTCATGTGTCGGTTATACCATACAGTATGGGCTATGAAGTGCCAAGAATTTGTTGTACCAAGTATTATACAATATAAATCATGATTAGTAATTTAATAAGCAAAGTATTAAAGAGTGAACAAGATAACAAATACAAAACATGTTAGTATCAAACATTAAAGTCCATATTAAGTTTACACTATACTTATTCTTACACCATTAGTGTAACCTTTTCACCTTGACATAATAAACATAGCTAGACATAATGAAAAGATTGATTGATGAGTTTAAGTACTGAAATTTAAAGGACAAAGAGATGGCCAAACTTAGAAAAGAAATATTAGTGTAGTCCAAATTGAAACACTATTCGGTAATTGAGTCATATCTAGAGCTTTAGATCTCGGATTTAGATCTACTTTATATGGATAGAAAGGTAAGACATAGTCTTACAACTTTCATAAGAATCTAAGATTTAAAAAGGTTGTTTTCAAGTTCAAATTGTAGTAACAATGAAAAAGTTCAAATCTGCTCTGCAGCCCAGACACTGTTAAGTGTTCAACCCATATCTAGAGTTCTAGAAGTTCAAATGACCTCAAGTTTTTTCCTGGAAAGTTGAGACAATTTCCTACAACTTTCATGTAGATGTTTGGTTCAAATTCTGATATTATCAATGTGTTTGAGGCAGACAAGAAGATAAGAATCGTCATCAAGTCAAGAGTTGACTACCCATTCAATAATTAGTCATGAAATCAATAGTTTCTAATTTTGGCCTATAAAAAGAGGCATTTGCCATGCATTTAGGCATCTTGGTTTCCATATCAAGATCATGCTATTGCTTTCTCTCTTTGTATTTTTGTAATGATTAAGTTTTGTTTTCATTAAACTCTTGTTTATGCTTTTTAATTCCTTTCCTTTACTTAGTTATCTTTTATTTTATTTATGTTCTTATCTTATTTATTTATGTTTCTCTCTTTCATTATGTTTAGCTAAGTTTATTATGTCAAGGTGAAAAGGTTACACTAATGGTGTAAGAATAAGTATAGTATAAACTTAAGATGGACTTTAATGTTTCATACTAACATGTTTTTTATTTATTATTTTATTCACTCTTTAATACTTTTCTTGTTAAATGACTAATCTAGATTAATGTTGTATAACAGTTGGTACAATAAATGCTTGGCACTTTCATAGTACAAAGTGTATGGTATAATCAACACATGTGCTATGAAAAGAACTTGATTCGTTGTTAATATAAGTTATAATCATAAATGCTTGAGAATATTTACAAGTATTAGCATTATTCAAATAAAATAACTAATGCAATCATGTTAACAATTTATAATATGAGTGGAACCTCCTTTGTGTGTGGTTTCCATATGAGCAACAAGAGTTTATACTATACTTGTTTGAAATATCATTAGTAGATCCTCTAACCTTAATATTTTTTGTTATCATTGTTTAATCCTCACGTTGACCTTTGATCTCAAAGTTCTCATCAACTTCTTTTATTACTACTACTACTACTACTAATACTACTACTACTACGATTACTACGATTACTACTACTACTACTACTACTACTACTACGATTACTACTACTACTATTATTATTTTTGTTATTATTGTTGTTATAATTTATACAATTAACCTCCCTGTGGTTCGACCCTAGTCTTGCTGGGTTATTTATTACTTTGACACTCCTGCACTTAGGAGAAGACATCAATGTTTTAGTCGTGTTAATATTTGATTTAGAGAATGTATGTATGTTTATTTTTCTTTATTAGCTATTGTGCATACACTAAGTTAAAGATACCATTATTTGTATGATAGGTCCTTCAAGTGTGATGAGTCGAGCCTAATTATAGTTATTGTTATTCTTCTTATTTCAAAGATTTTATGTTTTGTTTTGCTTGAGGACTAGCAAAATTGAAGTTTGGGGGTGTGATTGTGCAACAAAAGTATAATTAAGTCTCTTATTTTTTATTGTTTTTATCTGGGTTTGTTTTATAATAATTGATGTACTTTTTAGTAATGAAGTTTCTTTTAATGTTTTGATAGGTTTTTGGAGCTTAAATGAATTATTTTAGAAAATTTAACGTTAGAATTTGGAGCAAAGAATTGAAGAGAAATTTAGTTGAAGATTGAAGCAAATCTTGGTTCAATTAAGTGCTTCAAATTTTCCCCAAAAATCAATTTTATTCCAATCCTAGAAAAGATATCATAGATCTATTTCAAGCCCAAACTTGCCTTATGTTGTGTGCAAACTTCAACCATCAAAGACTCAAGGTTTCATTGTTAATCTTAACCCAAATAATATGTACTTTTTTATCCTTATGTTATTCTTAAATTCAACCCTAAATCAGCCTAAACACAATCCATGATCTTACATATCCACACAACAAATAACAATTGATTTATTTTAGACAATTCATTGATCTAAGAGGGCAAGTGCACGGATAAACAGTTGGAGGGGACATTGTTATATTATTTTGGGTCAAAAAGAAGAAAGAGACAACTCATAAAAGAGAAAGAAAAATGTGCACCAAAGTGGTTTACATGCTGACCTGATTTTATTTTCTAGAACACCTTTCATTATTATGCCCATAAATTTTGACTTGGATGTCCAAATGAGCTATTTTTTAATGATCTAAAAAGCTAACAAAAATTGCATATAAATACGTATCTAATAGCTATCTTCTAAAAAGGTTTCTAGGAGGGTCAAATTGTTATCTAAATTTAGCATCATATGTGTGTTATAATTTTTACTAAAATTATGTTATGTTCTTCTTTGTAAATTTTAGTTCTTTAGTTTGTAAAACTTATTATTTTAGTTTGATTCAAGTTATTTCATGTTTTTATAAAAGTGCTTTTATATATAATCATGGTTGGCTAATCTCTTTCTTAGATCCAAATCAAGGATGATGGTGGTTTGATTAGTACTTAAAAGTGCATTTTTATCAAGGTTTTATATCATCATTTTGCACTTGAAGTATCAATAACTCTCTAATTAGAGCATGTTTTATAATAACAAGTCTGATAATATAAGATACCTTTAATTTATAGTAAATGCTCATTTTAAATGCAGGTATTCTTACAATTCAAAGGATTGATTGTTGTGATTAACTATTGAAAGTGAAAGGACAATGAAAAGGCTAAGCTTAAGAAGGAGATGTCGATTCAATTCAAATTCGAACACTATTTAGTCATTGGATCATATCTAGAGCTATAGATCTTGGATTTTAAATTAATTTATATGGCTAAAAAGATAAGAAATAGGCCTACAACTTTCATGGTATGGCAAGACCTAAATTTTCCATTTTCAAATTCAAAGTTTGGCTATAAAAGAGAATTGCAAGAATATGTCCTACAATCCAGCCCAAACACTGTTTAGAGTTTTACCTAAAACTGGAGTTCTAGAAGGCCAAATGACATGAAATTTGGTGGGTGAAAGGAAACGATAATTTACAACAACTTTCATGAAGAAGACTAGTTTAATTGTGATGGTAAAAATGATATTTCATCCAGACAAGAGCATGAGGGCTATCCACCACGTCTACCAGCAACACTACTCAGTATTTTAGACATATCTCAAGCTGTAGTGCTCCAAATGCTTTGAAACTTGGTAGGTGGAAGGAAAAGACAATGTCTAAGAACTTTTATTAGAACACTTTGCCAAATTCTGATTGCATCAATGTCAATTCATCCAACCACAATGCTTGAGTGGTGCTGTCTATCAAGTTCACTAATCTACATCGATTATCAATTACCAAATAAATAGTTTCGAATTTGACCCTATAAAAGGAGGTATTTTCCATTCATTTAGGCATCTTGTTTTTTATATCAAGATCATGTTTTTGCTTTCTCTCTTTATATTTTTATAATATTTAAGTTTTTTTCATTAATTTCTTATTCATGCTTTTTATTTCCTTTACTATACTTAGTTAACTTATATCATATTTATGTTCTTATATTATTTATTTAAGTTTTTCTCCTTCATAATATCTAGCTAAGTTAATTATGTCAAGGTGAAAAGGTTTTACAAATAGTGTTAGGATAAGTATAATATGAACTCAATATAGACTTCAATGCTTATATCCTAAACAACTTCCTATTAATATGTCTTATCATTTTTATCTTATTAATTCTTAATACCTTGCTTGTTAAATGTTTAATCTAGATTTGTGTTGTATAACACTTGGTACATCAAATACTTGATCCTTCATAGTCTTCGGCCAACATCGTTACATCTCAAAGTCCTCTTTAACTCATCTTCACCACCATATCGTTGTTGTTATTGTTCATATTATTATTTTTATTTTTATTTTTATTATTATATAGTTAACTTCCCTATGGTTCGATCCCAGTCTTAATAGGTTATTTATTACTTTGACACTCCTGCACTTGGGATAAGACATCAACTCTTTGATCATGTCAAGTTTTTGGCGCTGTTGCCGGGGAGGTAAATTCTTGTATAAATTATAATATTTATTTTATTTTCACTTTTCACTTTTCTTGTATCTAACTTTTGTTTCTTTTGTTCTGTTTCCCTCTTTTATTTCCTTCCTCCTTTTATTTTCTTCCTACACATGCATGAGAGTTGGTCACGTACATTAAGTAGTAAACTTTGTAGGGTATCCTCATTATTTTTAGAAAAAATAGTCAAAGAAAATAACTAGTCCACTTCATAATGAGAATAACCGAGTTAGAACATATAAAGACCATATGAATCCTACAAGGACAAGTGCACCCTCATGCATAATTTTCCCTCTTAATGCATCTCACTTTAATTTTAAGCCAAACATTATTCAACTTTTACCTTCTTTTCATGGCTTAGATCTAGAAAATCTATACTTGCATTTGAGAAAATTTGAAGAAGTTTGTAATACCTATAATGACTTAAATTGTAGCATGAACACCATCAAATTAAAGCTTTCTCCTTTTTTATTAAAAGATAAAGCTAAAACATGGCTATAAAATCTTAGGTTAGGATCCATTCATGCTTGGGATGAAATGCAACAATAATTTTTAAAAAAGTTTTTTCTATCTCACAGAACAAACTCTTTCAAAAGACAAATCACCACTTTTACTCAAAAACCAGGAGAAATATTTTACCAATGTTGGGATAGGTATCGGGACTTGCTTAATACTTGCCCTCATCATGATTTTGAAACATGAAGATTGGTTTCATTTTTTATGAAGGGTAATTAACAACTAAAGATAGACAAATAGTGAAATTGATGTGCAATGGAACTTTTGAAAATAAAGACCTTGATAAAGCAATGGAGTACCTAGACTTGATAGTCGAAAATGCTCAAAATTGGAACACTGCAGGTACTTATAAGGCACCAGGTAAAACTCAACCTCATACATCTAATAGAGGTATATACAACCTTAGGGAAGAGCATGACCTCCAAGCTAAATTTGCATCTTAAGCCAAAAAAGTTGAGGCGCTAGAATTAAAAAAGAGTGGTCAATTAAAATCTGTTCAAGAAACTATGTGTCAAATTTGTGAAACTAATGAACATTCAATCAATGACTGTCCAACTTTACCTTCTTTTAAGGAATGTCTTCATGAACAAGCTCATGCTTTAAACAGTTTTCAAAGGCCCAATCATAACCTATACTTGTAAACATACAACCCTGGTTGGAGAAATCACCTAAATTTTAGTTAGAAGAGTGGAAACAATAATGCATAAACTTCACAACCACCATTTCAAGTAAACCATAATTTCTAAAATTCTCAAGGATGCCTTTTGGATTATGTATATACTAGCCACATTTTAAAGATACATGCTGAGCATATTCAGTGATATGGTTGAATGTTTTTTTTGAAATTTTTATGGATGATTTTTTTTTTTTGCCGATTCATTTGATAATTATTTGACTAACTTAGAAAAAGTTTTGAGCAGGTGTGAAGAGAAGAATTGTAACGACCCAGCCTTTTCAAGGCTAAAGTCACTAGATTTTTTTTTCAATACACGTACCCATAATATTATTTTTCCATACTCCTAGGTTTACATTACATCATATCGACATATTAATAACTTTCATTCTTGTTCTAATCTCGTATCATTACAAGTTCATATAAAAGTGTCAAACAAGTTACATAACTAGTACTTTTGTTATCCTGACTGCATGTAATTCTTACAACATGATGTCCTCATTAGATGAATACCTCATATGAGTATTCATACATTTCATATCGACTTGTTCATACAGTCTCGTTCGAAATCCATTTCAATATTTCATTAGTAGTTTTTACAAAAAGGTCCAGACGATTAATTGAGTGATTTACATATCCGTTCATGCAGAATTCATATCACCTATAATATGCGAATATATAATTCTTTTCAAAATATGTGAGCCATGAAATGAATTTTCTTACGCACCATATTGGTATGATGTCCCTGTTACAACACAAGGTAATTTTAAGCATTATAGGCAATTTAAGAAAACATAATAAAATAAGGTTAAAGTCACATTTCATTTATGGACCAAAAAACATAATTATTTAATTTCCCTTTACTTAGTTAAATACCACCGTTAAAAATTCATCAATTACCAAGGCTAATCGCAGTACTCAAACCTGATCATTCATCTCGAATGCCGTTAGCCGAATTAATGTTTTTCTTTGTTTAAAGTATAACCATTATATTCCTTTCATATACTTAGTATATACAAAATGTAGTATACATGAACGCATCAGTTCTTAAAACTAACTCATGCACTCAAATCCCACTATCCTCTTAGGAGGTCATTAGCTGAAGCCAATCATTTATTCATCTTGTCATCCGCTAGGGTGCCATTAGCTATAGCTACTCATATTTTTTTTCCATCTTGATCATCCACTTAGGATGGGATTAGCTGAAGCTAGTCATTTCTTCATCCTGATTATCCATTTAGAATGCTATTAGCAGAAGCTAGTCATTTATTCATCCCAATTATCCATTTAGGATGCCATTAGTCATAGTTAATCATTTGTTCATCTTGGCTATCCACCTAGGATGTTATTAGTCGAAGCTAGTAATTTATGCATCTTGATTATCCATCTAGGATGTCATTAGTTGTAGTTAATCATTTGTTCATCTTGGTCATCCACCTAGGATGATATTAGCAGAAGCTAGTAATTTATGCATCTCGATTATCCATTTAGGATACCATTAGTCGTAGTTAATATTTTGTTCATCTTGGTCATCCACCCAGGATGCTATTAGCTGAAGCTAGTAATTTATACATCTCGATTATCCATTTAGGATGCCATTAGTCGTAGTTAATCATTTATTCATTCTGGTAATTCATCTAGGGTGCCATTACCATAGATAATCCTTTATTCATCTCGAGTATCTATTTAGGATGCCATTTATCGAAGCTAATCATTTATTCATTCTAGTAATTCATCTATGGTGCCATTACCATAGCTAATCCTTTATTCATCTCGAGTATCCATTTAGGATGCTATTTACCAAAGCTAATAATTTATTCATTCTGGTATTTCATCTATGGTGCCATTACCATAGCTAATCATTTATTCATCTCAATTATCCATTTAAGATGCCATTAGCCGGAGCTAATCAATCATCTATTCTGGTCATCCATTCGAATGCCATTAGCCAAAGTTAATATTTGCTCATCTTGGTCATCCATTTTGGATGCCATTAGCCAGAGCTAATCAATCATTTTCCCCGGTCATCCATTCAGATGCCATTAGCTGGAGCTAATCAATCATCTACCCTGATCATCCATTCGGATGCCATTAGCCAAAGCTAATCAATCATTTGTTGCAATTATCCAGTCATCCATTCAGATGCCATTAGCTGGAGCTAATCAATCATCTACCCCGATCATCCATTCCGATGCCATTAGCCGAAGCTAATAAATGTTGCGATCATCCATTCGAATGCCATTAGCCGAAGCTAATCTTTGTTCATCCCGGTCATCCGCTTTAGATGCCATTAGCCGGAGCTAATCAATCATTTAACCGGGTCATCCATTCGGATGCCATTAGCCGGAGATAATCAATTATTTACCCTGGTCATCCATTCGGATGCCATTAGCCGCAGCTAATCAATCATTTGTTCCGGTCATTCATTTGGATGCCATTAGCTAAAGCTAATCATTGTTTTATCAAACAATTCATGACAGTTTGACATTCCCTGCATCATAATAGCATACCCTTCATGGTACTCGCACCACCATTTCCTAATAGTTTGTCATTCAGTAACATGTTGATAGATCCTTTGTAATGCAAAACCAAATATTCCATAACATTTTAGCATTCAATATAACACAACAATACCCTTCGTATCACTCATCCAACCATTCACGACAATTAATGTTCAATGCAACACAACAATAAATCCCCTGTAATATTCACACCACCATTCGTGGTAATTAACCATCAATACAATACAACGGTAGATTTTTCATAACACTCATACAATCATTCATCACCCTTACATTCAATAAAAATACAACAGTAGATCCTTGATAATACATTCATCACAATTACATTCAATATAATAAAACGATAGATCTTTCATAATACTCATACAATCATTCGTATTGCTCATACTACCATTCATTAGTAGCCCAAATTTATAATAGCCCCAAACAACATCTCATATTTGGTTTAGTATTCATCATAACTCAATAAGATATTCATAGTCATTTCAATTGTTTCAACATTTTAGAACTCTAACATTTTCACCATTGTTTCAACGTTCATCAAGAACTTGTTCAACATTTCATAGTCATTTCAACAAGCATCAAGAATTTAATTCAACTCTTCTTTGTCATTTCCTCTATCAATAAGGATTTAAATAAAATATCATCACAAGTGAATCATTTCAAAACATAAACATCAAAATGGGAAAAAGGTAGAAACCACCTACCCATTTATGGTTTGTCCTTATCCTAGCGATGGTCTGATCCCAGCCACAACACCTAAGACACAAATGACCATTTGTATCTTCAATTCACATTCATTGATACGATCCAAGCAGGGTCAAATTTGAATTTTGATGTAAAATGTGCAACTATCCAGTTTTACGGCAATAGTCATAATTCTGAATCCGATCGTTGGATCGAGCTAAAACTTTACGTAGAGTCTTCTGACATATTGTGTTATCTTGGGTTAAAATTTCAAATCAATCAGAGTTCGGGAAGGTATCTCAATACGGGTCAACAGAGGCTGTACGAATTTTGTTATTTACTTCCTTTTGACCTGTGGACTTCCTATTTGGCTAGGATTCTTTTCCTAAAGGGATGTGGCAGCTTATTTTGGAAATATACTAATTCTACAAGGATGTTTAATGGGCTGCAACATAGTTTCCAAGTGTGGCAAGGATTCATAATTATTTCAGAATCCTTTTCTTACAAGGATTCCTTATTCATCCGAGCTACAAAAGGAAAGAAGACTTTTAGAATACATTCTACCTTCAGATCAGATTTTCTAGTCTATTTGGTACTTCTTAATGGTGACAAATCTGATTCTAGCATATTTAAGATAGTAATTTTCGGATTTTTATATTTTTATTATTTTCTTCTTAGTCTTTGGGTTATTATTACTCATTTGGGTCAATTGTAAGTGGGCTCCATATAAGTCCACCTAAGGGGGGGTCCATTAGGGTTTCTTTAAGTGTAGAATCACTATAAATAGAGGCATAACCAAACATGTAGGGAAGACGATTCAGATTAATAAAACTTCTTATTTGCCGCACTTTGTGTGTGTGTGTTGGTGAGATAATCTCCCTTCCATGGTTCTCTAATGAACTGAAAATTGACTTATCGAAGAACAACTGTCTTCGTGGCGTCATCCTTATACTTCTCGTTCGCGAATCAATATTCGTTGGGTGGGGGTTTCCGTTTTCAATAGTGCTAATGCCTAGGTACAAGTTATCTTTGTGTGACACTCCTATCAAACTTGATTTACTTGGCTTACCGGGAATTGACGTCTTTGCGGGTGGGTTGTGTGACCATGTGATCACGAGGTTGATATCATTTGGTATCAGAGCTTGGCTCCATTAATCAGGTTATATCCTCCTGAAATTTTCGTTTCTTGTTAATTCCGCAAAAAATTCCTTAGTATCCAATTTCTTCTTCTCCTTGAATTTGCGGCATATTTTTTTTTTTGGTAAGTTGACGTATATATTAAAGGAAAACGATACAAAGATTATAAGGGGCATATCCCAGATTTACAATGAGAACAGAAACGTAAAACAATAGATGGCTACATGCTAGCCACCGAACTGAAAACTCAAGACCTAACTTGATTCGTTAGGGAAAAGTAATACAACCAGCTAAATATCAAATGAAGAATCTATGTTATTAACCCTCCAGGCTCGTTGGATTCTTTTATTTTCATTTGTTGGTAGAACGTTCCTCATCAAATCCAGCTTATCACGGATGATACATTCAATTTGATGAAAGACCAAATTCTGAGTTCTAGATATTCCAGTAAAGGTCCTTGCATTCCTTTCTTGCCAGATATGATACACTGTAGCTGCAAAACTGAGTTTACGAGAAAAATTGACGAAACTTTTGCCATGCCAAGTGACAGTGGCCCATCGAATCCATTCATCCCATCCTTTTGTCATTCTTGAAATGTTGCATCTGTCACAAACATCCCACCAGATCGCTTTAGTATAGGAGCATTCAAAGAACAAGTGGTTGTGATCTTCCTTGTTGCGGAGACAGAGTGAGCATCTATTGGGACCATGTATACCAAATCAACTTACCAAAAAAAAAGATGCCAAAGGACCATTCTCACCACTCACAGAACCCTTATTTCGTTTAGCAGCTACCTGCCATTGAAACTGATTCTGCTGTTTATCCGCAGATTTAGAGTTCACAGCTCCTAGTTTCCTCTTACCCTCTGCCTCCATTGTAAGATTTTCACCGTTATTAGTAGCACATATCGTTGTCGTGTGTCCAAAGACATTACAATTATTGCACTTCGATGGTATCCATTCGTAATCAGCTGAAATTGTTATGAATAACCCATTTGGACAGCGAAGGTCGTATTCCTTAACCAACGTCTTCGTAGCATCAATCTCAACACAAACTCTTGCGTAGCTAAGCCTTTGACGCAACAATGTAGTCTGATCAGCATGAAAAGGAACCCCAATAGCACTCGCTACACAACTCAACCCCTTAATAGTCCAATACTCAAGAGGAACATTATACAGCCTAACCCATACCGGAACTTTGACCAAATCACCTTTCAAAAATTGCATGTTCGGTTGCCAACGTTTAAGCACCAAAGGTCTGCTTGCCATGTGCCATGGGGCTCTTTCCAGCACATTAGTGGCATGATCAACAGAATCAAAAGTGAATAGGAAGAAACCATTATCCGAAGATAAAACTTCTGATAGACCGTAGGAGCCCCAGATTCTTTTGGCAATAGAATTAACAACGGGATATGGTAATTTCTGACCCACAAAATGACCAACTAGGGTGGATTTCCAAAGTTCGCAGCCATCCTCAAACACATCAAGTGGAGGAGCTACTGTCACACGACCATCAATCATAGCAGGGGGAGCAAAATGCAAATTACGAACTAGAGAAATACCAAGGTTCTTGCTACCCTCATTGTTATCAACATCAGAACCCTTCAAAGCATTTAAAAAATTCAATTTGGGGCAAAGGCTTTGCTGGTCTTGTTTCTGAGACCCTACCTTCAACTCATTAACTTTAGAACCCAACACATGATTCATTTCTGAAACAACATTAGAAGCTTGGGAATTAGAGTGTTTCTTCTCTATACTAGCTTCAGAATCAGCCTGATTAACACTAGTAAACTCAGAAATCCTCATCCCATGGCTGTTCAACATATCTTGTAGCTCTAATCTTAATATATGTCCAGACTTGACTTCATTGTGTTGTTCATTGTTAGAGGTAACCATTGGAACAAAATCCACAGCAGAACATAAGGACATTATGGCAGCATGCAAATACTAGAGATACCAAATTCTAAGAAGAGAAACTGAGTCTAAGACGTAACCTAAGCTCAGAAATAACAACAATGTAATCTCAGAAACAACAAGATTCAGATTTGTTCATGAAGGAAGAAGAGAATTACAGAATTACGAGGCCAGTATCTTCGCGATTATTGATTGGAATGATGATCCGTGCGGTCAAGCTGTAGAGTATGTTCTGACGAACAACATACTAAAAAATTTGCGGCATATAAAAAGAAAAAAAATTGTTATTTCATTCTGTTATTGTTCAAAATATATCAGTAGCATAAAAAAAAGAGAAAATAGAAAAGAAAAGAAAAAATTGTTTAGAAAGACGTTTATTAGATTCTGCCGCAGAAAACTAAGCAACGGACAATTGGATCAAATCAACTCGGAATTAGGTCAAATTTGATATTCTAATTACTGGGGTCCTAATCGCATTACATATCAAATTTGGGGTCAATTGGATATCATTTTCTTTGGGTTTCAAATTCGGGTCTATTCAGGTCTGATTCATAACGTTTTTATGTCAGTATATCAAACTTTGTCATAAGTTGCTCAAACCTTATATCCTGTCTATTTGGGTTGATATCGCACTATATCTGAAATTTTAACTCAATTGGACATCATTTACTTCAGGTTCCAGATTCAAACTTAACTTGTCGTAAACAAGTCTGTCTTGCATCAACGTTTGAAATTCGCTTGATTTCTTTTGATTTCTGGGGTCCTAATCGCATATCCATCATATTTGGGTGTTGTTTATTTTTTGTTTCTATTTTTTATTCGAGTCTTCAGTTTCGTTGATATTTCGGATAGACTCGTTTGCTACTCGCAAGACAATCATTGCAGTTTTGTTTTGCTTGTTTTCTAGTTTTTTATTGCTTCTTGAGTCATATATTTATTTGGATTGCACTGCCAAGTTGGTTCAATTTGGTGTTGGTTTCAATTTCGCAAGAAGGTGAGATGAGAGGATATTGAGTGTTTGAGCGAAACACGAGCGGCGTGAGGATAAATTTTTTACCATTAACCAAGTTTTGCAGGTACTATCATGTCAGATCAAAACAACACACCACCCCATCCCGAGGGAGAACTTAAGTTCCAAATGCAAGCCATGATGAAAATGATGAAAAGCATGAATTTCATGACGGGGAACGTGTGTGACAGACTTGAGGAGGTGGGAAAACATGGAAACGTGGCTGGAACATGTACCTAAGATGTGAGAAAGGTTGGGGTTGAATGGAAATCTAACAATGGCGGTAGGGCTGGAAGGTCAAGGTGGGCTGATTATGAGGTTTTTGAGCCTCAATTTGATGATATTTGTGATGGTGGTTTTAAGGATGAGACCATAGGTTACCGGTAAGATTTTTCGCAGCGTAGAAATCGAAGGGATTTAATGTATTTTGATGAGGTGCTATGGCAAAAGAAGATGCAGATTCAAAGGGAGAGAGATAAAGAGATTAGTGTTCCAAAAATAGAATCGAAGCCTCTATCTCGTATTCTAGGGGAGATGAAGCAAGAACTTGATGTGTTATAGGCAACAATCAATGCCCAGCAAGCTTCAAAAAAAGAGGAGAAAAGGAAGTGCAATGATGATGTACACAATAGAATGGCTGCAACTTTCATCCAAAGTTGTTGGCGAAGATTGTTTGCAAAAAAAGAACTCCAAAGGCTTCAAAAGGAGGATAAGGTATTGTCCATCCAACTTATTGGTGATTCGAGGACGAATCATCTTGAAGAGAGAGGGAATAATACGATCCAAGCACGGTCAAATTTGAATTTTGATGTAAAATGTGCAACTATCCAGTTTTACGATAATAGTCATAATTCTGAATTCAACCGTTGGATCGAGCTGAAAATTTGTGTGGAGTCGCTTAACATATTGTGTTATCTTGGGTTAAAATTTTAGATCAATCGGAGTTCGGAAAGGTATCTCAATACGGGTCAACAGAGGCTGTACGGATTTTGTTATTTACTTCCTTTTGACTTGTGGACTTCCTATTTGGCTAGGATTCTTTTCCTAAAGGGATGTGGCAGCTTATTTTGAAAATATACTAATTCTACAAGGATGTTTAATGGGCTGCAACATAGTTTCCAAGTGTGGCAAGGATTCATAATTATTTCAGAATCCTTTTCTTACAAGGATTCCTTATTCATCCGAGCTACAAAAGGAAAGAAGACTTTTAGAATACATTCTACCTTCAGATTAGATTCCCTAGTCTATTTGGTACTTCTTAATGGTGACAAATCTGATTCTAGCATATTTAAGATAGTAATTTTCGGATTTTTATATTTTTATTATTTTCTTCTTAGTCTTTGGGTTATTATTACTCATTTGGGTCAATTGTAAGTGGGCTACATATAAGTCCACCTAAGGGGGGGTCCATTAGGGTTTCTTTAAGTCTAGAATCACTATAAATAGAGGCATAACCAAACATGTAGGGAAGACGATTCAGATTAATAAAACTTCTTATTTGCCCCACTTTGTGTGTGTGTGTTGGTGAGATAATCTCCCTTCCATGGTTCTCTAATGAACTGAAAATCGACTTATCGAAGAACAACTGTCTTTGTGGCGTCATCCTTATACTTCTCGTTCGCGAATCAATATTCGTTGGGTGGGGGTTTCCGTTTTCAATAGTGCTGGTGCCTAGGTATAAGTTATCTTTGTGTCACACTCCTATCAAACCTGATTTACTTGGCTTACCGGGAATTGACGTCTTTGCGTGTGGGTTGCGTGACCATGTGATCACGAGGTTCGCATCATTCATCACCACACTTATTTCAAGAGTTCATATGTTCACATTTAAGCGTTTCATATTGTACACCATTATACCATGAAATTGTTACTGGCATTTAAGTCATTTCTGCTGAAGGTCTATTATACAAATCGACAGTGAAAACTGGTTCACTACAGGCTGCCCAATTTGGCAGTTTGCTGCAGGCTACTAATTTGGCAGCGAAAACTAGTTCGTTGCAGACCTAACAAGTTGTGCGGTAGCAAATACTACTTCACTGCAGACAACTCAATTTCAACAGTGAATCACAAATTCGCTGCAGAACACGCAATTTAGCAGAGAATGCTATTTTGTTGCAGCCAACTTAGTTTTAGCAATGAATCACAATTTCACTGCAGGACACATAATTCGATAGCGAATGCTAATTTGCTGCAGGAAACTCAGTTTCGATAATGAATAACAAATTCACAACAGCCAACTTAACTTCAGCACCGACTTTCAAATTTGTTGCAAAACACACATTTTGACAGAGAATGCTAATTCGCTGTAGAAAACTCAATTTCGGCAGTGAATCACAATTTCGTTGCAGACAACTCAACTTCAGCAACGAATCACAAATATGCTATAGAACACACATTTCGATAGCAAATGCAAATTCGCTACATACATAGTTTCGACAACGAATCACATTTTCACTACAAACAACTCAACTTCGGTAGTGAATTACAAATTCACTACAGAATACATATTTTGGCAGTGAATGCTAATTAGCTGAAGGAAACTCAGTTTCGTTAACGAATCGCAAATTCATAATAGCCAACTAAACTTCGACAGCAACTCCCAAATTCACTGCAAAAGACACATTTTGGTAGAGAATACTAATTCGTTGCAGAAAACTCAGTTTCGGCAACCAATCATAATTTCACTGTAGAACACACATTTCAACATCGAATGCTAATTCGCTGCGGACAACTCTGTTTCGACAATGAATCACAATTTCACTATTGACAACTCAACTTCGACAATGAATCATAAATTTGCTGCAGAACACACATTTCAGCAGCGAATACTACTTTACTATATGAAACTCAGTTTCAGCAGTGAATGACAAATTCGCAGTAGGCAACTCAACTTTGGCAGCGACTCCAAAATTCGCTGCCAAACACATTTCGGTAGCAAATGCTAATTTGCTGCAAACTACTCAGTTTTGCTAGGGAATCACAATTTCCCTATAGAACACCCAATTTGGCAACAAAAACTAATTCACTGCAAAAAACTCAGTATCGGCAACAAATTGTAAATTCACTACCCAACCCACATTTTGGCTTAAACACATACCACATATGCTGTAACAACCCCAGCATATAAATTGTCACTAAGTTCTAGCACAACACACACATTGAAACCATCAATTCCAGAATATAATCTTTTAATAAATTCCAGCAGAATACACATTGAAACCATCAATTTCAGCATATAATCTTTTGTTAAATATTCTGGAATTAGGTCCCCCTTCCAGCTCCTTTTTTGTCCCTCCTTTTAGCTAAGTTCTTTCCATAATAGTTAGAGTGAAGTTCCTAGGCCATGCATCCATAATTTTCTTCTTCCTCTCGATTTCAAGAGCTTAAGAGCAGGTGAAGAAAGACATGGTTCATACCTTACGGATTTAACACTTTTGGGAGGGGTTTGACAACATTTCTCCCCTTCTGCTCCCGATTACTTCTTCCTCTTCCTCTATTTCCATTTTTCTCCTCCTCTTGTTAGTTCCCCACTGATTTTAGGCCTCTACTCCTTTCATATTTGCAACTGTCCAGCGTCCTATCAAGCTCTCACGCCTAAGAAGGGCACCTGCAGCTAGGGTATGGTCAAGTTCTTTCCTTAGAATGGGGAAGAGGGAAGAGGCGAACAAACATCTTATTTTTTGGGAGAGGGAAGGGGACAAGAGCATGCAGCTCACTTTGCAGAGAGGGAAGGGGATAAAAGCATGCAGCTTGTTTTTTAGGGAGGGTGTCCCTCCCCTCTCTCTCCTTGTTGCATTTATACCCCTCCTAAAAGCAAAAAGGGGGTGTTTGGATGTTGGACCAAGGCTGTCCTAATCCCCCTTTTGGGTTATCCTTGAGTTGATTTCCATTCCCCTTCTCCCCTCTAGGTTAGGTTGGTCCCACACTAAATCCTTTTTTTTTACGTCATTGTTGATTTTGAAATTGGCAGCCTCAAACTATGTCGCCGCTAATTCAGGAATCGATAGCCCGAAACTGTATCACTGCCAATTTCTACTGATTCAGAAATCGGCAGCAATAATGGAGTCATTTCGGTTCCACTTCTTTTTTTTTTTGTTTTTACAAGAATCTTGTGCTGAATTGGAAAAAATATCATTTTATGGTAACAAATAACATTGTACTTAGTCACATTGTTTCATCAAAAGGAATTGAGGTTAACAAATCTAAAATCGAGTTAATTGCCAACTTACCAACACCAAAATCTATTAAAGATGTTAGATCATTCTTAGGACATGCTAGTTTTTATAGAAGGTTCATCAAAGATTTTAGTGTCATATTTAAGCCATTTTATAACCTTCTAACAAAGAAAAATGTTTTTAAATAGACTGAATAATGTGAAAAAGTCTTTATTGAACTTAAAAACTTGCTTATTTCTGCTACTGTCATTCAACCTCCTAATTGGTCATTATCTTTTGAAATAATATGTGACGCTAGTGATTATGTCGTGGGTGCTGTTTTGGGACAGAAAATATTAGAAACCTTATATGATTTATTATATAAGTAAAACTTTAAATAGTGCTCAAATGAATTACACCACCACTGAAAAAGAATTACTTGCAGTAGTATTTGCATGTGAAAGGCGAAAGAATAGTTCGCTCTATGAACTGGAGAGAGAGAGATTAGAGATCAAACTGCCGGAGCTAGATCTACTCCGTACACCGTTGGATCGTCCTCATTTCTTACTATGTTGTTCATTCCAACCTTGTCGAAACATTGACCGAATGGATCTTCATTCCAATCAACGAGGTGGGAGATATTGATCTCGTAATATTTCTATTGTTCTGCATTTTTAGTTGCAGCAGAGTGAATTGGGTTTTTGTTTAAGCTTGATCTTCTTCGTCCACCGTTGGATCATCACCATTTTTTAGTATGTTGTTCGTCAAAACATACTCTACAGCTTGACCGCACGGATCATCATTCCAAGCAATAATCTCGAAGATACTGGCCTCGTAATTCTGTAATTCTCTTCTTCCTTCATGAACAAATCTGAATCTTGTTATTTTTGAGATTACGTTGTTGTTGTTTCTGAGCTTAGGTTACTTCTTAGACTCAGTTTCTCTTCTTAGAATTTGGTATCTCTAGTATTTGGATGCTGCCATAATGTCCTTATGTTCTGTTGTGGATTCTGTTCCAATGGTTACCTCTAACAATGAACAACACAATGAAGTCAAGTCTGGACATATATTAAGATTAGAGCTACAAGATATGTTGAACAGCCATGGGATGAGGATTTCTCAGTTTACTAGTGTTAATCAAGCTGATTCTGAAGCTAGCACAGAGAAGAAACACTCTAATTCCCAAGCTTCTAATGTTGTTTCAGAAATGAATCATGTGTTGGGTTCTAAAGTTGATGAGTTGAAGGTAGGGTCTCAGCAACAAGACCAGCTAAACATTAGCCCCAAATTGAATTTTTTAAATGCTTTGAAGGGTTCTGATGTTGATAACAATGAGGGTAGCAAGAACCTTGGTATTTCTCTAGTTCGTAATCTGCATTTTGCTCCCCCTACTATGACTGATGGTCGTATGACAGTACCTCCTCCACTTGATGTGTTTGAGGATGGCTGCGAACTTTGGAAATCCACCCTAGTTGGTCATTTTGTGGGTCAGAAATTACCATATCCCGTTGTTAATTCTATTTCCAAAAGAATCTGGGGCTCCTACGGTCTATCAGAAGTTTTATCTTCGGATAATGGTTTCTTCCTATTCACTTTTGATTATGTTGATCATGCCACTAATGTGCTGGAAAGAGCCCCATGGCACATGGCAAGCAGACCTTTGGTGCTTAAACGTTGGCAACCGAACATGCAATTTTTGAAAGGAGATTTGGTCACAGTTCCGGTATGGGTTAGGCTGTATAATGTTCCTCTCGAGTAGTGGACTATTAAGGGGTTGAGTTGTGTAGCGAGTGCTATTGGGGTTCCTCTTCATGCTGATCAGACTACATTGTTACGTCAAAGGCTTAGCTATGCAAGAGTTTGTGTTGAGATTGATGCTACGAAGACGCTGGTTAAGGAATACGACCTTTGCTGTCCAAATGGGTTATTCATAACAATTTCAGCTGATTATGAATGGATACCATCGAAGTGGAATAATTGTAATGTCTTTGGACACATGACAGCGATATGTGCTACTAATAACGGTGATAATCTTACAATGGAGGCAGAGGGTAAGAGGAAAATAGGAGCTGCGAACTCTAAATCTGCGGATAAACAGCAGAATCAGTTTCAATAGCAGGTAGTTGCTAAACAAAATAAGGGTTCTGTGAGTGGTGAGAATGGTTCTTTGGCATCTAAAGTGCGTAACTGTAATGAGAATGGTTGTTCGACATCTGGTACAAATATTTCTGATTGTAATATGAATGAGAAGGCTGCATCAGATGTGAGCAATGCTGATTGTTATGAAGATGAAAATCCTACCTCTCCTCTTGTTTTAAAGAGTTCACAAGGAGACATGAAGCAGGAGCAGGGGGTACAAGTACTGCTTCAGATCAAAGTTTAGCCATCTCCAATACATCTGATTATGCGACTGTGAACCAGGTTCTTTTCGTTAATAGTCATGAGCTGAATGTAGATATTGACGCAATGGGAGGTGATACAGATGGGGAATGAACTGATAAGGAGTTGACGTCACCAATCCTGACAAGCCCACAAACTCTGAATTCCACCAAAAGGAAAACTGTTAATCAGTTAGCTATTAAGGCTAGAGACTCTCTAGAGAAAAAGAAAAAGGGTTTGAAAAACTCTTCAAAGAAGAATAAAAAATCTGTCTCCGCGCCTGGGGGCACGTCGAGGTAATCTTTGTGTTGTTGTTTGTACTCCTCTCTATTTTCTTATGATTATTGGATGTTGGAATGTAAGAGTTTTGAATGATCCCATAAAGCATTCAGCATTGTGTCAGCTCATCCATCAAGAGAGGATGACTCTTTTCGGTTTGGTTGAAACTCGGGTTAGAGACGAGAATAAATATAATGTTTCTCAACTTCTTCTATGTAATTGGTCCTTCTTGTATAATTATGATTTCTCTTGTCGTGGTCGTATTTGGGTTTGTTGGAATGCTGATGTGGTGAAGGTTGATGTCCTCGGAATGTCAAACCAGGCTATTCATGTTTCTGTCACTATATTAGCTACCAATATCTGTTTCCATGCTTCAATTATATACGGAGACAATAACGCTTCCTTACGTGAGGCATTATGGTCTGATATAGTGAGTCGTAGTGATGGATGAGAGTCCAGCCCATGGATTCTTACCGGCGACTTTAATGCTATCCGCTACCAATCAGACAGGTTAGGAGGGTCTACTTCATGGGCTGGTCATATGGACAGATTGGAAACATATATATTTTTTTTTTATCAACTACTACCCTCTCCCCCCAATCAAAACGAGACATTGTCCTCAATGTTCTAAGGTAGAAAGATAGAGTATAGAAGATATCAATTTAACAAAAGAACTCCTTTACTCTGCCATCCTAGTAACAACAATTATGCACATGCTTTATGAAATGAAAAATATATATTTTTTTAATCAACTACTACCCTCTCCCCCCAACCAAAACGAGACATTGTCCTCAATGTTATAAGGTAGAAAGATAGAGAGTATAGAAGATATCACCTGAAATAACAAACACTGACAAAACCTGAAACACACTGAAATAAAAATAAGAAATAACAAAACACAATAATAAAACCAAAAGACACAAAAATTCACAAATGAAGGCTCAAATCCAATCTAAGCTTTTTACGGCTTCCCGTAGATGATCAATTTATGCGACTCATGGAAGGATCAATCACAGGAATGAAATATTGTAGTTGGTCAATCAATTGTTCAGCAGTAGTAGCAGAGATTATGATTTGTGGTGCAGAAGATGTTAGAAATTCCTATTCCATAGCATGATCAAGAAAAGACAACAACTTATCATAATAACCATTAACATTTAACAAACCAATGGGTTTATGGTGAATGTGCAATTGAGCCCAAGAGGAAATATGAAAGATCTCTTCCAATGTGCCTAGACCACCTGGTAAAGCAATGAAAGCATCAGCATGGTTAAACATTGCATTCATTCGAGCCGACATTGTAGAGACCTGAAGTTCCTCTCAAATTGTTTTTCCAATGATGTCCCCTTGTGCCAAAGCTTCAGGGACGACTCCTAAAACTTGACTACCTCCTAAAAATACAGCTATTGACACACCTCCCATTAACCCAAGACTGCCTCCCCCATATACTAAACTTGACCAAGATGATTTGCTGATTCTAAAAACTCCTTTTCTTTCCCAGAACTAGATCCACCGAAAACACAAATATTTCTTATTTGATGACTTAAGGAACTTGCCATTTCTACACACTTCTGTATTTGTTGAATGTATGGGTTGAGTAGAAATGAAAGGAAGGAAAAGAGGGTTTTATAGATGAGAAATTAGAAAGGCAATCATAACACCTATATGTAGGCCAGCTGAACTCTCACACTCTCTCTCTCTCTCTCTTTTTATTTATTTATTGATTTACTTTTGAAAAAAAAAAACATGTCTATGTACAGGTAGTTGTGATTATGGCTCACATCTTCCCTTGGTTTTACGTCCAAGAACGGCTTAAACGCCCTCTATGGGTCGAGGATAGGCTTCCCATCCAGTTTTCTTAAAAACTGGCAAACAGGGTCTTTTTTAGTCAGATTTCCAAGACTAAGTCGATCATGTTCTCTATGAAATAGTGGCCATAAATCATGAATTGCACGATGCACATCTCCACTAGGATGCGTCTCAAGAGTCAATAGAAGATTATCTAAAGACTCCTTACTCAGGCCATCCTTAATGAATTGTATTTTATCTTCACGGTTTATAGATACCATTCCTAAAGAACGACATTGTGTATTACAAGTCCATCTAGCACATCGATGACAGACTTCTAGTCGTTTTGCACGACGCTTCTTTGCAAAAGTGCTTTTACCTGTTCTAGGCATGTGTGAAATAAAAAAATTAGAGGACTCACCTGATAATTGAACCTTTGCTTCAATCAACCAGCGAATATCTTCAGGAATTCCATGATTCATTAACAATCTCAATCTTGCACATCTAGCACGGTAAATTTTTGTAATCGCATTCTGAGGCAGAGCGGGAAAATACTTTTTCAATTTTTCAAGATTAGTGTCCATTTTCAAATGAGAATTGGAAGAGAGATTCAAAGAATTGCACACATATATACACAGATATCAGTAATTGTGGGAAACTGAAAGAACCGACTTAAGTCACGGAGTACCGTTATCCGCCATTTGACCGGGATGAGAGAAACTAACAAAAATCACTAAAAAAAAACACAAAAAAAAATATGAAAAACAAAATAATCAACCCTTTATCTACAAGCTCATTCAAACCAGTTGATTCATTTTCACTTGGAAAATTATCAAAGTAAGCTTTCAAACGATATCCATTTTCCTTAAAATCATTGTCATTCATTGAATTCTCAATATCATAGGCCCCATAAGGATTGCTCCATCTTGATCTTAGCTCTATAGGGAATGAATAGAGTTGAGAATTATAAAACAAAACTTTTTGATCAGTATCAACTTTTTGACAATTTTCACAAGTTTTGCAGAATGCATGCGTGTTCTTGAACATGGTGGGCCAATAAAATCCATTTTGAAAGATTTTTGCAGCTGCCTTTTTTTATGAGAAATAGCTTCTACATGCTTCAGAATGACAAAGTTTAATGACATTACTTACCTCATTGTCGGGAATGAATCTTTGAAATATTTGATCAGGATAATATTTGAATAAGTTAGGGTCATCACAGTAAAAGCTCTTCACTTCGTTCAAAAACTTTTCTTTGTCTTGCGTACTCCAATCAACTGGCAAATCTTCTAAGGCAAGAAAATTGATATTTTTATTATACCAAGGCATTGGACTAAGAGAAAGTAAGGATTCGTTAGGAAAGTAATCATCGATTGGTGTGATGTTAGATGTCGAATCTGTTGTCAATGTTGACAAAAGATTTGCATCAACATTTTCGGTGCTTGTTTCATCCGTGATTTCTTCCTCAGAATAAATCATTTGCAAATCTTCAGTTTCATCCAATTCATTTTTACTTAAAGTAGATTCAAGTTGATCATAAACTAATTCATCAATATGATCTACTTCTTGTAAATCATTATCATCTCCAGGTTGCTTGCAAATGTTGAAAATATTCATCTCCAATGTCATGTTTCCAAATGATAGCTTCATCAGTCCATTCCTACAATTAATCAATGCATTAGAAGTTGCAAGAAATGGACGTCGTAAAATAACAGGAAATGAATTACATACTTCAACAGGTTGTGTGTCCAAGACAATAAAATCCACAAGATAAATGAATTTATCAACTTGTACTAACACATCTTCAATTATTCCTTTAGGCACTTTTATAGATCTATCGGCAAGTAAAAGAGATATAGAAATTGGTTTTAACTCACCTAGATTGAGACTCTGAAAAACTGAATATGGAAGTAGATTCACACTAGCACCAAGATCAAGTAAGGCTTTTTCAATTTTATGTTCTCCAATAAAGCAAGAAATTGTAGGACAACCAGGGTCTTTATATTTCAAAGCATTATTGTTCTAAAGAATAGCACTTACTTGTTCGGCTAGAAAGGTTTTCTTTTTCACATTTAGTTTCCTCTTCACAGTGCATAGATCTTTCAAAAATTTAGCATAGGAAGGAACCTGTTTAATAGCATCCAGCAAAGGTATATTGATCCTTACTTGTTTGAAAATTTCATAAATTTCAGACTTGTGATTGACTTTCCTTTGTTTGGTCATGGCTTGAGGAAATGGAAGTGCTGGCGGTGAGTCAGTCGTTTCTTTGCAATTTTCAGATTCATCCCCTTCCTTACCCTCTGAGATTGACTCATCATCTTTCTCATAAGGTTCAAGAGAGGGTTTTTCAATAACCTTACCACTGCGTAGAGTAGTGACTGATTTGACTTGATCCATGTGTTGGCTTCCGGAACTACTTGCATTTGCATTGTATTGCCCTTTGGGATTTTGTTGTGTTTGAGATGGAAACTTACCTTTCTCTTGGAAACTAAGAGCAGATGTTAATTTTGCAAGAGTATCTTTAAAATCTGTCATGTTTTGAGCAAGTTGAATATTGATTGTCTCTTGCTTTTCAATGAATGCATGCAATGTTTCCTCAAGATTTCTTCTTCTAGGAGGTGGAGCATAAGGAGGTGCATATCCATGAGAATTTTGGAAATTGTGGTGTGCTTGAAATGGTGGTTGTGAAGTTTGTGCATTGTTGTTCTCACTCTTTCAATTGAAATTTGGGTGATTTCTCCAACCAGGGTTGTATGTTTGGGAGTATGGGTTGTGGTTGGGCCTTTGAAAACTGTTTAAAGCATGGGCTTGTTCATGGAGACATTCCTTAAAAGAAGGCAAGGTTGGACAATCATTGGTTGAGTGTTCATTTGTTTCACAGATTTGACACACAATGTTTTCAACAGATTTTAATTGACCACTCTTTTTTAATTCTAGTGCCTCGACTTTTCTAGCTAAAGATGCAAACTTGGCTTGAAGGTCATGATCTTCCCTAAGGTTGTACATACCTCCACTAGATGTATGAGGTTGAGTTTTACTCGGTGCCTCATAAGTACCCGCGGTGTCCCAATTTTGAGCATTTTCAGCTAACAAGTCTAAGTACTCCATTGCTTCATCAGGGTCTTTATCTTCAAAAGTTCCATTGCACATCAATTCAACCATTTGTCTATCTTTAGGTGTTAACCCTTCATAGAAATGTGTAACCAATCTCCATGTTTCAAAACCATGATGAGGGCAAGTACTAAGCAAGTCTCGATACCTATCCCAACATTTGTAAAATGTTTCTCCTGGTTTTTGAGTGAAAGTGGTGATTTGTCTCTTGAAAGAGTTTGTTCTATGAGATGGGAAAAACTTCTTTAAAAACTGTTGTTGCATTTCATCCCAAGCACGAATGGATCCTGGTCTTAAATTTTGTAGCCATGTTTTAGCTTTATCTTTTAATGAAAAAGGAAAAATGATGCGAACCTCGTGATCACATGGTCACGCAACCCACACGCAAAGATGCCAATTCCCGGAAAGCCAAGTAAAATCAGGTTTGATAGAAGTGTGACACAAAGATAACTTGTACCTAGGCACCAGCACTATTGGAAACGGAAACCCCCACCCAACGAATATTGATTCGCGAACGAGAAGTATAAGGATGACGCCACGAAGACAGTTGTTCTTCGATAAGTCATTTTTTAGTTCATTTAGAGAACCATGGAAGGGAGATTATCTCACCAACACACATACACACAAAGTGCGGCAAACAAGAAGTTTTATTTATCTGAATAGTCTTCCCCTACATGTTTGGTTATGCCTCTATTTATAGTGATTCTAGACTTAAAAGAAACCCTAATGAACCCCCCTTAGGTGGACTTATATGTAGCCCACTTACAATTGACACAAATAAGTAATAATAACCCAAAGACTATGAAGAAAATAAATAAAATATAAAAATCCAAAAATTACTATCCTAAATATGCTAGAATCAGATTTGTCACCATTAAAAAGTCCCAAATAGACTAGGAAATCTGATCTGAAGGTAGAATGTATTCTAAAGTCTTCTTTCCTTTTGTAGCTCGGATGAATAAGGAATCCTTGTAAGAAAATGATTCTGAAATAATTATGAATCCTTGCCACTTGAAAACTATGTTGCAGCCCATTAAACATCCTTGTAGAAGTAGTATATTTCCAAAATAAGCTGCCACATCCCTTTAAGAAAAAATTGTTCAAAAAGACGTTTATTGGATTCTGCCATAGAAAACTAAACAAAAGGCAACTATTCTTTATATGGAAAATTGTTTCTGCTTCTGTTTGGATTTTTGTTTCCTTATCAGTGATTAGTACTTAAAAGTGCATTTTTATCATGGTTTTATATCATCATTTTGCACTTGAAGTATCAATAACTCCTTAACTAAAATATGTTTTATAATAATATATCTAATAATATAAGATACCTTTAATTTATGGTAAATGTTCATTTTAAATGCAGGCCTATCACATAAATGAAAATATTGATTGATGACTTTAAGAACTTAAATTGCAAGGGCAAAGAGATGGCCAAACTTAGAAAAGAGATGTCAGTGCGATCCAAACTGGAACACTGTTTGGTAATTGGGTCATATCTGGAGCTATATATCTCAGATTTAGGTCCAATTTATATGGATGGAAAGGTAAGACATAGGCCTACAACTTTCATATGGAGCCCAAGATCTGAAAAGGCCATTATCAAATCCAAATTGTAGCAACAACAAAGAAGCCCGAATCTGTCTTCCAGCCCGAGCACTGTTCGGTATTTTGGCCATATCTGGAGTTCTAGAAGTCCAAATGAGCTGAATTTTGTACACAAGAAAGCTGAGACAATTGCCTACAACTTTCATGTTTACAACTGGCTCCAATTTTGACGTTATCAATGACGTTTTGGGCAGACAAGAGAAGATAAGGATTGTCACCAAGTCAACAGTTGGCCACCCACTTATCAATTAGTCATCAAATCAATAGTTCCTAATTTTGGCCTATAAAAGGAGGCATTTGCCATGCATTTAGGCATCTTGGTGTTCAGATCAAGATCATGCTCTTCCTTTCTCTCTTTGTATTTTTTGTAATGTTTATGCTTTGCTTTCATTAATATTAAGTTTATGCCTTTCATTTCCTTTCCTTTACTTAGTTAGCTTTTATGTTCTTATTTTGTTTATCTATTTTTCTTTCTTTCATTATGTCTAGCTAAGTTAATTATGTCAAGGTGAAAATATTACACTAATGGTGTAAGAATAAGTATAATGTAAACTTAATATGGACCTTAATGTTTGATACTAACATGTTTTATATTTGTTATCTTGTTCACTCTTTAATACTTTGCTTGTTAAATGACTAATCTTGATTTATGTTGTATAACACTTGGTACAACAAATGCTTGGCACTTTCATAGCCCATAATGTATGGTATAACCGACACCTGAGCTATGAAAGGAACTTGATTTGTTGTTAACATAAGTTATAATCATGAATGCTTGACGAGATTTACAAGTATTAACATTAATTGAATAAGATGACTAATGTAATCATGTTAACAATATATAATCTGATTGGAACCTCCTTTGTGTGTGGTTTCCAATTCAATAATAAGAGTTTATACTATACTTCTTTGATATACCATTAGTGGAACCTCTAACCTTGACATTTGTTATTATTATTGTTTAATCCTTACATTAATATTTCATCTCTAAGTTCTCATCATCATCATCTTCTTCTTCTTCTCTTTCTTTATTATTATTATTATTATTATTATTATTATTATTATTATTATTATTATTATTATTACTATTGTTGTTGTTGTTTTATAATTGTTGTTTATAATTTGTACAATTAACCTCCCTGTGGTTCGACCCCGGTCTTGTCGGGTTATTTATTACTTCGACACTCCTGCACTTGGGAGAAGACATCAACCTTTTAGTCGTGTCAAGTTTTTGACGCCGTTACCGGGGAGGTAAGTTCTTGTATAAATTATAGTATTTATTTTCTCTTTTCTCTTTTCTTGTATATAACTTTGTTTCTTTTCTTTTGTTTCTTTTTATTTTGTTTTCTTCCTCCTTCTTTTGCTTTCTTCTTCTTTTTTTTATTTTTACACGTGCATGAGAGTGTGGTCACGTACATCAAGTGGTAGACTTTGTAGGGTATCCTCATCATTTTCAGAAAATATGGCCCAAGAAGATAATCAATCACTTCATAATGAGAATAATGAGAATAACCATGCTAGAACACTTAGAGACCACATGAATCCCACAAGAACAAGTGCACCATCATGTATAGTTTTTCCTCCTGATGCATCTCATTTTAATTTTAAACCAGATATTATTCAACTTTTACCTTCTTTTCATGGTTTAGAATTGGAAAATCCATACTTGCATTTAAGGGAATTTGAGGAGGTGTGCAACACATATAACAACTTAAATTGTAGCATGAACACCATCAGATTAAAACTTTTTCCTTTTTCATTAAAAGATAAAGCTAAAACATGGCTACAAAATTTAAGACCAGCATCCATTCGTGCTTGGGATGAAATGCAACAACAATTTTTAAAGAAGTTTTTCCCATCTCATAGAACAAACTCTTTCAAAAGACAAATCACCACTTTCACTCAAAAACCAGGAGAAACATTTTACCAATGTTGGGATAGGTATCGAGACTTGCTTAGTACTTGCCCTCATCATGGTTTTGAAACATGGAGATTGGTTTCACATTTCTATGAAGGGTTAATACCTAAAGATAGGCAAATGGTTGAATTGATGTGCAATGGAACTTTTGAAGATAAAGACCCTGATGAAGCAATGGAGTACTTGGACTTATTAGCTGAAAATGCTCAAAATTGGGACACTATGACTACATATGAGGCACCAAGTAAAACTCAACCTCATACATCTAGTGGAGGTATGTACAACCTTAGGGAAGATCATGACCTTCAAGCCAAGTTTGCATCTTTAGCTAGAAAAGTCGAGGCACTAGAATTGAAAAAGAGTGGTCAATTTAAATCTATTGAAAACATTGTATGTCAAATATGTGAAACAAATGAACACTCAACCAATAACTGTCCAACCTTGCCTTCTTTTAAGAAATGTCTCCATGAACAAGCTCATGCTTTAAATAGTTTCCAAAGGCCCAACCATAACCCATACTCACAAACATACAATCCTGGTTGGAGAAATCACTTGAATTTCAGTTGGAAGAGTGACAATGCACAAACTTCACCACCACAGTTCCAAGCACACCATAATTTCCAAAATTATCATGGATATGCACCTCCTTATGCTCCATCTCCTACAAGAAAGTTTGAGGAAACTTTGTATGCATTCATTGAAAAGCAAGAGACAATCAACACTCAACTTGCTCAAAACATGACAGATTTTAAAGATACTCTTGCAAAATTAACATCTACTCTCAGTTTCCAAGAGAAAGGTAAGTTTCCATCTCAACCACAACAAAATCCTAAAGGGCAATGCAATGCAAATGCAAGTAGTTCCAGAAGCCAACACATGGATCAAGTCAAATCAGTCACTACTCTACGCAGTGGTAAGGTTATTGAAAAACCCTCTCTTGAACGTTATGAGAAAGATGATGAGTCAATTTCTAAGGGAAAGGAAGGGGTTGAATATGAAAATTGCAAAGAAACGACTGATTCTCCGCCAGCACTTCTATTTTCTCATGCCATGACTAATCAGGAAGAAATCGAGGATGAAAAAGGCATCGAAAAGGTGGATGCGAATCTTTTATCAAAAGTGACAACAGATTCGACACCCGACATCACACCAATCGATGATTACTTTCCTGATGAATCTCTACTTTCTCTTAATTCAATGCCTTGGTTTGTTAAAAATATCAATTTTCTTGCTTCAGGATTTTTGCCAACTCATTGGAGTATTGAAGACAAAAGAAAATTTTTGAGCAATGAGCAAAATTTTTATTGGGATGACCCTTACTTATTCAATTATTGTCCTGATCAAATATTTCAAAAATGCATTCTCGACAATGAGGTAAGTAATTTCATTAAATTTTGTTACTCTAAGGCATGTGGGGATCATTTCTCATCAAAAAAGAGGATTGTAGAAATCTTACAAAGTGAATTTTACTGGCCCATCATATTCAAGGAGTCAGATGCATTCCGCAAAAACTGTGAAAATTGTCAGAAGGTGGGATTTATTTCAAAACACAGAGAGTCTTTAGATAATCTTCTATTGACTCTTAAGTCTCATCATAGTCGAGATAAGCATCGTGTAATTCATGACTTATGAACCCATTTTCATAAAGAACATACTTGACTTAGTCTTGGGAATCTGACTAAAAAAGACCCTGTATGTCAGTTTTTAAGAAAACTGGATGGGAAGCCTATCCCCGACCCATTGAGGGCGTTTAAGCTGTTCTTGGACGTAAAACCAAGGGAAGATGTGAGCCACATTCACAATTGTGATTTGAATTTTTTTTGTTTGTAAAAACTTGTGTCTTTTGGTTTTATTATTGTGTTTTGTTATTTCTTATTTTTGTTTTAGTGTGTTTCAGGTTTTGTCAATGTTCGTTATTTCAGGTGATATCTTCTATACTCTATCTTTCTACCTTAGAACATTGAGGACAATGTCTCGTTTTGGTTGGGGGGAGAGGGTAGTAGTTGATAAAAAAAAAATTGTTTTTCATTTCATAAAGCATGTGCATAATTGTTGTTACTAGGATGGCAGAGTAAAGGAGTTCTTTTGTTAAAGTGACTCTTGAGACGCATCTTAGTAACCATTCTTAACAAGGTCTATTATAATACTTCCTGAAATATTCAGGTTTACAAACTCTCGTACTGTTACCACTTAATTCTGCTCACATACTTATTTAACATGTATTCTTAAACCTTAATTTACACACACACACTTTAACATATGATTGTGGGTTGCATATTGGATTATTACATTATTTATGTTCTTTTGTTAAAGGTAACAACTAAGGGAAAGGGATTGTATATAATTAAAAAAAAAAGAAAAACATGAAAAAAAAGAAGAAAAAAAAGAAAAAAAAGTGATGATAAAAAAAATGTAGATAAGTTTGGTTTTGTAGCCTCCCTAACCTAAGCAATTAAACCCGAAGGGGTGTTTTAACACCTAATACCCTAAAGTCAACTGACTTGGGAGCTATTGGCCCAACGCTTGTTACATGGTTTGAGGAGAAAAGTTTAAGGGAATCAAACATTGCACTATCTACATATCAGTATCTGCGACCCGAGTTACTAAGCTCGTAGGGGTGTTTTAACACCTAATGCCCTAAGACCAACTGGTCTGGGAGTCATTAGCTGAAAGCTCGTTACATGGGTTAAAGATGCATGATGTTTTTAAATTATATGTATATAGATTTTTTTTAAAAAAAAAAGACAAAAAAAGACAAAAATAATAATCCCAACTCAAGGAAGTTAACCTTAAACATTAGAACAAAAATTTTGTTTTCTTCCAAGAAAAGCCCCATAATTATATGTTGATACATTGAGTACAAAAGAAAGGTTTATTAATATCTTGTTAAGAGGTATTGAGCAAATATATAAATTTAATGAGAGTTTGTTTATCTGGATAGATTAATAGAAGTTAAATGATGAATACCTTGCTTTGTGGAAGTTGCAAATTTGTTTTTCTATTTTAACGCTTTGATTACTAGGGACTAGTAATAAGCTGGTTGGGGGGTGTGATTAGTACTTAAAAGTGCATTTTTATCATGGTTTTATATCATCATTTTGCACTTGAAGTATCAATAACTCCGTAACTAAAGCATGTTTTATAATAATATATCTAATAATATAAGATACCTTTAATTTATGGTAAATGTTCATTTTAAATGCAGGCCTATCACATAAATGAAAATATTGATTGATGACTTTAAGAACTTAAATTGCAAGGGCAAAGAGATGACCAAACTTAGAAAAGAGATGTCAGTGCGATCCAAACTGGAACACTGTTCGGTAATTGGGTCATATTTGGAGCTATATATCTCAGATTTAGGTTCAATTTATATGGATGGAAAGGTAAGACATAGGCCTACAACTTTCATATGGAGCCCAAGATCTGAAAAGGCCATTATCAAGTCCAAATTGTAGCAACAACAAAGAAGCCCGAATCTGTCTTCCAGCCCGAGCACTGTTCGGTATTTTGGCCATATCTGGAGTTCTAGAAGTCCAAATGAGCTGAATTGTTTACACAAGAAAGCTGAGACAATTGCCTACAACTTTCATGTAACTGGCTCCAATTTTGACATTATCAATGACGTTTTGGGCAGACAAGAGAAGATAAGGATTGTCACCAAGTCAAAAGTTGGCCACCCACTTATCAATTAGTCATCAAATCAATAGTTCCCAATTTTGGCCTATAAAAGGAGGCATTTGCCATGCATTTAGGCATTTGCCATGCATTTAGGCATCTTGGTTTCCAGATCAAGATCATGCTCTTCCTTTCTTTGTATTTTTTGTAATGTTTATGCTTTGCTCATTAATATCAAGTTTATGCCTTTCATTTCCTTTCCTTTACTTAGTTAGCTTTTATGTTCTTATTTTGTTTATCTATTTTTCTTTCTTTCATTATGTCTAGCTAAGTTAATTATGTCAAGGTGAAAAGGTTACACTAATGGTGTGAGAATAAGTATAATGTAAACTTAATATGGACTTTAATGTTTGATACTAACATGTTTTATATTTGTTATCTTGTTCACTCTTTAATAGTTTGCTTGTTAAATGACTAATCTTGATTTATGTTGTATAACACTTGGTACAACAAATGCTTGGCACTTTCATAGCCCATAATGTATGGTATAACCGACACCTGAGCTATGAAAGGAACTTGATTTGTTGTTAACATAAGTTATAATCATGAATGCTTGACGAGATTTATAAGTATTAACATTAATTGAATAAGATGACTAATGTAATCATGTTAACAATATATAATCTGATTGGAACCTCCTTTGTGTGTGGTTTCCAATTCAATAATAAGAGTTTATACTATACTTCTTTGATATACCATTAGTGGAACCTCTAACCTTGACATTTGTTATTATTATTGTTTAATCCTTACATTAATATTTCATCTCTAAGTTCTCATCATCATCATCTTCTTCTTCTTCTCTTTCTTTATTATTATTATTATTATTATTATTATTATTATTATTATTATTATTATTATTATTATTATTATTATTATTATTACTATTGTTGTTGTTGTTTTATAATTGTTGTTTATAATTTGTACAATTAACCTCCCTGTGGTTCGACCCCGGTCTTGCCGGGTTATTTATTACTTCGACACTCCTGCACTTGGGAGAAGACATCAACCTTTTAGTCGTGTCAGCTAGCTTGTAGTCATCTGTTGTTTTACATTTCTGTTCTCATTGTAAATCTGGGGTATGCCCCTTATAATCTTTGTATCGTTTTTTTTAATATATACATCAACTTACCAAAAAAAAATCCATGTTCTGTCATGAGAAGAAGAGAAGGAAGTAAAATATTATAGAACTGATTCAAGGTTTATTTATAGCTTTCCATGCAGCCCTTTAATCCTAGAAACAAAAGGAAAAGGTAGTCACCCATGTTGTTTCCAAGTTGTAGAAAGATTCTTTTGTTTTCTTTGTTGTCCTCACCTCATGGCCCAAATAAGGTTATGTTGGACCCCTCTTGCACATGCACATGGATAAGATGCATTAGGGTCTCCTCTTGAAATTCTAAAAGACCTTTTAATTTTGACTTAGTTGAAACATTTAAAACCATTATATTTAAATATTTAATGTGTCTTTCAATGTCTTTATCTTGAACCGAATCCTTAGACTATTTAGAACATGTAATGGGTTCTTATTAGTGTTTTTAAGTTGGTCTACATAAGAAAAGCTCTTATACTTGAATGTTAGTCTTCCGTGACATGAAAGATTTTTTTTATGGTGGAGATGAGGCATATGGGGTTGTGGAAGCAACAAACCCGTGTGGAGGTAGAGGGTCCTTGAAAATCCCCATGTTTTTATTGGGGTTTGATGGAGCATCTTCTCGAGGCACTGTCATTTTGATCTTGTCTATAAAATCTTTGATTTTAGCTACAAAAGGCGGTGGGTGAGAAAGCTGCTTTAGCCCACCCATAATAAGAGGATACTTCTGAGATAATTAGAGTATAGGATGATGATGATTATTCCATGGGCTCGTTTGAACGAATTAGGGCTTTAGCTATAGGGAAAGGAAATAAGCGTACGGTAGATAAGGAAATTCCTTCTTTCCTGGCTCCCTTAGGAACGGGACTTCTGGGAAGCAAGTCCAGTTCAAGGACCGTAGAGACATGCGGGTAGGACCAGTGCTTAAACCTCTTCCACTCCATCGGCTACATGAAAACATGACTATATCATCAACAACTCTTCTAATCTTCTCAGACTAAGAAGCTGCCAGGTCCTAAAAGCATCAACAGGAAAAGCAGTTCAGCAATACAATGGAAGCCAAATAAGAATTGGCTCCGAATGGTAGGCGAACGGTACGACTGGGGAAGCTTGGGATGGAATCCAATTCATTTGTTTTCTTCTCTTTTTTTCTAATAGCTATAAAAGTATAAAAGAAAGGAGTTGCAGTGAAAGAAGAGTAGTTTGGTCCAAAGCTAGCCGATGTGATGGCTACGGGTTGGCTCGTCGTTTTCATGTTTGAAAGTTTTGTTGTTATATGCCTTTAATCCTAAGGAATATTAAGACTGTTAACTGTTAAGCGTCACTTGAAGCTTTTACTCATCTTCATTCCCTTCTATCGCATCAAAGAGAAGAGCGCTCGTCGAATCCATGTGGGCGTTCTGCTCAAGATGCTTCCTGCTTCATTCTAAAGTGAAGGTCCCTTCCTATTCCGATTCTTGTTCTATTGATTCTTTTCCGATCGGGTGTCTATATAAATCCTGTTCAGGGATATAACTCAAAAGTGCAAAAGCTCTATTTTTCCCTGCCGTTCTATGAATTTCTTCCCTGCCGTTCTATGTATAACTCACTCCCTTTGGCAGGATCCACTAATTCAGAACTGAATTTTTAATTTTGACCCATACGTTTTCATCCTAATACTATTGAAATAGGTACATCGATGAGTCAATCTGCCTACACGTTTTGCTTTTACAGCGGGAGTGACTCCACGTATTGCTTGACGTAAAACAGATAGTGGTTGAATCTTTTTTCTATAGAGAATTGGATAAGCCAATGATTCCGTGTTTTAGAATACACCAACAACTAATCGATTACGAGGATCGGATTTTGCAGTTAGAAGAAGATTGTTAAGGGTGCTTTTACAGCTCAAGCAATAGGTGTAGAAAGTCAATCCAGTACTCAAAGTAGGGCGTTTAGCAGCTTAGTCATTCAAGGTACAAGAGAAAATTCATTGAGCTCGACTCAACTAAACTAAGGGGAAGCATGCCAAAGGCTGTTCTTTAAACGATCGGGTTAAAGGAATGAGCCTATGAAGGCAGAGGTTTGTTTACTAGCTTTATGTAATATGAGTGAAAGCAAGGACAAGGACCATGAAGCCAGGACGCAAGGAAGTGGTAGAGAGGAGTGGGTAGAAGGAAGAGAGCTTCTAGTAATAAGTCTACCAATAAGGTCCAAAACGCATTCTTTTTCGATCTAGGTAATTCATTGAGCAAGGTAGGACTAACAGAACTTGATGAAGCAAGAACTTGATGTGTTATCGGCAACAATCAATGCCCAGCAAGCTTCAAAAAAAAAAAAGAAGAAAAAGGACTACAATGATGATATACAAAATAGCAGTCGAGGAGCTTCCCGCCTATCAAGGTCTAGAAATCTGGTCTACTTGGATCAGATGTAATCTGTTGCGAGGTAGGAATTTCTGGACAATCAAGATGCCACAGAATTGCTCTTGGGCATGGAGAAAGATTCTAAAGCTCAGATCCTTAGCATGGCCGAAGATGAAGTACATCATAGGGGATGGCAGGACAACTTCTCTATGGTTTGACAATTGGCATCCTCACAACCCGTTCGCAGATTCTTACGGCGATAGATTCATCTATGATTCAGGTATAGAAATGAACGCGAAGGTGATATCCTGATTCATAACTCATAATGGAAAATTCCTACCACTCACGCTATTGGCTGGCACCCCATTGTAGAAGCTATTCCTTCCAATTCTAATCCTATGATAGGGCAAAATGATGAGATTGTTCGGCTGAATTCACTAAATCATAGATTCTCGATCAAAGTAGCTTCGAAACAACTAAGATTTCATCACACGATGATATAGGACGAAAATCTGTCAACCTCTTAGGATTGGCAACTTTAGGAATAAGGGAAATGGATGTAGCATTCATTTTCTTAAGCATTCTCCGAGTCTGAAAGAAGGAGCTAACAACGTTGATTACATCTTCCCCAAAAATGTGGCATATTCTTTTGAAGAAACCTGCGTTAAATCCATCTGGACCAGGGGCTTTGTTGTTCTTCAAACTAAACATAGCATGCTTAATCTCCTCCCTTGTTACATCTTGTGCTAATACATGTTGTTCCGTCGAAGACAGTTTCAAGTTAATTGCCGATTCCATCTCTTCTTCATTCAGAACCCTAGGCATCTGTTCCACTCTTAACACAGAAGAAGTTGAGAAATCATAATTATACGAGAAGGACCGATTACACAGAAGAAGTTGAGAAACATTATCTTTATTCTCGTCTCTAACCCGAGTTTCAACCAAACCGAAAAGAGTCATCCTCTCTTAATGGATGAGCTGACGCAATGTTGAATGCTTTATGGGATCATTCAAACCTCTTACATTCCAACATCCAATAATCATAAAAAAATAGAGAGGAGTAAAACAGCAACACAAAGATTACCTCGACGTGCCCCCAGGCGAGGAGACAGATTTCTTATTCTTCTTTGAAGAGGTCTTTGAACCCTTTTTCTTTTTCTCTAGAGATTCTCTAGCCTTAATAGCTAACTGATTAACAGTTTCCCTTTCGGTGGAATTCAGAGTTTGTGGGCTTGTCAGGATTGGTGATGCCAACTCCTTATCGGTTCGGTCCCCATCTGTATCACCTCCCATTGCGTCAATATCTACATTCAGCTCATGACTATTACCGGAAAAAAACATGGTTCACGGTCGCACAATCAGATGTATTGGAGATGGCTAAACTTTGATATGAAGCAGTACTTGTACCCCCTACTCCTGCTTCATGTCTCCTCGTGAACTCTTCAAAACAAAAGGAGAGGTAGGATTTTCATCTTCATAACAATCAGCATTCCTCACATCTGATGCAACCTTCTCTTTTTTTTTTGGTAAGTTGACGTATATATTAAAGGAAAACGATACAAAGATTATAAGGGGCATACCCCAGATTTACAATGAGAACAGAAACATAAAACAATAGATGGCTACATGCTAGCCACCGAACTGAAAACTCAAGACCTAACTTGATTCGTTAGGGAAACTAATACAACCAGCTAAATATCAAATGAAGAATCTATGTTATTAATCCTCCAGGCTCGTTGGATTCTTTTATTTTCATTTGTTGGTAGAACGTTCCTCATCAAATCCAGCTTATCACGGATGATACATTCAATTTGATGAAAGACCAAATTCTGAGTTCTAGATATTTTAGCAAAGGTCCTTGCATTCCTTTCTTGCCAGATATGATACACTGTAGCTGCAAAACTGAGTTTATGAGAAATTTAGCTGGTTGGGGGTGTGATTAGTACTGTAGATGCAACCTTCTCATTCATATTACAATAAAAAATATTTGTACCAGATGTCGAACAACCATTCTCATTACAGTTACGCACTTTAGATGCCAAAGGACCACTTTAGATGGGATCATTCAAACCTCTTACATTCCAACATCCAATAATCATAAAAAAATAGAGAGGAGTAAAACAACAACACAAAGATTACCTCGACGTGCCCCCAGGCGAGGAGACAGATTTCTTATTCTTCTTTGAAGAGGTCTTTGAACCCTTTTTCTTTTTCTCTAGAGATTCTCTAGCCTTAATAGCTAACTGATTAACAGTTTCCCTTTCGGTGGAATTCAGAGTTTGTGGGCTTGTCAGGATTGGTGACGCCAACTCCTTATCGGTTCGGTCCCCATCTGTATCACCTCCCATTGCGTCAATATCTACATTCAGCTCATGACTATTAACGAAAAGAACCTGGTTCACGGTCACACAATTAGATGTATTGGAGATGGCTAAACTTTGATATGATGCAGTACTTGTACCCCCTGCTCTTGCTTCATGTCTCCTCGTGAACTCTTCAAAACAAGAGGAGAGGTAGGATTTTCATCTTCATAACAATCAACATTGCTCACATCTGATGCAGCCTTCTCATTCATATTACAATCAAAAATATTTGTACCAGACGTCGAACAACCATTCTCATTACAGTTACGCACTTTAGATGCCAAAGGACCATTCTCACCACTCACAAAACCCTTATTTCGTTTAGCAACCACCTGCCATTGAAACTGATTATGCTTCTTATTCGCAGATTTAGAGTTCGCACCTCCTACTTTCCTCTTACCCTCTGCTTCCATTGTAAGATTATCACCGTTATTAGTAGCACATATCGCTGTCATGTGTTCAAAGACATTAGGATGTGCATCATAGGAATGATAATCCATCTCATAAAGGTAAATCAAATATGCAAGAGGATTCAGATGGTCCAATGACAAGTGCGAGAGCGAAACAACTACAAGGGACCTTGACGAGTCAGATTGGAATGATTGAAGCTGCGTCGGAGTTAAAATTTGGCAATCAGTTTCAAATTGGTTCAAGGGTGCTTATTTGCCTACAATTGGAGCTTAAAGATGAGAAGAGCCCTTAATGGTTCTTTTGATGCTGGACTACTTGAATTTGGGTTGATAATGCAAATAAGTTAAGAAATTGATGCTGTTTACGTCAGAACAATAGATGAATTTGAACCTGAATTTGAAGTCATCTATTGCATGTGAAAACAAGACTAATCTAGGTGGATTTCAAGTTCAGAATGTGATCTTTCCAGATTGTCCAACCATGATTGCACTGGACTTTTGTGCAAGAAGTTATAGCCATTTTAAATTCGGTCTGTTTATGTTTCATTTCAAGTCAGAAAATGTGTGCTAGTTTAATTTGTCTGGTTACTTTGTCAAAGTCCAATTTTTGGGCTTAATTGTTGTCATGTTGAATTTTCCTAAGTGTGGAGGGATGTTTCATTATAAATATGGCATCAGAATATGTAATAAACAACTTTTGGCTAAGATTTGAACTTAATTCCGAGAATTAAGAGTTATTCTTTCAAATTGATTTGTGAAGAACCCTACCTGACTTATGACTGTTCAATTACAGAGAGTGTGGCGTCAAAATACTAGATTGATCTTTGTGGCGTCCAGATCGACTTATCAAAGTATCACTCTAGTCTATCCTCCATTTTATTTACCTTAAAGATACTATAATCCAGCCTAAACACCAAAAGAAAGACAACACAAGCAGACCCATCCTTCATCCATTTTCATCAGATTCATTGTTGCTGATTTTTAAATCATTCACGGCACAACACATTACAATTATTGCACTTCAACGGTATCCATTCGTAATCAGCTGAAATTGTTATGAATAACCCATTTGGACAGCGAAGGTCATATTCCTTAACCAACGTCTTCGTAGCTAAGCCTTTGACGCAACAATGTAGTCTGATCAGCATGAAGAGGAACCCCAATAGCACTCGCTACACAACTCAATCCCTCAATAGTCCAATACTCGAGAGGAACATTATATAGCCTAACCCATACCGGAACTCTGACCAAATCACCTTTCAAAAATTGCATGTTCGGTTGCCAATGTTTAAACATCAAAGGTCTGCTTGCCATGTGCCATGGGGCTCTTTCCAGCACATTAGTGGCATGATCAACAGAATCAAAAGTGAATAGGAAGAAACCATTATTCGAAGATAAAACTTCTAATAGATCGTAGGAGCCCCAGATTCTTTTGGCAATAGAATTAACAACGGGATATGGTAATTTCTGACCCACAAAATGACCAACTAGGGTGGATTTTCAAAGTTCGCAGCCATCCTCAAACACATGAAGTGTAGGAGCTACTGTCACACGACCATCAGTCATAGCAGGGGGGGCAAAATGCAGATTATGAACTAGAGAAATATCAATGTTCTTCTACCCTCGTTATTATCAACATCAGAACCCTTCAAAGCATTTAAAAAATTCAATTTGGGGCTAAGGTTTAGCTGGTCTTGTTGCTGAGACCCTACCTTCAAGTCATCAACTTTATAACCCATCACATGATTCATTTCTGAAACAACATTAGAAGCTTGGGAATTAGACTGTTTCTTCTCTATGCTAGCTTCAGAATCAGCTTGATTAGTAAATTGAGAAATCCTCATCCCATGGCTGTTCAACATATCTTGTAGCTCTAATCTTAATATATGTCTAGACTTGACTTCATTGTTAGAGGTAAACCATTGGAACAGAATCTACAGCAGAACATAAGGATATTATGGCAGCATACAAATACTAGCGATACCAAATTCTAAGAAGAGAAACTAAGTCTAAGAAGTAACTTAAGTTCAGAAACAACAACAATGTAATCTCAGAAACAACAAGATTCAGATTTGTTCATGAAGGAAGAAGAGAATTACAGAATTACAAGGCCAGTATCTTCGAGATCATTGATTGGAATGATGATCCGTGCGGTCAAGCTGTAGAGTATGTTCTGACGAACAACATACTAAACAATGGTGATGATCCAACGGGGAATAAAGAAGATCAAGTTTAAACAAAACCCAATTCACTCTGCTGCAACTAAAAATGCAGAACAGTAGACATATTATGAGATCAATATCTCCCACCTCGTTGATTGGAATGAAGATCCATTCGGTCAATATTTCGAGAAGGTTGGAATGAACAACATAGTAAGAAATGAGGATGATCCAACGGTGGACGGAGTAGATCCATCTTCGAAAATTTGATCTCTAATCTCTCTCTCTCTCCAGATATCTCTCCTTCTTTCTTGAGCACTTAAAAATAACCCAATTTTTATGCTAGAAAGGGTGAGGTCAGATTTGTATTTTTCACTAACAAGCTAACAATTTTACTTGTGTACAAAGAGGCTTACTTTAATACTAATAATCTTGATCGTATTATGCCTAGTGTTGTTATTTCTTTGTTGTAAGAGTTTGATGATGTGTTCCCCGACGATACGTATTCCTAGCGGATTACCACCATTGAAGGGGATAGAGCATCCAATTGATTTCATACCCGAAGCTTTAATTCCTAACCGACCAGCATATAAAAGCAATCCCAAGGAGACGAATGATCTTCAAAGGCAAGTTGATAAGCTGATGGAAAAGGGCTACATTTGTGAGAATGTGAGCCCATGTACTATACCCGTGCTCCTTGTGCCTAAGAAGGATAGAACATAGAGGATGTGTGTTGGTTGCCAAGCCATCAACAACATAATGGTAAAGTATAAACACCCCATTCCTAGGCTTGATGACATGATAGATGAGTTGCATGAATCTTGTGTTTTCTCTAAAATTGACTTGAAAAGTGGGTACCATCAAATTAGGATGAAAGAAGGTGATGAGTGGAAAACAACATTTATACGTTTAATGAATCATGTGTTATGTGCATTCATAGGTAAGTTTGTGGTTGTGTATTTTGATGACATTCCGATCTATAACAAGAACTTTAATTGAGCATCTTAATCATTTGCGTAATGTACTTAGTGTATTGCGTAGTGGGAAATTATATGTTAATCTTAAAAAGTGTGCCTTTTGCATGGAGAAAATTGTGTTTCTCGGCTATGTTGTAACTGCACAAGGTATCGAGATGGGTGAGGAGAAAGTTAGGACAATCCAGGATTGGCCTACACCCAAATCAGTAGGTGAGGTAAGATTTCATGGGTTAGTTAATTTTTATAGCCATTTTGTGAAATATTTCAGTACAATAGTTGCACGTTTGAATGAAGTTATTAAAAAGTCAGTTGCGTTTAAATAGGGGGAGGAACAAGAATTGGCTTTTGTTCTTTTGAAAGAGAAATTACATTCTACACCTATTTTGATTTTACATGACTTTATGAAAGCATTTGAAATAGAATGTGATGCGTCTAAAATGGGAATAGGTGTTCTTTTCATGTAGGATAGGAGACCTATTGCGTATTTTAGTTAAAAGTTAAGTGGAGTGACCTTAAACTATCCCATTTACAACAAATAACTCTATGCATTGGTAAGAGCACTTGAGACATAGAAGCATTACTTATGCCCAAAAGAATTCGTAATGCATTCAAATCATGAGTCCTTGAAATATCTAAAAGGACAAGGTAAGTTGAATAGGAGGCATGCAAAATGGGTTGAATTCGTCAAAACTTTTCCTTGCGTAATCAAGTTTAAGCAAGGCAAAGAGAACATCATAACTGATACACTTTCATGCAGGTATGTTCTTTTACACACCATGAATACTAGATTGTTAGGCTTTGAATATTTGGAGGAATTTTATGATAATGATTCTGATTCTGCTAAGATTTATAATGCATATGGACATTCGGCTTTTGATAAGTTTTATTTGATAGCTGGTTATTTGCTAAGATTGTGTGTTCCTGCTAGTTCTTTATGCGAATTGCTTGTTCGTGAAGCACATAGGGGTGGTTTAATAGGTCACTTTAGGATTGCAAAAACCTTGAATGTATTACATGAGCATTTCTATTGGCTAAAGATGGAAAAAGATATGTAACGAATTTGTGATCAGTGCGTTGCTTGTAAAAAGGCCAAATCTAAAGTATAACCGCATGGACTATATACACCATCACTTGTGCCTACCGAACCTTGGGTAGATATCTCCATGAACTTTGTTTTAGATTTACCTAGGTCAAAGAGAGTTAGAGACTCTAATTTTGTTATGGTTGATAGGTTTTCTAAAATGAAGCATTTCATTGCATGCAATAAAATGGATGATGCATCTCATAATCATAGACTTGTTCTTTAGGGAGATTGTATGTTTGCATGACATTCCAAAGAGTATAGTGTTAGATCGCGATGTTAAATTCCTTTGCTATTTTTGAAAGACCTTATGGGGAAAGGTGGGAACTAAACTCTTATTTTTGACATGTCATCCTCAAACAGATAGACAAATTGAGATAGTGAATAGAAGATTAACCCAACTTTTGCATGCTATAATTCAAAAGAATTTAAAAAGTTAGGGAGAATGTTTGTCTTTTATTGAATTTGCTTATAATAGAACTGTGCATTCAACCGCTGCTTTTTCTCCTTTTGAAATTATTTATGGTTTAATCCACTAACTCATATGGATTTAATTCCTTTGCTTTTTGAAGAAAGGGTAAGTTTAGATGGTGAAAAGAATGCAAAGATGGTGAAACAACTCCATGAGGGAGTTCGACTACAAATAGAGAAAAGAACAGACTTTACGCTTCTAAAGCAAATAAAGGACGTAAACTGGTTGTTTTCTAACCTGGTGATTGGGTTTGGGTGCACATGCGTAAGGAATGATTTCCTAACGAAAGGAAATAAAAATTATAGCCTCGTGGTGATGGTTCATTTTAAATTTTAAATAGAATCAATGACAATGCATGGAAAATTGACCTTCCAAGTGAGTATGGTGTTAGTGCTACCTTTAATGTTTCTGATCTTACATTGTTTTGACACAAATTTTGATTTGAGGTCGAATCCTTTTAAAGAGAGAGCGGATAATATAGATTAGCTCAAAAACAACAGCAAGAACCCATTACATGTTTCACATGGTCCAATGACTCGGTTCAAGACAAAGGGATTAAATGCATTCGTTTTAAATGTTTCAACCAAGTCAGAATTGAAAGGTCCATTAGAATATCAAGAGGAGACATTAGTACATTATATCCATGTGTAAGAGAGGTCCAATACAACCTTATTTGGGCCATAAGGTGAGAACAACAAAGGATACAAAAGAATCTTACTATAACTTGGAAATAACATGGGTGCTACCTTTTGCTTTTGTTTCTAGGATTAAGAGGGGCTGTATGGAAGGCTATAAATAAGCCTTGAACTAGTTCTGTAATATTTTACTTCTCTTCTTCTCATGACAGAACATGGATTTAATATTAGGAGCTTTATTTTATTTTGTTAGCTACAACTCAAGGCTTGTTTAGGATTAATTAATACTTTGTTTTTAGTTATGATCCAAGGCTTGTTTGGGATTAATTAATTCTTTATTTTCAGTTATGATCCAAGGCTTGTTTGAATTAAGTTATGGGCTTTTTTATTTTAAGTGGACCTTATACGAGTTCACACAAGGGGTCCATTAGGGTTAATTTTTCAAGAATTATTTAAACTCATATAAGCCATAATTTTAGCAGCTTTGATGATAATTACTTTTGAATTTTTCAGTTTTAACATGTGAAAGTGATTCTTATATTCTTTAGTTCTTGAACGAACTAAATCTGACTTATGAAACATTAACTGGCTTCATGGAGTCATTCTACTTAATCCGATAGTGTTGGTGCCTTGGGGCAGGTTTCCATTGTGTTACACTCCTATCAGACGTATTTCAGCTTTTTAGGATCAGATCTCAATCTTGATTGTGGGTTGTATGAATACGTGATCATAAGGTTCACATCAATTACCTGTGGAGTTTGTGATATATTCTGATCATGAATCATTGAAGCACTTGAAAGGGCAAAGTAAGCTGAGTAGGAGATATGCCAAATGGATTGAATTTATTAAAACCTTTCTATATGTAATCAAGTATAAGTAAGGAAATGAAAACATTGTGGCTAATGCACTTTCACGCATTTATATTCTTTTATCTAATTTGGATGCTAGATTTCTAGGATTTGAACACATAAAAAAATTGTTCAATGATGATAGTGATTTTGCTAATGTTTATAATGGTTGCAAAACTTTGTCTTTTGGGAATGTTTAAAGAGTTGCTTGTGTGTTCCATTAAGTTCGATGCATGAATTAGTTGTATGTGAAGCACATGAAGGGGGGTTAATAAGGCATTTTAGTGTTGTTAAGACTTTGGATATGTCACATGAATATGTTTTTGGCCTAAAATAAAAAAAGATGTGCAACATATATGTGATAAATGCATAACTTATAGGAAAGCAAAGTCTAGGATTCAACCACATGGCTTGTATACCCCCTTTGACTATACCGAAGGAACCATAGGTAAATATTTTGATGAACTTGGTCTTATTTTACCTAGGTCAAAACGGGGTTGAGATTCAATCTTTGTAGTTGTTAATAGGTTTGCAAAGATGGCATGTTTCATTGCATTTCATAAAATCGATGATGCAACTAACATTGTTAATATTGAATATGCAACTAACACTCCAATGAATCTTGTGATCACGTGATCACACAACCCACAATCAAGATTGAGATCTGATCTTGGAAAGTCGAAATAGACAATAGGAGTGACAAAATAAAAACCTGCCCCAAGGCACCAACACCACTGGATTGAGAAGAATGGCGTCGTGAAACCAGTTAATTTTTGATAAGGCAGATTCAGTTCGTTCAATAACTAAAGAAGCAAAAATCACTTTCACACCTTAAAATTGAAAAATTCAGAAGTAATTATCATCAAAGCTGTCAAAATTATGGCTTACATGAGTTTAAATAATTCTTGAAAATCAACTCTAATGGACCCCTTATGTGGACTTATATGATGTCCACTCAAAAACTAACCCAAAACCCTAAACTGAAAAGTATATAATCTAACTTAAACAAGCATTGGATCCTACCTTAAAGCAAAGTTTTAATTAGGCTTAAATATTAAAAAAAATAATAAAAATAACTAATATATCATTGAATACCACCAGCCCTTCTTTCCTTGTGTACCTAGGATGAATAAGGAACCCTTATAAGAAAAGGATTATGAAACATTAATGAATCCTTGCCACACTTAGAGATTATTGCAGCTCATTAAAGATCCTTATGGAATTAGAAAATTCCCAAAACCAGCTGCCATATCCTTGTAGGAAAAGAATTCCAACCAAATAGGAAGTTCACAAGTCAAATGGAAGTAAATAATAAAATTCGTACAGCCTCTGTTTACCAGTATTGTGGTGCCTTCCAGAACTCTGATTGACTTGAAATTTTAACCCATCAGAGGATAACATGTCTGGAGAGTCCACATAAAAGTTTAGCCCAATCCAACAGTCGGATTGAGAGTTATAACTGTTGCCGTAAACCTAGATCGTTGCACTTTCTACGCCTAAATCCAAATTTGACTTTACTTGGATCACATCACAATGCTGAATCGTATCATTCCCTCCCTTTCCAAGAAGATTCACCCTCGAATCTTGAATAGGATTAGTAGCGACTTCAGTAACATCTTGTTTAAGCCTTCGAAATCCCCTTATTATTAACACCTTTCTCCAACAACACTATATAGAAGTAGTGCCTGACAAGAATTTCAAATAAGCACGCCGTACTAACCACTTACGCACATACTTTTGAATGATAACCATATTAGCTCTCCTTTGTCTTTCATTTTTTTGGCGTTGTACCTCATTTTCCTATGAAGCTTGAAGATCATAGAATAATATTCTATACTTATCAACTTCTCGTAATAAAACCCCTAAACCATGACTTAGTTTTTTCATATCATTGATCTACAATCCTCCTTTGTTCCCTTTCCCTTGGTGAATACATGACACAAATAGGGGAAAAAAACAAGAAGAAGACGAAGCAAGAATAGATTTTATAACAGGAAGAACACTGATTTAAAGTCAAGATTACAAATCTAACTTTTTTTTGGACCAGAACTGATGAGAATGACTCAAAACAACATCCAAATATCAATGGTGAGCATGCAGGTTAAATTCAAAGGGGGGAGAGGGTTGAGACAAGGTGATCCACTTTCTTCATATTTGTTTGTTCTATGTATAGAAATCCTTTCGGGGCTATTCTGCAAGATGAGTGTCAACCAAAACTTCAAGTTCCACTGGAGATGCAAGAAGGACGACATTTCTCATCTTTGTTTTGCCGACAACTTGATGAATTTTTAGCAAAGGGGATGTAAACTCAATTCTTATGATCAAAACTGTGCTCACAAAGATTTAAGATTTATCAGGTTTGTATCCAAATCCAAACAAAAGTAACATCTTCTTAAGTGCTGTGTTAAATGCTGAGAGGGAAGAAATTATTCATATTCTTAAGTTTAGAGAGGGGAAGCTCCCTATGAAATATTTGGGAGTGCCTCTTATCTCGTCCAGACTACAGGCTATTTATTATAAGGGCCTCATGGATCGAATCACCTCTAAAGTTCGTCGTTGGACTTCTTGTATGTAGGACGAGTACAACTGATTAATTCAGTTTTATTTTCCATTCAGGTCTATTGGCATCTCTCTTCCTCTTACCTAGGCAAGTAATAAAAAATGTGAAGCAAATTATGAGATCCTTTCTTTGGTTAGGTTCAAATATAAGAACTATTGAGGCTAAAATGGCTTGGGATCAGGTATGTCTTCCAAAAACGAAGGGGGGGCTAGGAATAAAAAGGATAACAGAATGGAATAAGATTGCTTTGTTGAAACACATTTGGAACCTGTGCAATAATTTAGATGGCTCAATGTGGTCTACTTGGATCAGATACAATCTATTGTGAGGTAGGAATGTCTAGACTATCAAGACGCGAGAGAATTGCTCTTGGGCAAGGGGAAAGATTCTAAAGCTCAAATCCTTAGCATGGCCGAAGATGAAGTACATGATAGGAGATGGCATGACAACCTCTCTATGGTTTAACAATTGGCATTCTTACGGTGAGAGATTCATCTATGATTCAGGTATGGAAAAAAACACAAAGGTGAATGTGCTGATTCACAACTCAGAATGGAAAGTCAAGAAAAGGATTCTGAAAAAAAAGAGGACATTATTAAAGGAAGAGGAGAGAGAGAGAGATCTGGAGAGAGAGAAAGATTAGAAATCAAACTGTCGGAGCTAGATCTACTCTGTCCACCGTTGGATCGTCCTCATTTCTTACTATGTTGTTCACTCCAGCCTTCTCGAAACATTGACCGAATGGATCTTCATTCCAATCAACGAGGTGGGAGATATTGATCTCGTAATATTTCTACTGTTCTGCATTTTTAGTTGAAGCAGAGTGAATTGGGTTTTGTTGAAGCTTGATCTTCTTTGTTCGCCGTTGGATCGTCACCATTTTTTAGTATGTTGTTCATCAGAATATACTCTATAGCTTGACCGCACGGATCATCTTTCCAATCAATAATCTCGAAGATACTGGCCTCGTAATTCTGTAACTCTCTTCTCCCTTCATGAACAAATCTGAATCTTGTTGTTTCTGAGATTACATTGTTGTTGTTTCTGAGCTTAGGTTACGTCTTAGACTCAGTTTCTCTTCTTAGAATTTGGTATCTCTAGTATTTTGTATGCTGCCATTATGTCCTTATGTTCTGCTGTGGATTCTGTTCCAATGGTTACCTCTAACAATGAACAACACAATGAAGTCAAGTCTGGACATATATTAAGATTAGAGCTACAAGATATGTTGAACAGCCATGGGATGAGGATTTCTCAGTTTACTAATGTTAATCAAGCTGATTCTGAAGCTAGCATAGAGAAGAAACACTCTAATTCCCAAGCTTCTAATGTTGTTTCAGAAATGAATCATGTGTTGGGTTCTAAAGTTGATGAGTTGAAGGTAGGGTCTCAGCATCAAGACCAGCAAAATCTTCGCCCCAAATTGAATTTTTTAAATGCTTTGAAGGGTTCTGATGTTGTTAACAATGAGGGTACCAAGAACCTTGGTATTTCTCTAGTTCGTAATCTGCATTTTGCTCCCCCTGCTATGACTGATGGTCGTGTGACAGTAGCTCCTCCAATTGATGTGTTTGAGGATGGCTGCGAACTTTGGAAATCCACCCTAGTTGGTCATTTTGTGGGTCAGAAATTACCATATCCCGTTGTTAATTCTATTGCCAAAAGAATCTGGGGCTCCTACGGTCTATCAGAAGTTTTATCTTCGGATAATGGTTTCTTCCTATTCACTTTTGATTCTGTTGATCATGCCACTAATGTGCTGGAAAGAGCCCCATGGCACATGGCAAGCAGACCTTTGGTGCTTAAACGTTGGCAACCGAACATGCAATTTTTGAAAGGTGATTTGGTCAAAGTTCCGGTATGGGTTAGGTTGTATAATCCTCTTGAGTATTGGACTATTAAGGGGTTGAGTTGTGTAGCGAGTGCTATTGGGGTTCCTCTTCATGCTGATCAGACTACATTGTTGCGTCAAAGGCTTAGCTATGCAAGAGTTTGTGTTGAGATTGATGCTACGAAGATGCTGGTTAAGGAATACGACCTTCGCTGTCCCAATGGATTATTCATAACAATTTCAGCTGATTACGAATGGATACCATCAAAGTGCAATAATTGTAATGTCTTTGGACACACGACAGCGATATGTGCTACTAATAACGGTGCAAATCTTACAATGGAGGCAGAGGGTAAGAGGAAACTAGGAGCTGCGAACTCTAAATCTGCGGATAAACAGCAGAATCAGTTTCAATGGCAGGTAGTTGCTAAACGAAATAAGGGTTCTGTGAGTGGTGAGAATGGCACTTTGGCATCTAAAGTGCGTAACTGTAATGAGAATGGTTGTTCGACATCTGGTACAAATATTTCTGATTGTAATATCAATGAGAAGGCTGCATCAGATGTGAGCAATGCTGATTGTTATGAAGATGAAAATCCTACATCTCCTCTTGTTTTGAAGAGTTCACAAGGAGACATGAAGCAGGAGCAGGGGGGTACAAGTACTGCTTCAGATCAAAGTTTAGCCATCTCCAATACATCTGATTGTGCGACGGTGAACCAGGTTCTTTTCGTTAATAGTCATGAGCTGAATGTAGATATTGACGCAATGGGAGGTGATACAGATGGGGAACGAACTGATAAGGAGTTGACGTCACCAATCCTGACAAGCCCACAAACTCTGAATTCCACCGAAAGGGAAACTGTTAATCAGTTGGCTATTAAGGCTAGAGACTCTCTAGAGAAAAAGAAAAAGGGTTCGAAAAACTTTTCAAAGAAGAATAAGAAATCTGTCTCCTCGCCTGGGGGCACGTCGAGGTAATCTTTGTGTTGCTGTTTGTACTCCTCTCTATTTTCTTATGATTATTGGATGTTGGAATGTAAGAGGTTTGAATGATCCCATAAAGCATTCAGCATTGCGTCAGCTCATCCATCAAGAGAGGATGACTCTTTTCGGTTTGGTTGAAACTCGGGTTAGAGACGAGAATAAATATAATGTTTCTCAACTTCTTCTGCGTAATTGGTCCTTCTTGTATAATTATGATTTCTCTTGTCGTGGTCGTATTTGGGTTTGTTGGAATGCTGATGTGGTGAAGGTTGATGTCCTCGGAATGTCAGACCAGGCTATTCATGTTTCTGTCACTATATTAGCTACCAATATCTGTTTCAATGCTTCAATTATATACGGAGACAATAACGCTTCCTTACGTGAGGCATTATGGTCTGATATAGTGAGTCGTAGTGATGGATGGGAGTCCAGCCCATGGATTCTTATGAGCGACTTTAATGCTATCCGCTACCAATCAGACAGGTTAGGAGGGTCTACTTCGTGGGCTGGTCATATGGACAGATTGGAAACATGTATTCAAGAAGCGAAAGTGGATGATCTTCGATATTCAGGCCTGCATTATACTTGGTCGAACCAATGTCCTGAGAATCTGATTATGCGGAAACTAGATAGAGTGCTTGTCAATGAGAAATGGAATCTGAACTTCCCCTTTTCAGAAGCGAGATTTTTGCCATCGGGTATGTCAGACCATTCTCCTATGGTGGTAAAGGTTACTGGTGATTATCAGAATATAAAGAAACCATTCAGATTCTTTGATATGTGGATGGACCATGACGAGTTCATGCCCTTGGTGAGGAAAGTATGGGAACACAATTCAGGGGGTTGTCCAATGTATCAGCTGTGTTGCAAGCTAAGAAAACTAAAACGGGAATTGAAACTTTTCAATATGACTCACTTCTCCAACATTTCAGATAGAGTCCAAGATGCGAAAGATGAAATGGATAAGGCTCAACAGGCTCTCCATACAGCACATGGGAATCCAACTTTGTGCATGCGAGAAAGGGATGCTGTACGTAACTACGCTTCTATCGTCAAGGCCGAAGAGAGTTTTTTCAAACAAAAGTCAAGGATACAGTGGCTTAGCTTGGGGGATCAGAATACTGGCTACTTTCACAAATCAGTAAATGGAAGACAGCATAGAAATAAACTTCTTTCACTTACAAAGGAGGATGGAGAGGTTGTCGAAGGACATGAGGCAGTTAAATCAGAAGTCATTGCGTACTTCCAGCGTGTGTTAAGAGTGGAACAGATGCCTAGGGTTCTGAATGAGGAAGAGATGGAATCGGCAATTAACTTGAAACTGTCTTCAACGCAACAACATGTATTAGCACAAGATGTAACAAGGGAGGAGATTAAGCACGCTATGTTTAGTTTGAAGAACAACAAAGCCCCTGGTCCGGATGGATTTAACGCAGGTTTCTTCAAAAGAATGTGGCACATAGTTGGGGAGGATGTAATCAATGCTGTTAGCTCCTTCTTTCAAACTCGGAGAATGCTTAAAGAAATGAATGCTACATCAATTTCCCTTATTCCTAAAGTTGCCAATCCTACGAGGTTGACAGATTTTCGTCCTATATCTTGCTGCAATACAGTGTACAAATGCATCGCTAAGATTCTAGCTGGGAGAATCACAGCTGTTTTGCCATCCTTAGTAGGTCCGTATCAGACTGCTTTTATCTCTGGACGGAGAATCAGCGACAACATTCTTTTGTCTCAGGAACTAATGAAAGGCTATCATAAATCTACGGGACCTGCCCGTTGTGCTATGAAAGTAGATCTGATGAAGGCTTATGACTCGGTTCGGTGGGATTTCATTGACTCTATGTTAAGAAAAATGGGATTCCCTAGAACAGTCATTGATTGGATTATGGTTTGTGTTACATCATGTCAATTCTCTATCAACGTCAATGGTGAGCTTGCAGGTTATTTTCAAGGGGGGAGAGGGCTTCGACAAGGGGATCCACTTTCTCCATATTTGTTTGTCCTATGTATGGAAATCCTTTCGGGGCTATTCTGCAAGATGAGTGCCAACCAAAACTTCAAGTTCCACTGGAGATGCAAGAAGGACAACATTTCTCATCTTTGTTTTGCTGACGACTTGATGATTTTTAGCAAAGGAGATGTAAACTCAATTCGTATGATCAAAACTGTGCTCAGAAAGTTTCAAGATCTATCAGGTCTGTATCCAAATCCAAATAAAAGTGACATCTTCTTAAGCGGTGTGTTAAATGCTGAGAGGGAAGAGATTATTCATGTTCTTGGGTTTGCAGAGGGGGAGCTCCCTATGAAATATTTGGGAGTGCCTCTTATCTCGTCCAGACTAAAGGCTGTTTATTATAAGGGGCTCATGGATCGAATCACCTCTAAAGTTCGACATTGGACTTGTAGAACACTCTCGTATGCAGGACGAGTACAACTGATTAATTCAGTTTTATTTTCCATCCAAGTCTATTGGGCATCTCTCTTCCTCTTACCTGGGCAAGTCATAAAAAGTGTGGAGCAAATTATGAGATCCTTTCTTTGGTCAGGTTCAGATATGAGAACTACTGGGGCTAAAGTGGCTTGGGATCAGGTATGTCTTCCAAAAAAGGAGGGGGGGCTAGGAATAAAGAGGATAACAGAATGGAACAAGATTGCTTTGTTGAAACACATTTGGAACCTGTGCAATGACTCAGATGGCTCAATCTGGTCTACTTGGATCAGATGTAATCTGTTGCGAGGTAGGAATTTTTGGACAATCAAGACGCCACAGAATTGCTCTTGGGCATGGAGAAAGATTCTAAAGCTCAGATCCTTAGCATGGCCGAAGATGAAGTACATCATAGGGGATGGCAGGACAACTTCTCTATGGTTTGACAATTGGCATCCTCACAGCCCGCTCGCAGATTCTTACGGCGACAGATTCATCTATGATTCAGGTATGGAAAAGAACGCGAAGGTGAATATGCTGATTCATAACTCAGAATGGAAAATTCCTACCACTCACGCTATTGGATGGCACCCCATTGTAGAAGCTATTCCTTCCAATTCTAATCCTATGATAGGGCAAAATGATGAGATTGTTTGGCTGGATTCACCAAATCACAGATTCTCGATCAAAATAGCTTGGGAACAACTAAGATTTCATCATACAATGGTCGAATGGCATGACATTGTGTGGTTCAAGAATGCTGTTCCAAGACATTCGTTTCTTCTATGGGTGGCTGTCCAACAGAAACTCACAACTCAAGATAGACTTCATCGATTTGGTATACATGGTCCCAATAGATGCTCACTCTGTCTCCGCAACTACGAAGATCACAACCACTTGTTCTTTGAATGCTCCTATACTAAAGCGATCTGGTGGGATGTTTGTGACAGATGCAACATTCCAAGAATGACAAAAGGATGGGATGAATGGATTCGATGGGCCACTGTCACTTGGCATGGCAAAAGTTTTGTTAATTTTTCTCGTAAACTCAGTTTTGCAGCTACAGTGTATCATATCTGGCAAGAAAGGAATGCAAGGACCTTTGCTGGAATATCTAGAACTCAGAATTTGGTCTTTCATCAAATTGAATGTATCATCCGTGATAAGCTTGATTTGGTGAGGAACGTTCTACCAACAGATGAAAATAAAAGAATCCAACGGGCATGGAGGGTTAATAACATAGATTCTTCATTTGATATTTAGCTGGTTGTATTGGTTTCCCTAACGAATCAAGTTAGGTCTTGAGTTTTCAGTTCGGTGGCTAGCATGTAGCCATCTGTTGTTTTACGTTTCTGTTCTCATTGTAAATCTGGGGTATGCCCCTTATAATCTTTGTATCGTTTTCCTTTAATATATACGTCAACTTACCAAAAAAAAAAAAAACTCAGAATGGAAAGTCCTACCACTCAAGCTATTGGTTGGCACCCCATTGTAGGAGCTACTCCTTTCGATTCTAATTGTATGATAGGGCAGAAAGATGAGATTGTTTGGCTCGATTCACCAAATCAAAGATTCTCGATCAAAGTAGCATGGGAGCAACTAAGATTTCATCATCCAATGGTTGAATGGCATGACATTATGAGGTTCAAGAATGCTATTCCAAGACAATCATTTCTTCTATGGGTGGTTGTCCAATAGAAACTCACAACTCAAGATATATTTCATCGGTTTGGTATATATGGGTCCCAATAGATGCTCACTCTATCTCTACAACAATGAAGATCACAACCACTTGTTCTTAGAATGCTCCTATACTAAAGCGATCTAGTGGGATGTTTGTAACAGATGCAACATTCCAAGAATGACAAATGATGTGCATCATCGGAATGATAATCCATCTCGTAAAGGTAAATCTACTATGCAAGAGGATTCAGATGGTCCAATGACAATAGTGAGAGCAAAACAACTACAAAGGAACTTGACGAGTCAAATTGGAATGATTGAAGCTGCGTCGGAGTTAAAAATTAGCAATCAGTTTCAAATTGGTTCAAGGGAGCTTATTTGCCTACAATTGGAGCTTAAAGATGGGAAGAGCCCTTAATGGTTCTTTTGATGCTAAGCTACTTGATTTTGGGTTGATAATGCAAATAAGTTAAGGAATTGATGCTGTTTACATCAGAACAGTAGATAAATTTGAACCCGAATTTGAAGTCATCCATTGCATGTGAAAACAAGACTAATCTAGGTGGATTTCAAGTTCAGAATGTGATCTTTCCAGATTATCCATCTATGATTGCATTGGACTTTTGTGCAAGAAGTTATAGCCATTTTAAATTCAGTCTGTTTATGTTTCAATTAAAGTTAGAAAATGTGTGCTAGTTTAATTTGTCTGATTACTTTGTCAAAGTCCATTTTTTGGGCTTGATTTCTATCATGTTGAATTTTTCTAAGTGTGAAGGGATGTTCCATTATAAATATTACATCAGAATATGTAATAAACAACTTTTGGCCAAGATGCAAACTTAATTCCAAGAATTAAGAGTTATTTTTCCAAATTGATTTGTGAAGAACCCTACCTGACTTATCACTCTTCAATCACAAAGAGTGTGGCGTCAAAATCCTAGATTGATCTTTGTGGCGTCCAGATTCTATCCTTCATTTTATTTACCTTAAAAATACTATAATCCAGCCTAAACACCAAAAGAAAGACAACACAACCAGACCCATCCTTCATCCATTTTCATCAGATTCATTGTTGCCGATTTTTGAATCATTCACGGCAAATGCCTCTTTTTATAGGTCAAAATTGGAAACTATTGATTTGACAATTAATTGATGAGTTGGTGACCAACTCTTAACTTGGTGACAATTCTTATCTTCTCTTTTCTGCCTAAAACATCATTGATAACGTTAGAACTAGAACCATATGAAAACATGAAAGTTGTAGGAAATTGTCTCAACTTTCTAAGAAAACAAATGGAGGTCATTTGAACTTCTAGAACTCCATATATGGGTCAAACACTGAATAGTGCTCGGGCTAAAGAACAGAATCGAACTTCTTTGTTGCTGCTATAATTAGGACTTGAAATGACCTTTTTAAATCTTGAGCTCCATATGAAAGTTATAGGCCTATGTCTTACCTTTCCATCCTATAAAGTAGACCTAAATCCGAGATCTATAACTCTAAATATGACCCATTTATGAAATAGTGTTCCGGTTTGGACTGCACCAACATCTCTTTTCTAAGTATGGTCATCTCTTTGTCATTTAAATTTCAGTTCTTAAATTCATCAATTAATCTTTTTATTTATGTGATAAGCCTGCATTTAAAATAAACATTTACTACAAATTAAAAGTATCTTATATTATTATATATGTTATTATAAAACATGTTTTAGTTAAGGAGTTATTGATATTTCAAGTGCAAAATGATGATATAAAACCTTGCTAAAAATACACTTTTAAGTAATAATCACACCCCCCAACTAGCTTATTTCTTGTCCCTAGTAATAAAGTGTTAAAATAGAAAAACAATTTGTAAATTCCATAAAACAAGGTATTCATCATTCAAGTTCCATTAATTTATCCAGATAAACAAACTCATTAAATTTATATATCTCCTCAATACCTCTTAAACAAGATATTAATAAACCTTCTTTGCGTGCTCAGTATGTCAAAACATAGTTATGGGGCTTTACTTGGAAAAAAAGAAAATTCTTGGGTTGGGATTTTTTTTACATTATATATACATGTAACTTACAACACAATGCATCTTTAACCCATGTAACTAGCTTTCAGCTAATGACTCTCAAACTAGTTGGTCTTAAAGCATTAGGTGTTGAGACACCTCTACGAATTTAATAACTCGAGTTGCCGATACTAATACGTAGATAATGTAATGTTTGATTTTCTTAAGCTTTTCTCGTCAACCCATGTAACAAAGTTGGGCCAATAGCTCCCAAGTCAGTTGACTTTAGGATATTAGGTGTTAAAACACCCTTTCAGACTTAATTGCTTCGGTTAAGGAGGTTGCAAAACTAAACTTATCTATATTTTTATTATCATTATTTTTCTTGCTCTTTTTTTGTTTCTTTTCCAAATTATATATTATCTCTTTCCCTTAGTTGTTACCTTTAACAAAAAAACATAAATAATGTAATAATCCAATGTGCAACCCACAATCATATGTTAAAGTGTGTGTGAAAATTAAGATTTAAGAATACAAGTTAAATGAGTATATAAGCAGAATTAAGTGATAATAACTATTCTATAATTGTTTAGCAGTAGCAGCGAGATTATAATTTGTCGTGCAGAAGATAGAAATTCCTGTTCCATAGCATAATCAAGAAAAGACAACAACTTATCATCATAACCATTAACATTTAACAGACCTATGGGTTTATGGTAAATATGCAATTGGGCCCACTAGAAAATATGAAAGATCTCATTCAATGTGCCTAGACCACCTGGTAAAGCAATAATGGTATTAGCATGGTTAAACATTACATTCATTCAAGCAGACATTGTAGAGACTTATAGTTCCTTTCTAATTGTTTTTTCCAATGATGTCCCCTTGTGCTAAAGCATTGGGGACGACCTCCAAAACTTGACTACTTTCTAAAAATACAGCTACTGACACAACTCTCATTAACCCAAAACTGCCTCTCCAAGATGCTAAATGAATTTGATGCGAACCTCGTGATCACATGGTCACGGAACCCGCACGCAAAGACGCCAATTCATGGAAAGTCAAATAAATCAGGTTTGATAGGAGTGTGACACAAAGATAACTTGTACTTAGGCACCAGCACTATTGACAACGAAAACCCCCACCCAACGAATATTAATTCGCGAACGAGAAGTATGAGAAGGTTCGCTACTTTCGCACAAAAATGTTAAAGGCGAAAGTAAACAGCTCTAAAGGTTTAAACAAGAGTCTTATGAAACACCTTTTTTTTTTAGTAAGTTGACGTATATATTAAAGGAAAAGGATACAAAGATTATAAGGGGCATACCCCAGATTTACAATGAGAACAAAAACGTAAAACAACAGATGGCTACATGCTAGCCACCGAACTGAAAACTCAAGACATAACTTGATTCGTTAGGGAAACCAATACAACCAACTAAATATCAAATGAAGAATCTATGTTATTAACCCTCCAAGCTCGTTGGATCCTTTTATTTTCATCTGTTGGTAGAACGTTCGTCATCAAATCAAGCTTATCACGGATGATACATTTGATTTGATGAAAGACCAAATTCTGAGTTCTAGATATTCCAGCAAAGGTCCTTGCATTCCTTTCTTGCCAGATATGATACACTGTAGCTGCAAAACTGAGTTTACGAGAAAAATTGACGAAACTTTTGCCATGCCAAGTGACAGTGGCCCATTGAATCCATTCATCCCATTCTTTTGTCATTCTTGGAATGTTGCATCTGTCACAAACATCCCACCAAATTGCTTTAGTATAGGAGCATTCAAAGAACAAGTGGTTGTGATCTTCGTTGTTGCGGAGACAAAGTGAGCATCTATTGGGACCATGTATGTATACCAAATCGATGAAGTCTATCTTGAGTTGTGAGTTTCTGTTGGACAGCCACCCAAAGAAGAAACGAATGTCTTGGAACAGCATTCTTGAACCACACAATGTCATGCCATTCGACCATCGTATGATGAAATCTTAGTTGTTCCCAAGCTATTTTGATCGAGAATCTGTGATTTGGTGAATCCAGCCAAACAATCTCATCATTTTGCCCTATCATTGGTTTAGAATTGGAAGGAATAGCTTCTACAATGGGGTGCAAGCCAATAGCGTGAGTGGTAGGAATTTTCTATTCTGAGTTATGAATCAGCATATTCACCTTCGCGTTCTTTTCCATACCTGAATCATAGATGAATCTATCGCCGTAAGAATTTGCGAGCGGGCTGTGAGGATGCCAATTGTCAAACCATAGAGAAGTTGTCCTGCCATCCCCTATTATGTACTTCATCTTCGGCCATGCTAAGGATCTGAGCTTTAGAATCTTTCTCCATGCCCAAGAGCAATTCTGTGGCGTCTTGATTGTCCAGAAATTCCTACCTCGCAACAGATTACATCTAATCCAAGGAGACCAGATTGAGCCATCTGAGTCATTGCACAGGTTCCAAATGTGTTTCAACAAAGCAATCTTGTTCCATTCTGTTATCCTCTTTATTCCTAGCCCCCCCTCCTTTTTTGGAAGACATACCTGATCCCAAGCCACTTTAGCCCCAGTAGTTCTCATATCTGAACCTGACCAAAGAAAGGATCTCATAATTTGCTCCACACTTTTTATGACTTGCCCAGGTAAGAGGAAGAGAGATGCCCAATAGACCTGGATGGAAAATAAAACTAAATTAATCAGTTGTACTCGTCCTGCATACGAGAGTGTTCTACAAGTCCAATGTCGAACTTTAGAGGTGATTCGATCCACAAGACCCTTACAATAAACAGCCTTTAGTCTCGACGAGATAAGAGGCACTCCCAAATATTTCATAGGGAGCTCCCCCTCTGCAAACCCAAGAACATGAATAATCTCTTCCCTCTCAGCATTTAACACACCGCTTAAGAAGATGTCACTTTTATTTGGATTTGGATACAGACCTGATAGGTCTTGAAACTTTGTGAGCACAGTTTTGATCATACAAATTGAGTTTACATCTCCTTTGCTAAAAATCATCAAGTCGTCAGCAAAACAAAGATGAGAAATGTTGTCCTTCTTGCATCTCCAGTGGAACTTGAAGTTTTGGTTGGCACTCATCTTGCAGAATAGCCCCGAAAGGATTTCCATACATAGGACAAACAAATATGGAGAAAGTGGATCCCCTTGTCGCAGCCCTCTCCCCCCTTGAAAATAACCTGCAAGCTCACCATTGACGTTGATAGAGAATTGACATGATGTAACACAAACCATAATCCAATCAATGACTGTTCTAGGGAATCCCATTTTTCTTAACATAACGTCAACGAAATCCCACCGAACCGAGTCATAAGCCTTCATCAGATCTACTTTCATAGCACAACGGGCAGGTCCCGTAGATTTATGATAGCCTTTCATTAGTTCCTGAGACAAAAGAATGTTGTCGCTGATTCTCCGTCCAGAGATAAAAGCTGTCTGATACGGACCTACTAAGGATGGCAAAACAGCTGTGATTCTCTCAGCTAGAATCTTAGCGATGCATTTGTACACGGTATTGCAGCAAGATATAGGATGAAAATCTGTCAACCTCGTAGGATTGGCAACTTTAGGAATAAGGGAAATGGATGTAGCATTCATTTCGTTAAGCATTCTCCGAGTCTGAAAGAAGGAGCTAACAACATTGATTACATCCTCCCCAACTATGTGCCACATTCTTTTGAAGAAACCTGCGTTAAATCCATCCGGACCAGGGGCTTTGGTGTTCTTCAAACTAAACATAGCATGCTTAATCTCCTCCCTTGTTACCTCTTGTGCTAATACATGTTGTTGCGTTGAAGACAGTTTCAAGTTAATTGCCGATTCCATCTCTTCCTCATTCAGAACCCTAGGCATCTGTTCCACTCTTAACACACGCTGGAAGTACGCAACGACTTCTGATTTAACTGCCTCATGTCCTTCGACAACCTCTCCATCCTCCTTTATAAGTGAAAGAAGTTTATTTCTATGCGGGTCTTCCATTTACTGATTTGTGAAAGTAGCCAGTATTCTGATCCCCCAAGCTAAGCCACTGTATCCTTGACTTCTGTTTGAAAAAACTCTCTTCGGCTTTGACGATAGAAGCGTAGTTACGTACAACATCCCTTTCTCGCATGCACAAAGTTGGATTCCCATGTGCTGTATGGAGAGCCTGTTGAGCCTTATCCATTTCATCTTTTCCATCTTTGACTCTATCTGAAAGTGAGTCATATTGAAAAGTTTCAATTCCCGTTTTAGTTTTCTTAGCTTGCAACACAGCTGATACATTGGACAACCCCCCGAATTGTGTTCCCATACTTTCCTCACCAAGGGCATGAACTCGTCATGGTCCATCCACATATCAAAGAATCTGAATGGTTTCTTTATATTCTGATAATCACCAGTAACCTTTACCACCATAGGAGAATGGTTTGACATACCCGATGGCAAAAATCTCGCTTCTGAAAAGGGGAAGTTCAGATTCCATTTCTCATTGACAAGCACTCTATCTAGTTTCCGCATAATCAGATTCTCAGGACATTGATTCGACCAAGTATAATGTAGGCCTGAATATCGAAGATCATCCACTTTCGCTTCTTGAATACATGTTTCCAATCTGTCTGACACGACTAAAAGATTGATGTCTTCTCCCAAGTGTAGGAGTGTCGAAGTAATAAATATCCCGGCAAGACCGGGGTCGAACCACAGGGAGGTTAATTGTACAAATTATAATAACAATAATACAACAACAATAACAATAACAATAATAATAACAACAATAGTAATAGTAATAATAATATTATTAATAGTAGTAGTAGTAGTAGTAGTAGTAGTAGTAGTAGTAGTAGTAGTAATAATAATAATAATAAAGAAAGAGAAGAAGAAGAAGATGATGATGATGAGAACTTAGAGATGAAATATTAATGTAAGGATTAAACAATAATAATAACAAATGTCAAGGTTAGAGGTTCCACTAATGGTATATCAAACAAGTATAGTATAAACTCTTATTATTGAATTGGAAACCACACACAAAGGAGGTTCCAATCAGATTATATATTGTTAACATGATTACATTAGTCATCTTATTCAATTAATGCTAATACTTGTAAATCTCGTCAAGCATTCATGATTATAACTTATGTTAACAACAAATCAAGTTCCTTTCATAGCTCAGGTGTCGGTTATACCATACATTATGGGCTATGAAAGTGCCAAGCATTTGTTGTACCAAGTGTTATACAACATAAATCAAGATTAGTCATTTAACAAGCAAAGTATTAAAGAGTGAACAAGATAACAAATATAAAACATGTTAGTATCAAACATTAAAGTCCATATTAAGTTTACACTATACTTATTCTTACACCATTAGTGTAACCTTTTTACCTTGACATAATTAACTTAGCTAGACATAATGAAAGAAATAAAAATAGATAAATAAAATAAGGACATAAAAGTTAACTAAATAAAGGAAAGGAAATGAAAGGCATAAACTTAATATTAATGAAAACAAAACATAAAAAATACAAAGAGAGAAAGGAAGAGCATGATCTTGATCTGGAAACCAAGATGCCTAAATGCATGGCAAATGCCTCCTTTTATAGGCCAAAATTGGGAACTATTGATTTGATGACTAATTGATAAGTGGGTGACCAACTTTTGACTTGGTGACAATCCTTATCTTCTCTTGTCTGCCCAAAACATCATTGATAACGTCAAAACTGGAGCCAGGTGCAAACATGAAAGTTATAGACAATTGTCTCAGCTTTCTTGTGTAAACAATTCAGCTCATTTGGACTTCTAGAACTCCAGATATGGCCAAAATACCGAACAGTGCTCGGGCTGGAAGACAGATTCGGGCTTCTTTGTTGTTGCTACAATTTGGACTTGCAAATGGCCTTTTTAGATCTTGGGCTCCATATAAAAGTTGTAGGCCTATGTCTTACCTTTCCATCCATATAAATTGGACCTAAATCTGAGATCTATAGCTCCAGATATGACCCAATTACCGAACCGTGTTCCGGTTTGGATTGCATCGACATCTCTTCTCTAAGTTTGACCATCTCTTTATCCTTGCAATTTAAGTTCTTCAAGTCATCAATCAATCCTTTCATTTATGTGATAGGCCTGCATTAAAAATAGACATTTACCATAAATTATAGGTATCTTATATTATTAGATACATTATTATAAAACATATTTTAGTTAAGGAGTTATTGATACTTCAAGTGCAAAATGATGATATAAAACCATGATAAAAATGCACTTTTAAGTACTAATCACTGTCCATATGACCAGCCCACGAAGTAGACCCTCCTAACCTGTCTGATTGGTAGCGGATAGCATTAAAGTCGCCGATAAGAATCCATGGGCTGGACTCCCATCCATCACTACGACTCACTATATCAAATATAACTCTTAATTCGATAATTAGATCAAACTGAAATTTTACTAAGAGTTTCTAGATATATGTTTCTATATTTAGTTAAAATTTCAAGTCAATTAGAGTTTGACAAGATCTTATGTTGTAAGTTAAGTTAGCATATGCAACATGAATTTTGTTGTTTAATATTTTTTGATCTGCGGACTTTCTATTTAGTAATGATTCCTTTTCTAATAATGTAAAGACATTTAATAACTTATTTTTTAAAGTTTTCTAATTCTACAAGGATATTTAATAGACAACAACAAAGTTTTTAAATGTGCAATGATTCCTTAATGTTTCAAAATTATTCTTTCAAGGATTTCTTATTTATCCTAACTATACAAGGAAATGAGGGTTGAAGTATCTAACAAGATATTACATTTAGGCTGAATTATTTTAAGGTTTTATTTTATTATTTGGTTATCTACATTTAGTTTAGGTTTTTTTTAATTCAAAATCAATGCTTTAGAATTGTTTTAGACATTAAACTTGTGCTAATTGATTATTAGTTCCAGAAACTTTGCATTCTTGAGATGAAGAGATAAAAGGAAAGGGTAAAGAGAGAGAAGTAGAATGAGAAGAAAGGGAAAAACAAGGAAAAATAATGTGAGCTATGGATATAAAGATCTAGAAATTCATAAGCAAGATTGATATAATTCTAAAAAGCCAAAAGTAAAGTTTGATAATAAGTGTAACACAATAATTACCTGAACCAAAATATCAACACTATCAGAATGAACATCCACCCAAGGATTATTGAATCATGAATAAGAAGTATAAGAAAGAATGCTATTTCATCATACGATGGTCGAATGGCATGACATTGTGTGGTTCAAGAATGCTGTTCCAAGACATTCGTTTCTTCTATGGGTGGCTGTCCAACAGAAACTCACAACCCAAGATAGACTTCATCGATTTGGTATACATGGTCCCAATAGATGCTCACTCTGTCTCCGCAACAACGTAGATCACAACCACTTGTTCTTTGAATGCTCATATACTAAAGCAATCTGGTGGGATCTTAGTGACAGATGCAACATTCCAAGAATGAAAAAAGGATGGGATGAATGGATTCGATGGGCCACTGTCACTTGGCATGGCAAAAGTTTCATTAATTTTTCTCGTAAACTCAGTTTTGCATGGACCTTTGTTGGAGTATCTAGAACTCAGAATTTGGTCTTTCATCAAATCGAATGTATCATCCGTGATAAGCTTGATTTGATGAAGAACGTTCTACCAACAGATGAAAATAAAAGGATCCAAGGAGCTTGGAGGGTTAATAACATAGATTCTTCATTTGATATTTAGCTGGTTGTATTGGTTTCCCTAACAAATCAAGTTAGGTCTTGAGTGTTCAGTTCGGTGGCTAGCATGTAGCCATCTGTTGTTTTACGTTTCTGTTCTCATTGTAAATCTGGGGTATGCCCCTTATAATCTTTGTATCATTTTCCTTTAATATATACGTCAACTTACCAAAAAAGAAAGAAAGAATGCTATAAAGTTAGTTATTCTTTGATAAATTCGATTGTTGTTTGTTTAAACAAATAAAAACATGTTGCTCCAAGCAAAATATCAATTTTACTAAATAATCCAAGGCTACAAAGTAAAAAACCTAAATACAAGCTAAATAACTCTATTTATACTAGATAACAACATCCTAAATAAGCATGACATAATAGTAAGAGAGTTCTAAATAAAATAGAAAAAAAGAATCTTATATTAAGTGGGAAAATAATGCAATTCTCATACAAAAATCTTATAACACCTTTCCAATGTCAAATTAATTTAGAATTTTTAATTCAATATAATACAAGACCTCAAACGGCTTTTAATAAAATTTAAACCTGATTCAACAGTCAGTTAAAAAATTATACTTGTTATAATCTAAATTTTTTTGTTCAATCTTTTTTTAGATTGTGTCAGAAACGATGAAAAACAGGTCAATTATATTTTAGTATTTTCATCAAAACTTGAATATAGTGTTGACCCGATAACTGAAGTCTAATTTTTCAAAAGATGAAGGTAAAGTGTTACTATACTCAAATGTTAGGAGGGTTAGAGTAAGTTTTCTTTTCTTTTCTTTTCAACAAGCGAATGGCATGCCTAGTTTTTTTACATGTATAACAAGCAACACATCATCTTCTAGTTGACTTTTTTTACCGTCATTCGAGTTTTTGGAACCCCTTCTTCCATTTCGAATGTATATTCACTCTAGAAACATCTTAAAATATCAATAAACCCTTTTCAAGCCCAAAAAAAATCTACAAGTCTTGAACTAGTTTTTAATGCATGTTTAAAAGAAAAAAATTAAAATTACATTGAACCCCATTTCTAAGATGAACTTCTTAACATCAAGCCCTACCTTTTCAATGGGTAAAATGGTCAATCAAGCATTTTCTCTCTCTCTTTTCCTTTATTTTAATAAATTTTTAGCTTCTCTCCTAAATTTTAGGTATTGAGATGTAACGTCCTTAAAATACAAGGGCTAAAAATAAAAATTAAAAAAACTTCAAGGACCAAAATATAATTTCCCCTACCCCATGAACAATAAGAAAAAATAGTTTTTTTTTAGTGTTAACTATGGTCTCTATTGTTTGAAGTTTTTAATTAATAAAATATAATTCTATTTTATAGTGTAAAGCTTTAATTTAATGTAAGGATATTTTTCTGTCATTGCAAGACCGGAACAAGTTAGTAACAGGATAATAGTAAAAGAATTACTAAAAAGCCTTCATTTAGTTTTGTTACTAGATATATGACTCATACTACACCATGAACTCACTAAAATTTTTCCTAGCATTAAAGAAGAATGTCCAAACAACATTGGCGTTTTCAAATAAATAAGAAAAATATAGGACACAGGTCTTTGATTTGAATAGATTCAATAAAATTGATTGTTTAATAATATGATTAAAAAAAATTACACAAAGTAGAGTGAATACATATTTTTGGGCAGTAATTAACTATAAAGAAAGATCTATGAATATCATATTTGGGAGAAGAAAAAGGAAAATTCTGTTAAAAACTCACCTTTTCTCTATCATGGAAATTTCTACACTATAAAAAATAACTTACTGAGACAGTTCAAATACAACTGTAAAACATTGCATGACAACACCAAAAGAGGCTGTAGACATTATTAAAGCAATGTCTCAAAAAGTAAACCAAACAAAATATCAAGATAATCAATTAATTTAATTTAATTCAAAAATAAAAGTTCTTTTAAAAAATTTAAATTTAACAAAGAATGAAAAATAAAAAGACACGGGATAACCAAGTCATCTACAAAATTAGTGAAGAATCCTATAAAAAGCAAATAAAAATAATAATGGAGCACAATCTCTAATTCAATAAATAAAAAAACATGAAACCTAAAAATTATGATTTTAAAAAAAATTAAGCAAACCTGACCAAATCTCCTAAACATAATTTAATTTCTCAAACTCGCAACACATGAAATCTTAGACTTGGACCTAATTAATAAGTTCAATTTTCGACCAATTTAAAAAAAATTATCTAGCCCTAAGTGAATCTTCTAAGCATGAGCTAATTTTCCAAACTTGCAACCTGTGAAATCTTAGACAACTCCATCAAGAAACTCAATTGTCAACAAATTTAATGTTGAATGATGAAATTAAAAAATATATGTTAAATTAAAAAAAAGTAGTCAAAAGAATAAAGATTAGATCTAATAGGAAAAAACATAAAAGAGGATTAAATCATAAAAAAATAATTTTAAAAACTATCTCAAATAAAGTAAATATGAATTAAAGGAATGATGATCAAATATGCTATATAAAGAAAATTGTAAGAGGATAAAATTTAATAAAAATCTAATTTTATAAATTATTTTAGACAAAAAAAATAGTAGTCAAAGGATAAGGGAAAAAGTTTGAAGAAAAAAAATTTGAAGGGTGATAATTTACATTTGAAATACTAAGCATGAAAATCAAAGAGTAGAGAGAAAAAAAAATCAATGACATCAAACATAAAATCTATTGGCCACATTGTAGAAGCCTTTGTTTAACTATTACATGTCCCTTCACTTGCGAAGCGAGCAAGCATTTTCCATACGTTATATGGACCAGTCACTTTTATTTTTAAATAGTATTTTATATTTATTAAAATATTGAATTAGTTTTTATTTAACTTGATTATAATAAAACATTAAATAAAAATAAAAAAAATCATGTACTCACTTGCTAAAAAAAAATATTTTTGATGATAATTAAGTTATTTTATTGTGTTTAAGAAAATGAAAATGCAAAAAAGCATCTACATGTTAATTTAAATATTTTTTTAAAAAATAATTTAGTACCAATACTATGATTAAAAATATTAAAAAACTGATATATCCATGTAAATCAAACAATTACTAATGGAATTTGAGAAAAAAAATTTATTGCCTCCGTAAACAAGCAAAATTATTATTTCACCTTTTCACGATGATATAAGTTTTGGTGTGTAGTAAAAAAATGAGCTCTTTTATGTTTTTTTTACTAATAATATAATATAATTATGATAAAGCTTTTAGGGGCTCCTGCTCAAACTTTTAAAACTCGGCTATAAGCAAACCACCCAAATGCACCCACCAAACCATGGTAGAGCCTTGCTGCTCTATGATCACCTCAAGCAAATCTATGCTTGATTACACATAATCACTTTGTTGCATACCTTCATAACCACTTTGCTATCCTCTCCAAGATGCTTCGCTTTGTTGCCGTCTAATCTTCCAGTGATTAAGCCAACTAATACGATTCAAACAAGGTCAAATTTGGATTTTGATGTAAAATGTACGACTATTCAGTTTTACGACAACAATTATAATTCTCAATCCGACCGTTAGATAAAGATGAAATGTTACATGGAGTCTCCTGACATCTTGTCTTACCTTCGATTACAATTTCAGGTAAATCGGAGTTCAGGAAGATATCTCAATACAGGTCAACAGTGGCTGTACCAATTTTGTTATTTATTTCCTTTTGACTTGTGGACTTCCTATTTGGCTATGATTCTTTTCCTAAAAGGATGTGGTGACACGACTAAAAGGTTGATGTCTTCTCCCAAGTGCAGGAGTGTCGAAGTAATAAATAACCCGGCAAAACCGGGGTCGAACCACAGGGAGGTTAATTGCACAAATTATAAACAACAACTATAAATAACAATAATAGTAACACTAATAATAATAATAATAATAATAATAATAATAATAATAATAATAATAATAATACTAGTAGTAGTTGTTGTATTAATAGTACTAGTAATAAGAATAATAATAATAATAAAGAAAGAGAAGAAGAAGATGATGATGAGAACTTGGAGATGGAAAATTAATGTAAAGATTAAACAATAATAATAACAAATGTCAAGGTTAGAGGTTCCACTAATGGTATATCAAACAAGTATAGTATAAACTCTTACTATTGAATTGAAAACCACACACAAAGGAGGTTCTAATCAGATTATATATTGTTAACATGATTACATTAGTCATCTTATTCAATTAATGCTAATACTTGTAAATCTCGTCAAGCATTCATGATTATAACTTATGTTAACACCAAATCAAGTTCCTTTCATAGCTCAGGTGTTGGTTATACCATACAGTGTGGGCTATGAAAGTGCCAAGCATTTGTTGTACCAAGTGTTATACAACATAAATCAAGATTAGTCATTTAACACATTTGGAACCTGTGCAATGACTTAGATGGCTCAATTTGGTCTACTTGGATCAGATGTAATCTGTTGCGAGGTAGGAATTTCTGGACAATCAAGACGCCACAGAATTGCTCTTGGGCATGGAGAAAGATTCTAAAGCTCAGATTCTTAGCATGGCCGAAGATGAAGTACATCATAGGGGATGGCAGGACAACTTCTCTATGGTTTGACAATTGGTATCCTCACAGCCCGCTCGCAGATTCTTACGGCGATAGATTCATCTATGTTCAGGTATAGAAAAGAACGCGAAGGTGAATATCCTGATTCATAACTCATAATGGAAAATTCCTACCACTCACGCTATTGGCTGGCACCCCATTGTAGAAGCTATTCCTTCCAATTCTAATCCTATGATAGGGCAAAATGATAAGATTGTTTGGCTGGATTCACCAAATCACAGATTCTCGATCAAAATAGCTTGGGAACAACTAAGATTTCATCATACGATGGTCGAATGGCATGACATTGCGTGGTTCAAGAATGTTGTTCGAAGACATTCGGTTCTTCTATGGGTGGCTGTCCAACAGAAACTCACAACTCAAGATAGACTTCATCGATTTGGTATACATGGTCCCCATAGATGCTCACTCTGTCTCCGCAACAACGAAGATCACAACCACTTGTTCTTTGAATGCTCCTATACTATAGCGATTTGGTGGGATGTTTGTGACAGATGCAACATTCCAAGAATGACAAAAGGATGGGATGAATGGATTCGATGGGCCACTGTCACTTGGCATGGAAAAAGTTTCATCAATTTTTCTCGTAAACTCATTTTTGCAGCTACAGTGTATCACATATGGCAAGAAAGGAATGCAAGGACCTTTTTTGGAATATCTAGAACTTAGAATTTGGTCTTTCATCAAATTGAATGTATCATCCGTGATAAGCTTGATTTGATGAGGAACGTTCTACCAACAGATGAAAATAAAAGGATCCAACAAGCTTGGAGGGTTAATAACATAGATTCTTCATTTGATATTTAGCTGGTTGTATTGGTTTCCCTAATGAATCAAGTTAGGTCTTGAGTTTTCAGTTCGGTGGCTAGCATGTAGCCATTTGTTGTTTTACGTTTCTGTTCTCATTGTAAATCTGGGGTATGCCCCTTATAATCTTTATATCGTTTTCCTTTAATATATACGTCAACTTACCAAAAAAAAAAGAGTAAGATCAGAAACATTAAAGGTAGCACTTACACTATACTCACTTGGCAAATCAACTTTATAAGCGTTGTCATTGATCCTCTCAAGGATCTGAAATGGCCCATCTCCTCGTGATTGTAGCTTTGACTTCCTCTGGGCCGGAAATCTCTCCTTGCGCATATGCACCCAAACCCAATCGCCAAGCTAAAAGACAACATGTTTGCGCCCCTTATTGGCTTTGGTCGCATACACGCGATTCCTCTTTTCAATCTGTTGCCACACACTCTCATGAAGAGTTTTCACCCCTTGTGCTTTACGATTACCATCCAAACTAACCCTTTCATCAATAGGCAAAGAAATCAAATCCATTGGAGTTAAAGGGTTAAATCCATACACAATTTCAAATGGTGAAAATTCAGTAGTAGAGTGCACACTACGATTATATGCAAACTCTATAAATGGCAAACAATCTTCCCAATTCTTTAAGTTCTTTTGAATGACAACACGCAAAAGTTGTGTTAAGATCCTACTAACTACTTCAGTTTGTCCATTTGTTTGGGGGTGACAAGTAGTTGAAAACAACAATTTAGTACCCATTTTTCCCCATAACACCTTCCAAAAATAGCTAAGGAACTTAACATCTCTATCAGAAACAATGCTCTTAGGGACCCTGTGAAGTCGTACTATCTCCCTTAAGAACAAATCAGCAATGTTAGTTGCGTCATCATTTTTATGACATGGAATGAAATGTGCCATCTTTGAAAACCTATCAACAACTACAGTGATGGAATCCCTGCCCTGTTTTGACCTTGGTAAACCCAAGACAAAGTCCATCGAAATGTCTACCCAAGGTTCTTTCGGTACAGGCAAAGGGTTATACAAGCCATGCGGTTGAGTCCTAGACTTTGCTTTCCTACAAGTTATGCATTTATCACATATGCGTTGCACATCTTTTTTTATTTTAGGCCAATAAAAATGCTCATGCAACACATCCAAAGTCTTAACAACACCAAAATGCCCCATCAACTCGCCTCCATGTGCTTCACGTACAAGTAATTCACGCATAGAACTTAATGGAACACACAAACGACTCTCTTTAAACAAATATCCATCAAGTCTATAAAACTTTCCAAAAGCTGAAGTTTCGCAAGCTTGTAAACATTAGCAAAATCACTATCATCCTTGTACAATTCTTTTATGTGTTCAAATCCTAGAAATCTAGCATCCAGAGTAGATAAAAGAACATACCCGCGTGAAAGTGCATCAGCCACAATGTTTTCTTTCCCTTGCTTATACTTGATCACATATGGAAATGTTTTAATAAATTCAATCCATTTGGCATGTCTCCTACTCAATTTACCTTGCCCTTTCAAGTGCTTCAATGATTCATGATCAGAATGTATGACAAACTCCTTAGGCCACAGGTAATCTTGCCACGTCTCTAAAGTTCTTACCAAGGCATAGAGTTCCTTGTCATATGTAGGGTAATTCAAGCCTGCCCCATTCAGTTTTTTGCTGAAATATGCAATGGGCCTCCTATCCTACATTAACACAGCTCCTATACCAATACCTGACGCATCACATTCTACATCAAAAGCTCTTGTAAAGTCTGGCAAAGCTAAAACAGGCGCTGAACAAAGCTTATCCTTCAACAATTTAAAAGCCTCATCTTGTGCATCATTCCATTTGAATCCAACAGACTTTTTCACAATTTCAGTTAAAGGTGCAGCAATAGTACTAAAATTCTTCACAAACCTTCTATAAAAACTAGCAAGTCCATGAAAGCTCCTTACCTCACTTACCGATTTTGGTGGAGGCCAATCTCGAATGGCTTTAACTTTCTCCTCATCCATCTCGATACCCTGTGTAGTAACGACATAGCCAAGAAACACAATTTTTTCCATGGAAAAGGTATACTTCTTAAGATTAGCATATGATCACTCACTACGCAACACACTAAGTACATTACGCAAATGATCAAGATGCTCATTTAAGTTCTTGCTATAGATCAAAATGTCATCAAAATACACAACAACAAACTTACCTATAAATGCATGCAAGACATGATTCATTAAACGCATAAACGTGCTAGGCGCATTTGTAAGTCCAAACGGCATGACTAACCATTCATATAAACCATGCTTAGTCTTAAATGCAGTTTTCCACTCATCACCCTCTTTCATCCTAATTTGATGGTACCCACTTTTTAAGTCAATCTTAGAGAAAATACATGATCCATGTAACTCATCTAGCATGTCATCAAGCCTAGGAATAGGATGTCGATACTTTATCGTTATGTTATTGATAGCACGACAATCAACACACATCCTCCATGTTCCATCATTTTTAGGCACAAGTAGCACTGGCACAGCATAAGGACTCATACTCTCACGAATGTACCCCTTCATCATCAACTCATCTACTTGCCTTTGAAGCTCCTTCGTCTCCTCGGGGTTGCTTCTATAGGCTGGATGGTTAAGAATTGAAGCTCCGGGCACAAGATCAATTTGATGTTCAATCCCCCTTAATGGTGGTAATCCATGAGGGATGTCTTCAGGGAATACATCATCAAACTCCTGCATCAAAGAAACAGTCACACTAGGAATAGCAGAATCAAGATCGTTAGTGTTAAAATAAGCCTCCTTATACACAAGTAAGATCATTGGCTTATTAGTGAAAAATGCAGATCTAATTTGAGATCCTTTTGCATAAAAATTAGGTTGTTTCTTTAATTTTTCCACACTATTATCATCACACAAGCTTACTTTCTTCACTTCTTGGTTTTTACCTCCACTCTCAACCGGTTTAATTAATGATTTAGGTTTAGCCGAATCTGATGGTTTTCTCTCACCATTGTCCTTACGTGAATTTTCACTCTTCCCATCCTCACATTCCTTTTTTAATTTGATTTGATCATCATACACTTGTTTTGGAGAAAGAGGTATAAGAGTGATGGTTTTACCATCCTTTACAATAGTGAACCTATTTCTAAACCCATCATGAATCGCTTTCCAATCAAACTGCCATGGACGCCCTAAAAGTAAGTGACTAGCATGCATTGGGATGACATCACATAAAATCTCATCAGAATACTTCCCAATAGCAAACGCAATCAAAACCTGCTTAGTAACCCTCACTTCACCACATTCATTCAACCACTGCACTCTATAAGGCCTAGGAAGCTTAATACAACTCACATTCAATTTCTTCACAAGTGTATCACTAGCCCTATTGCTATTGTTTGCTTTCGGTTCCACCCCAAGCTTCATATTTTGGGTGCTCGTTACCACGTTTCTCCACCCTATCAAGTCTGTCACACACATTTCCCATCACAAAATTCATCCTCTCCATCATTTGTGTCATGGCTTGCATTTGAAATGTAAGTTCTCCCTCAAGATGGGGCGGTGTTTTGTTTTGATCTGACATGATAGTACCTGCAAAAAGTGGTTAGTGGTAAAAGAAAATTTATCCTCATGTTACTCGTGTTTCGCTCAAACATTCTTAATATCCTCACACGCTCACACCTCTCGTCTCACCTTCTTGCGGTTCTTGCGAAGCTGAAACCAACACCAAATAGAACCAACTTGGCAGCGCTATCCAAATATATATATGACTCAAGAAGCAATGAAAAAACTAGAAAACAAGAAAAAACAAAACTGCGATGATAGTCTCGTGAGTAGCAAGCGAGTCTATCTGAAATATGAACGAAACTGAAGACTCGAATAAAAACAGAAACAAAAAATATACAAAATCATTAAAAAACACCCAAATATATTGGATATGATGAAAATAAACTGCAAGAAATGAAATCAACAAAAAGCAAGCGAATTTCAAATAATGACGCAAGACAGACTCGTTTACGACAAGTTAAGTCCGAATCTGGAACCTAAAGTAAATAATGTCCAATTGAGTTAAAATTTTAGATATAGTGCGACATCAACCCAAATAGGCAGAATATAAGGTTTGAGCAATTTATGACAACGTTTGATATACTGACGTAAAAACGTTATGAATCAGACCTGAATAGACCCGAATTTGAAACCCAAAGTAAATGATATCTATTTGACCCCAAATTTGATATGTAATGCGATTACAACCCCAGTAATTAGAATATCAAATTTGAGCTAATTGCGAGTTGATTTGATCCAAGTGTCCCATGTTTAGTTTTCTGCGGCAGAATCTAATAAACGTCTTTTTAAACAATTTTTATTTTCTTTTCTCTTTTCTCCTTTCTCCTTTCTCTTTTTTTTTCTATGCTACTGATATATTTTGAACAATAACAGAATGAAATAACAATTTTTTTTTCTTTTTATATGCCGCAAATTCAAGGAGAAGAAGAAATTGGATACTAAGGAATTTTTTTGTGGAATTAACAAGAAAAGAAAATTTCAGGAGGAAATAACCTGATTAATGGAGCCAAGCTCTGATATCAAATGATGCGGATCTTGTGATCACATGGTCACGCAACCCACACACAAAGACACCAATTCCCAGAAAGCCAAGTAAATCAGGTTTGATAGGAGTGTGACACAAAGATAACTTGTACCTAGGCACCAACATTATTGAAAACGAAAACCCCCACCCAACGAATATTGATTCACGAATGAGAAGTATAAGGATGACGCCACGAATACAGTAGTTCTTCGATAAGTCGTTTTCATTTATTTAGAGAACCAAGGAAGGGAGATTATCCCACCAACACACAAGAAGTGCAGCAAAGAAGTTTTATTGATCTGAAAATTGTGTAACCTTTATATGTTTGGGTTATGCCTTTATTTATACTGAATTTGAACTTAAAGAAATTCTAATGGACCTCCCTTAGGTGGACTTATATGAAGCCCACTTATAATTGATCCAAATAAGTAATAATAACCCAAAAACTAAGAAGAAAATTCTAAAAATACTAAAAATCCGAAAATACCATCCTAAATAAGCTAGAATCAGATTTGTATATCATTAGTCTAATTTTATTTAATTGTTATTGTCAAAATATATAAATATTAATATGTGATCCAAAGGTCAACATTTCTTGCCCCTAATCAATTTGATAATAACTAAAATGTCAAGTAAAAAGATCTTAATGCTCTAATAGCTAGGTTTAAGTTTTTTTTTTTGTGACAAGAAGAGCAAAACCACCATTCTATTATTCTAGTTAACAGTGTCTCTAAATTTGCAACTATAGTGTATTTCCGAACATGTAAGCTTTCATTAATTTATGATATGGAAAATTAATCACGGTAAAGTCATCCTCCTTCCGCCAATAAGTAGTAAAACTATTGTTTAATATGTGTATATGTTACAAAAGCTCTAATTTGATAATTATTTTTTTTACCCCAATTAAAATAATTTGATACCAACCAAAATAATTTTAATAAAGGGCGTGATGGATAAGGGTTTTTTCCCTTTAAAAATTTAACTCATTCAATTTTATTTAGTTGTATTTTTTTTAAGTATTAAAGAAACCTTATATTAGTTGTATTTCCAACACCCCCTTCATTAAAATTATTTTGATGGGTGTGTAAATAGAAATTATTATCAAATTAAAGCTTTTTGATGGATCCACGTATTGAACAATAATTTTGCTAATTTAAGATGTTTTGGTGCTAACTCTAATGGATTGGCCCAGTAGTTAAAAGATGTGTGCTTTCTTTCTTTTTTTCGAGATCAAACCTTCATAATAGTATCTAAGAGAATTAATTTATTAAGTTTTTTTTACATGCACCAAGTTGATGTGGATCGCGTATCCTTGAGATCCTTTAAAGAAAAGGACTTAATCTTGATTAATATACAAGTTAGATTGAAAGTATCCTTGATAGCTAAAAAAATCTTTAAATACTTGTGGAAAAGGAGAAGTAAAAAAAACTGATACAATGTGGTAGAACAGCTGTCATATCTAAAGAAAGGAAAACGCTGGGGCTGTTCATCCACTGTTGCAAAAATTTTTGAGGGGTGCAATAGAGAGATGAAAAGCAAATTACCTAGCAAGCTTTTTTTTTCAATTAATAGATTATATTAATATAAACTAATGTTAAAAATGAAAAATAAACTTTCATATTAATAACAGGCATCTGACCCATCCCTTCTTTATGCGCATGTTCTTTTATATTAATAACAAGCAATTCAAATGAAAGATCTGGGAAAGAAAATTTTCTACCTCATTAATTTTGAATTAAGGGCACATCTTCTATATTAATTATTATGCTTCCGGAATTACAGATTAGTTAAAAGAAATAACCCCAGTAGAGCTGGCCCTTCTTTCATGAGGTACATACATCAGTTAAAAGTGCCACTGTTATACTTGGAGCTATCCCAATCGTCATCAATAAGAATTGGATGCTGACACTTATCTTGCAGTTCAATTTACTAGGAATTTAGTTCACCCATTAAATTTTTTAAAAGCTGAACCGTCTTTTTGGAAGCCAATTACTGTTTCAACGAGCTCTAGTCACCAAGCACCAAGGAAGCCTAACCAGAATGCAATGGCCTAGCTTCTAAGAAATCAAGCCATCCCACAAGAAACAAGCTATTTGTAAGCTAGACAATAGAACAAATTCAAGGGCTATACTGTTTCAATCTCTCCAGTTATATTCAAGTACAATATAACTTAAGTCTAATGTTGCCCCCGCCTCATGTAATGTAATCCCGATAGTGTCCCTTATGGTCAAGCCATTATGGGAGAAAATAAAGGAAATGAGATCCCATCTATAGCCATCCACATTCCAAATGTAATGCTAGAAAAATATTAAATCCACACCATATCAGACCACATATTTTTCATTATCATAAAGCAAACCCTTAAGTTCGGGATTTTATTCAGAAGTACAAAAGATTGCAGAGACTCAATGGAAGCCATCTATAATGGGAGAAATTCCAGAATGGAAAGGGGATCCCATTTAGCCATCCCCATTCCAAATGTAACGCGAGTGAAGGATTCAATCACCATATCAGACCACATAATTTTCATTATCATAAAGCTACATTAAAGAACACACCACAAACCCTTTAAGTTCGGGATTTTATTCAGAAGTACAACAGATTGCAGAGACATGACAAAACCCTTTATTTAGTAGCAGCTAATGGTGCCATAAATCCCATTAACAGTTGATTGATCACTCATCATCATAATTCTTTCGGTGGTGGCGGTGCTTCTCCGCATCACCATCAGAATTGTCATCTCCCTGCCAATTTCACCTATATGATTAAGATAATGACAGATACCATAAAAGAAAGGCAAATTTATATACACGACTTTGTTGATAGCAGTTCTTTCACAGAGAGATGGGCACTCAAACATTGTATTCTTCTCGAGGTAAACTAGTGGAAATTTCGATTATTTGTTTCCCCAAGACCCCCAAGAAGACAAGCATATAGTAATTTTATAATGAAACTTAAAAAGTTAAGATCCTCAATGCAATAAACAATGAATTAATCATGTAAGATACCAGAGTTGTGACTGTTCAGTACTCCTAATTTTAAACAGGTGATGCTGGAAATATCTGTGTTGGGCATTTCAATCATCAAATCCAAACTAGAAGGTCCGGGACTTGAAGCAAACAATAAGTGAAATTGTTTGTAAAATGAATAGACATCCTGTTGCAATTCATTACATATTCTCATCACCAGTAAAACATTACTGAAGAGCAACAAATAAATGAGTGGGTAGCAGCCTCACAGGGCAATAATTTATTCTATTTTTTCCTGCTTATATAGGATTACTGAGGAAAAAAAAAGAAGGGAACTCAAATAACAGATTCATCCACGGAAATTGTGGCTAGAATATTTTGAGCTTGGCACCACAGGACTGAGCAAAAATCTTTTGAGCTTGGCAAAGAAGATCAATGGACCAAAAAGTGGATTCCAGTGAAGAACAAACAAAACAAATAAAAATACCATAAATCTTCTTGATGCAGTCATAGGATGCGCACGACCAAGCACCTTCTTAACTTTCCTGATGTATTGCTAACCAAGTAAGAACTTCTAACGTATATACTTAAAGCTCGAACATAAAGTCTGAGCAGCAACAAACAAAAACAGAAAAGCAAAACCATAAATCTCCTAGGAGCATTTGTAGGATGTGCATACACTCAGCATTTACCAAGTTTTCCTGATGAATTTCTAAGAAATACAGAATTCGCTAGTCCAAACAAGAAACCACTTAAATTTGTTATACTAATTGAATTGGTAATCAAATGTTTTTCAAGCCAAGCCGCCGGTTTGCAGTTTAAATTTATTCTCAACTTAAACTAAACTTTATCAGAAACAACCCACTAAACTAATGCAAACATGTCCTACTTATGAGGATAATCATATCCTGCCTGTGGGACCGAAGTCAAGTGCAATACGCTTCCAGATCATTGTTTCTCCTAATTTTCGTCAATCCTTGTTTTAGATCACTAAGACACAAAGAAAGCCAAGCCAAAAATCTAATACAAGGCAGCAATTCAACATCACAAATGGAAATGCAACACAATATCCTACATTACCAAGAAACAGAAGTGATCTCACGTTGCATCAAAAACCATAAGCATAAAAAGTAAAAAGTCCGAGAATTTGAGAGAACCCTACATATTTCTTGCGGCCATAGCCCTCTTCACCACCATCACGATACTTATTATGACGATACTCGTCGTCCTCATCACTACGACGACTCCCATAAGAAGGCCTCTCATACTCTCCTCCTTCCTCCTGTCTCGCATAACTAGATCTCTTAGGTGAATCATCTCCATAACTTGGCTTCTCATATTGGCTCCTTCCCCTATCCCCCTCTCCCTCCTCCCCATAACTCTCCTTCCTCCCGTACCGAGAACCATACTCTGACCCACTTCCTTCATTTTCGGATCCTAGCCTTCTCCCATACCCGGATCCGTATTCCACATTCCCCCCTCCATATTCGCTGGGCTTCCCATACCCAGATCCATATTCCACAGTCCCCCCTCCATATTCGCTGGACTTCTCATACCCAGATCCATATTCAGTTTTGGATTTCCTCACATAACCCGACCCATACTCAGCTGGCTTCTCGTATCCAGACCCATATTCAGAGTCCGGTCTCCTGCCATACCCAGATCCATATTCATCCCTCTCTGGCTTCTCATACCCAGACCCGTACTCCGATTCCTTTCTGCGCCCATAACCAGTCCCATACTCGCTCCGCTTCTCATACCTACCAGGCTCATATTCGCCCTCGGGTCTCCTTACATACCCAGATCCATATTCCTCACTCTGTGGCCTCTCATTCCCAGACCCGTACTCCGATTCTTGTCTGCGCCCATAAACAGACCCGTACTCACTTGGCCTCACATGCCCACCAGACTCATATTCACTTTCGGGTTTCCTTCCATACCCAGATCCATATTCTTCACTTTGAGGATTGCCATACCCACCAGACCCATATTCCGATTCGGGTCTCCTTCCATATTCCTCACTGGCCGGCTTCACATAGCCATCAGACTCATCCAATCCGGGCCTATTCATTCCAGGCTGGAAACCGTATGCCGGTTGAGGTTCACCATAAGTGGATCCAGGTCGGGGCTTGGGACGAGCATAGCTGCTGTATTCAGTTTCAAGAGCTTCATCAGCGTAAGCAGATGGCTCAGAGTAAGAGGAGTAATTGGGGCGATCGTAATCAATTTCACCGGAGGCTGAGCTGATTGGATAGCAGGTCTCATCGGACGGTGGGAATGGGCGACCGTACGTTAAGGCAAGGTCGTATCCGCCACCGTATGGGGTGGGATCGTACTCATCGTAATCGTCGACCTGGTCATCATCACCTCGAGAAAAGAACGGCATCGTATTTCTTTTTTTTTTCCTTTCCTGGTTTTGTCTGAATGAAGATCAGGGAGGAGGGGTTATATTGTATTTTGGTTGTAAGGAAACGATGTCGCTTAAGATGGGAACGCTTGCCACGAATTGAAATATGTGGTGGGGTATAATAATGGAAATCGAAAGGTATGCGGGTACGTGGATGTGTTTAATTGGTGGTGTGGTCTTATCAGAGGTCCTGCCACAAAAAAATTTATTGGGCGACGCGGTCGATACCCTGGGCCGACATATCCCGATTCTATAATCCATTGCCTTGCCCGAATCTCTTTTGAATCGGGGTGCGGGTCCCCCCTTCTTTTAGTGTTTTCTCCAACGAGTTATTAAATTAATATTTTTTATAATAATATATTAAACAAATAAAAAATTAATTAAAAATTAAAAAATTTTAAAAACACAATTAAATAATATACCAAGTCAATCTTATTTTACCTTTCTTAAACCGTGTTTGCTAACTACTATATGAAATAACTAAAACACATAACTAAAACACAAGGCATATTTATTAAACACTTATATATATTTTATTATTTATTATAGTAATGGATTTATAATTTTATTTTTATTTTAAATTAATAATCTTTAAGTTGGTGATTTTTTTTATCTCTTTGTCTAGCTTATTAATCATTTAATGTACATGTTTTTTTCATAATTTTTTAAATAAATAAATAATTTAATTACTCTATTCACAAAAAAATTGAAATTATTAATTGATGGTATTTAAGACTCCTTTTTTCAGAATACAATAAAAAATCAACTTTTCCATTGCAATTAAGAAAAAATGAGCCTGGGACCTAGAAAACTTTTGGTATTTCCAAAGGGTTTAATTGTTAATTTTAGAAACATTAAAGGTAATTTAGTATTTTTATCTTGAAATATTATTTTTTTAATCAATAAAATTGTTAGCGCGTGCTTACCATATGCTAGTGTGTAGGCGTTTATGTCATTTGACCAATGTGGATAGCACCTCGTAGTGACAGATCTAGCCTTTCCACCTTATTGTTGGATGCTTCATCACATCCTTTTCCTCCAAATACAACACGTGATGTCGGTTGTGAGGCGGTTTGTCAGTGTGGTCCATGACATGATTAAAATATTGATGTCTTCTTCCAAGTATAAGAGTGTCAAATTAATAAATAACCTAATAAGATCGGAATATAATCATAAGGAGGTTAATTGTATAAATTATATATGACAATAATACAATAACAATAATAATAATAATAATAATAACAACAAGAACAATAATAACAATAATAGTATTAGTAGTAATACCAATAATAATAATAATAATAATAATAATAATAAAGAAAAAGAAGAAGAAGATGAGAACTTTGAGATAAAATATTAATGTAAGGATTAAACAATAATAATAACGAATGTAAAGGTTAGAGTATCCACTAATGGTATATCAAATAAGTATAGTATAAACTCTTATTATTCAATTGAAAACCACACACAAAGCAGGTTCTAATCAGATTACAAATTATTAACATCATTACATTAGTTATCTTATTCGATTAATGTTAATACTTGTAAATCTCATCAAGCATTCATGATTATAACTTATGTTAACAACAAATCAAGTTTCTTTCATAGTTTAGGTGTCAGTTATACCTATAGTATGAGTTATAAAACTATCAAGTATTTGTTGTACCAAGTGTTATACAACATAAATCTAGATTAGTTATTTAACAAGCAAAGTATTAAAGAGTGAATAAAATAATAAATACAAAACATGTTAATATCAAACATTAAAGTTCATATTGAGTTTACATTATACTTATTCTTACACCATTAGTTTAACCTTTTCACCTTGACATAATAAACTTAACTAAACATAATGAAAAAAAAAAGAAAAATAAATAAAGAAACTAAGAACATAAATAAAATAAAAGTTAACTAAGTAAATGAATGAAAGACATAAACTTGATATTAATGAAAGCAAAGCATAAACATTACAAAAAATACAAAGAGAGAAAGTAAAAGCATGATCTTGATCTGGAAACCAAGATGCCTAAATACATGGCAAATACCTTCTTTTATAGGCAAAAATTGGGAACTATTGATTTGATGACAAATTGATAAATGGGTGATCAACTCTTGACTTGGTGACAATCATTATCTTCTTTTGTCTATCCAAAATGTCATTGATAATATCAAAATTGAAACCATTTAAAATATAAAAGTTGTAGGCAATTGTCTCAAATTTCTTGTGTAAAAAATTGAGGTCATTTGGACTTCTAGAACTCCAGATATGGGCCAAATACTGAGCAGTGCTCGAGCTGGAAGACAAATTCGGACTTTTTTGTTGTTGTTATAATTTGGACTTGAAAATGGCCTTTTTTAAATTCTAGGCTTTATATGAAAATTGTAGGCTTTTTAATTGTCCTTTTAATTTTAGTTCTTAAATTCATCAATCAATCATTTCATTTATGTGATAGTACTGCATTTAAAATGAATATTTACCATAAATTAAAGGTATCTTATATTATTATATATATTATTATAAAACATTCTTTAGTTAAGGAGTTATTGATAATTCAAGTGAAAAATGATGATATAAAACCTTGATAAAAATGCACTTTTAAGTATTAATCACCAAACATTATTCAATTTTTACTTTCTTTTCATGGCTTAGATTTAGAAAATTTATATTTGCATTTAAGGGAATTTGAGGAGGTCTGTAACACCTATAATGACTCAAATTGTAGCATGAACACCATCAGATTAAAACATTTTTCTTTTTCATTAAAAGATAAAGCTAAAACATGGCTATAAAATTTAAGGTCAAGATCCATTCGTGCTTGAGATGAAATGCAACAACAATTTTTAAAGAAGTTTTTCCCATCTCAAAGAACAAACTCTTTCAAAAGACAAATCACCACTTTCACTCAAAAAATAGGAGAAACATTTTACCAATATTGGGACAGGTATCGAGATTTGCTTAATACTTGCCCTCATCATGGTTTTGAAATATAGAGATTGGTTTCATATTTTTATGAAGGGTTAACACCTAGAGATAGGCAAATGGTTAAATTAATGTGCAATGAAACTTTTGAAGATAAAGACCCTAATGAAGCAATGGAGTACTTAGACTTGTTAGCTGAAAATGCTCAAAATTGAAACACTGTGGATACTTATGAGGCACCAAGTAAAACTCAATCTCATACATCTAGTGGAGGTATGTACAACCTTAGGGAAGATCATGACCTGCAAGCCAAGTTTGCATCTTTAGCTAGAAAAGTCAAGCTACTAGAATTGAAAAGGAGTGGTGAATTAAAATATGTTGAAAACATTATGTGTTAAATATGTGAAATAAATGAACACTCAATCAATAATTGTCCAACCTTGCCTTCTTTTAAAGAATATCTCCATGAACAAGCCCATGCTTTAAATAGTTCCAAAGGGTCAACCACAACCCATACTCGCAAACATATAACCCTAGTTGGAGAAATCACCCAAATTTCAATTGGAAGAGTGATAATAACAATGTACAAACTTCACAACTATCATTTCAAGCACACCATAATTTCTAAAATTCTCATGGATATGCATCTCTTTATGCTCCACCTCCTAGAAGAAATCTTCGTGAAACATTGCATGCATTCATTGAAAAACAAGAGACACTCAATACTCAACTTGTTCAAAACATGACAGATTTTAAAGACACTATTGCAAAATTAACATCTGCTCTCAATTTCCAAGAGAAAGGTAAGTTTCCATCTCAACCACAATAAAATCCCAAGGGGCAATATAATGCAAATGCAAGTAGTTCTGAAAGCCAACACATGGAATATAAAGACCCTAGTTGTCCTACAATTTCTTACTTTATTGGAGAACATAAAATTGAAAGAGCCTTACTTGATCTTGGAGCTAGTGTGAATTTACTTCCATATTCAGTTTTTCACAGTCTTAATCTAGGTGAGTTAAAACCAACTTTTATAACTCTCTTACTTGCCGATAGATATGTAAAAGTGCCTCTTAAAGATGTGTTAATACAAGTCGATAAATTCTTTTATATTGTGGATTTTGGTGTCTTGGACACATAAATTGTTGAAGCATGTAATTCATTTCCTGTTATTTTAGGACATCTGTTTCTTGCAACTTCTAATATGTTGATTAATTGTAAGAATGAACTGATGAAGCTATCATTGGGAAACATGACATTTGAGATTAATATTTTCAACATTTGCAAGCAACCTAGAGATGATAATGATTTACAAGAAGTAGATCGTATTGAAGAATTAGTTTATGATAAACTTGAATCTACTTTAAGTAAAAATGAGTTGGATGAATCTGAAGATTTGCAAATGATTTATAAAGTCTATACCTTCAAGTGTTCAACCACCCAAACTTGATTTGAAGCCATTGCCATTCAATCTCAAATACTCATTTTTGGGAGAAAGTAAGACTTTTTTGATAATAATCTCTTCCAAACTTAATGCACATCAAGAAGGTAAGTTATTACAAACTCTGAAAATGCACAAAAATATATTAGGATGGACCATAGTTGACATAAAAGGAATTGGTCTTTTGATTTGTAAAGATAGAATTTATTTGAAGGAAAATGCTAAACCCTTTAGGGAAATGCAACGAAGGCTCAATCCTAATATGAAAGAAGTAGTGAAAAATGAAGTCATTGAGCCTCTAGATAATGAAATTATTTATCCTATTTCTGACAACAAATGGGTAAGTCCTACCCAAGTTGTATCCAAGAAGTCTGGAGTCACTATGATAACAAATGAGAACAATGAGTTAATTCCCACTAGGACTATTACTGGTTGGCGCATGTGCATTAACTATAGGAAACTTAATTTAATTACTAGAAAAGATCATTTTCCTTTACCTTTCATGGATCAAATTCTAGAAAGAGTTGTAAGTTATGAATTTTATCGTTTCCTAGATGGTTACAACCAAATTGAAATTGCATTGGAAGATCAAGAGAAGACTACTTTCACATGTCCATTTGGTACTTTTGCATATCGAAGGATGCCTTTTGGATTATATAATGCACCAGCCATGTTTCAAAGATGCATACTTAGTATATTTAGTCATATGGTTGGATATTTTCTTGAGATTTTTATGGATGATTTTTCTGTTTTTAGCGATTTATTTGATGATTGTTTGACTAACTTAGGAAAGGTTTTGAGCAGGTGTGAAGAAAAGAATCTTGTACTGAATTGGAAAAAATATCACTTTATGGTAACAAACGGCATTATACTTGGTCACATTGTTTCATCAAAAACAATTGAGGTTGACAAATCTAAAATCAAGTAAATTACGAACTTGCCAACACCAAAATCTATTAAAGATGTTAAATCATTCTTAGGACATGCTGGTTTTTATAAAAGGTTCATAAAAGATTTTAGTGTAATATCTAAACCCTCAAGTAACCTTCTAACAAAGGATAATATTTTTGAATGGACTGAACATTATGAAAAAGCCTTTGTTAAACTTTAAAACTTGCTTACTTGTACTCCTGTCATTCAACCTCTTGATTGATCATTACCTTTTGAAATAATGTGTGACGCTAGTGATTATACCGTAGGTGCTGTTTTGGAACAAAGAAAAGATAAGAAACCTTATGTGATTTACTATGTAAGTAAAACTTTAAATAGTGCTCAAATGAATTATACCACCACTAAAAAAAAATTACTTGCAGTAGTATTTGCATGTTAAAAATTTAAGTCTTATCTTGTTGGCTCACTTGTTGTTGTTTTTAGTGATTATGCAGCATTGAAATATCTTCTTTCTAAGAAAGATTCTTAGGCTAAATTGGTGCGTTGAATTTTGTTACTTCAAGAATTTAATATCACAATCAAAGATAAGAAAGGTAGTGAAAATGTTGTCGCGGATTATTTGTCAAGATTGACAATAGATTCGAAAACTGATATCACACTAATCGATGACTACCTTTCCAATGAATCTTTATTTTCTGTCTCTACAATGCCTTGGTTTGCTAATATTGTCAATTTTCTTGTTTCAGGACAATTGCCAGCTCATTGGAGTACCTAAGATAAAAGAAAGTTCTTGAACCAAGTGAAGAACTTTTATTGGGATGACCCTTATTTATTCAAATATTGTCCTGATCAAATATTTTGAAGATGCATTCCTGATAATGAGTTTAGTAGAGTTATTAAATTTTGTTGTTCTGAGGCATGTAAGGGGCCATTTCTCATCAAAAAAGATAACTGCAAAAATCTTACAAAGTGGATTTTACTAGCCCACCATGTTCAAGGATTCACATGTATTTTGCAAGTCTTGTGAAAATTATCAAAAATTGGGATCAATTTCAAAACATCACATGATGCCTTTAAATCCTATTTTTGTTATTGAGATATTTGACTGTTGGGGTATAGATTTCATGGGTCCATTTCCTCTATCATTTGGTTTTTTGTACATATTAGTCGTAGCAGATTATGTTTCAAAATGGATAGAGGCAATTTCAAGTCAAAACAATGATTACAAAACAGTGATAAAGTTTTTTAAAAAAAACATTTTGAGTCGATTTAGAATCCCTTGAATCATAATAAGTGATGGTGGAACACATTTATGAAACAAGCTATTTGAGTCTTTAATGAAGAAATATGGAATCATACACAAAGTTGCCACCCCTTATCACCCTCAAACAAGTGGACAAGTAGAGCTTGCTAATAGGGAGATCAAACACATTTTGAAGAAAATAGTGAACCTTAATAGGAAAGATTGGTCTTTAAGACTTAATGATGCACTTTGAGTTTATCAAACTACTTATAAAACATCATTAGGTATGTCACTTTATAGACTAATCTATGGAAAACCTTGTCACTTGCCTGTGGAACTTGAACATAAATCTTATTGGGCTATTAAAGCTTTCAATTCAAATCTTGATGATACCAGTCAACTGTAAAAATTACAAATAAATGAGCTTGAGGAAATAAGAAATGATGCATATAAAAATTCAAAAAGCAAAAATCAAAGAGTTTTATGACAAGAATATTCTGAGAAAAATATTCAATGTTGGTCAAAAAGTCTTACTTTATCATTCTCAATTGCATTTATTTCCTGGAAAACTAAGATCAAGATGAAGTGGTCCTTTTATTATGAAACATGTGTATCCATATGGGGCATGTGATATTGAGAATCCAAAGAATGACAATATTTTCAAGGTAAATGGACATCAATTGAAAGTTTACTTTGACAATTTTTCAGTTGAAAATGACTCTATTGAATTAGGTGATCTTGTATATAAAGATTGATTTGTTTCTTGCATATTGTTTTTGTGTTTCTTTTTGAGTGATTTTTACTAGCTTCTCTCACTTAGTCTTGGGAATCTGACCGAAAAAGACCCTCCATAAGTCGTATAAATTGGTCATCTAAGGAAAACCGTAAAAAGCTTAGATTGAATTTGCGTATTTATTTGTGAATTTTTGTGTCGTTTTCTTTTATTATTGTGTTTTGTTGTTTCTTATATTTGTTTAAGTGTGTTTCAGGTTTGTCAGTGTTTTGTACTCTATCTTTCTACTTTAGGACATTGAGGACACTGTCTTGTTTTGGTTGGGGGGAGAGGGTAGTAGTTGATAAAAAAAATTGTTTTCCATTTCATAAAGCATGCATAAAATTGTTGTTACTAAGATGACAGAGTAAAGGAGCTCTTTTGTTAAAGTGACTCTCGAGACGCATCTTAGTAACCATTCTTAACAAGGTCTATTATAATATTTCTTGAAATATTCAGGTTTACAAACTCTCACATTATTATCATTTAATTTTGCTTATATATTTATTTAACATATATATCTTAAACCTTAATTTTCACACACACACACACACACTTTAACGTATGATTGTGGGTTGCACATTGGATTATTAAATTATTTATATTCTTTCTTTCATTATGTTTAGTTAAGTTTATTATGTCAAGGTGAAAGGTTACACTAATAGTGTAATAATAAGTATAATGTAAACTCAATATGGATTTTAATGTTTGATACTAACATGTTTTGTATTTATTATCTTGTTCACTCTTTAATACTTTACTTGTTAAATGACTAATCTAGATTTATGTTGTATAACACTTAGTACATCAAATGCTTGGCACTTTCATAGCCCATACTGTATGGTATAATTGACACCTGAATTATGAAAGGAACTTGATTTGTTGTTAACATAAGTTATAATTATCTAACAAGATTTACAAGTATTAGCATTAATCGAATAAGATGACTAATGTAATCATGTTAACAATCTATAATCTGATTAGAACCTCTTTTGTGTATGGTTTCCACTTGAATAATAAGAGTCTATACTATACTTGTTTGATATACCATTAGTAGATCCTCTAACCTTAATATTTATTGTTATCATTGTTTAATCCCTACGTTAATCTTCTATCTCAAAGTTCTCATCAACTTCTTCTTCTTCCTTCTCTTTACTACTACTATTACTACTACTACTACTAATATTATTATTGCTACTATTATTAGAGTTGTTGTTATTGTTGTTACTATTGTTGTTGTTTATAATTGTTGTTTATAATTTGTACAATTAACCTCCTTCTGGTTTGATCCCGATCTTGCCTAGTTATTTATTACTTTAACACTTTTGCACTTGGGAGAAGACATCAATCTTTTAGTATTGTCACGTCTCGAGAGTCACTTTAACAAAAGAGCTTCTTTACTCTGTCATCCTAGTAACAACAATTTTGCATATGCTTTATGAAATGGAAAACAATTTTTTTTATCAACTACTATCTTCTCCCCACAACCAAAACGAGACATTGTCCTCAGTGTCCTAATGTAGAAAGATAGAGTACAGAAGACATCACTTGAAATAAGAAACATTGACAAACCTGAAACACACTTAAACAAAAATAACAAATAACAAAACACAATAATAAAACAAAAAGACACAAAAAATCACAAATAAAGACTCAAATTTAATCTAAGCTTTTTACGGATTAGGTTAATTATACGACCAGTTTATACGACTCATGAATAGATCAATTACGGGAATGAAAGATTGTAGGTGGTCAATCAATTGTTCAACAGTAGCAGCATAGATTATGATTTGTTGTGCAGAAGATATTAGAAATTCCTGTTTCATAGCATGATTAAGAAAAGACAACAACTTATCATAATAACCATTAACATTTAACAGACCTATGAGTTTATAGTGAATGTGCAGTTGGTCCCAAAAGGAAATATGAAATATCTCTTCCAATGTGCCTACACCACCTGGTAAGGCAATGAAGGCATCACCATGGTTAAACATTGCATTCATTTGAGCAGACATTGTGGAGACTTGTAGTTCCTCTTCAATTGTTGTTCCAATGATGTCCCCTTGTGCTAAAGCTTTGGGGACGACCTCCAAAACTTGATTGCCTCCTAAAAATGCAGCTATTGACACACCTCCCATTAACCCAAGATTGCCTCCCCTATACATTAAATGAATCTTTCTCTCAGCTAGCACCTGACTAAGTTGATTTGCTGATTCTAAAAACTCCTTTTCTTTCCTAGGACTAGATCCACCAAAAACACAAATATTTCTTATGTGATGACCTGAGAAACTTGCCATTTCTACACACTTATATATTTGTTGAATGTATAGGTTGAGTAGAAATGAAAGGAAAGAAGAGAGGATTTTATAGATGAAAAATTAAAAAGGCAATCATACCACCTATATGTTAGCCAGCTGTAGTCTTACACACACATACTCTCTTTTTATTTATTTATTTTTTAAAAAATATGTGTATGTATAGGTAATTGTGATTGTGGCTTACATACCCCTTAGTTTTACGTCCAAGAACGGTTTAAACACCCTCTATGGGTCGGGGATAGACTTTCTATCTATTTTTCTTAAAAACTAGCAAACAAGGTCTTTTTTAGTCAGATTTCCAAGACTAAGTCAATTATGTTCTTTATAAAAATAGGGCCATAAATCATGAATTGCACGATGTATATCTCCACTAGGATATGTCTCAAAAGTCAATAAAAGAATATCTAAAGATTCCTTATGTTTTGAAATGAATACTGACTTCTGACAATTTTTACAAGCTTTACAGAATGCATATGAGTCCTTGAACATAGTGGGCCAATAAAATCCATTTTGAAAGATTTTTCCGGTTGTCTTTTTTGACAAGAAATAACTCCCACATGCTTCAGAATGACAAAGTTGAATGACACTACTTACCTTATTGTCAGGAATGCATCTTTGAAATATTTGATCAGGACAATATTTGAATAAGTTAAGGTGATCCCAATAAAAGTTCTTCACTTCGTTCAAAAACTTTTCTTTATCTTGGGTACTCCAATTAGCTAGCAAATCTCCTGAAGCAAAAAAATTGATATTTTTATCATACAAAGGCATTGGACTAAGAGAAAGTAAGAATTCATTAAGAAAGTAATCATCGATTGGTGTGATGTTAGATGTCGAAACTGTTGTCACTTTTAACAAAAGATCCACATCAACATTTTCAATGCGTTTCTCATCCGTGATTTCTTTCTGAGAATAAATCATTTGCAAATCTTCAGATTCATCCAACTTATTTTTACTTAAAGTAGATTCAATTTTATCATAAACTAATTCTTCAATATGATCTACTTCTTGTAAATCATTATCATCTCTAGGTTGCTTGCAAATGTTGAAAATATTCATCTCCAATGTCATGTTTCCAAATGATAGCTTCATCAGTTTATTTGTTATAATTAATCAACGCATTAGAAGTTTCAAGAAACAAATGTCTTAAAATAACAGAAAATAAATTACATGCTTCAACAATTTGTGTGTCCAAGACACCAAAATCCAAAGGATAAAAGAATTTATCGACTTGTAGAAACACATCTTCAAGAGGCACTTTTACATATCTATCGGCAAGTAAGAGAGTTACAGAAGTTGGTTTTAACTCACCTAAATTGAGACTTTGAAAAACTGAATACGGAAGTAAATTCACACTAGCTTCAAGATCAAGTAAGGCTCTTTTTAATTTTATGTTCTCCAATAAAGCAAGAAATTGTAGGACAACCAGGGTCTTTATATTTCAAAGCATCATTGTTCTGAAGAATGACACTTACTTGTTTGGCTAAAAAGACTTTCTTTTTTACATTCAGTTTTCTTTTCACTATGTATAGATCTTTTAAAAGTTTAGCATAGGAAGGAACCTATTTAATAGCATCCAACAAAGGTATATTGATTCTTACCTGTTTGAAAGTTTCAAAGATTTCAGAGTTGTTATTGACTTTCCTTTTTTTGGTCATGACATGAGGAAATGAAAGTGCTGGTGGGGAATCAGTCTTATCTTTGCAATTTTCAGATTCAACCCCTTCTTTAACCTTAGAGATTGACTCATCATCTTTCTCACAAGGTCAAAAGTGGGTTTTTTTAATAGCCTTACCACTGCGAAGAGTAGTGAATAATTTGACTTGATCCATGTGTTGGCTTCTGAAACTACTTACATTTACATTATATTGCCCCTTGGGATTTTGTTGTGGTTGAGATGGAAACTTACCATTCTCTTGGAAACTGAGAGAAGATGTCAATTTTGTAAGAGTATCTTTAAAATCTGTCATGTTTTGAGCAAGTTGAGTATTGATTGTCTTGTTGTGGTTAAGATGGAAACTTACCTTTCTTTTGGAAACTGAGAGCAGATGTCAATTTTGCAAGAGTGTCTTTAAAATCTGTCATGTTTTGAGCAAGTTGAGTATTGATTATCTCTTGCTTTTCAATGAATGCATGCAATGTTTCCTCAAGATTTCTTCTAGGAGGTGGAGCATAAGAAGGTGCATATCCATGAGAATTTTAGAAATTATGGTGTGCTTGAAACGGTGGTTGTGATGTTTGTATATTGTTATTATCACTATTCCAACTGAAATTTGGGTGATTTCTCCAACCAGGGTTGTATGTTTGCGAGTATGGGTTTTGGTTGGTCCTTTAAAAACTGTTTAAAGCATGAAGCTTGTTCATGAAGACATTCCTTAAAAGAAGGTAGAGTTGGAAAGTTATTGGTTGTGTTAATTTGTTTCACATATTTGACATATAATATTTTCAACAGATTTTAATTTACCACTCCTTTTCAATTCTAGTGCCTCGACTTTTCTAGCTAAAGATGCAAACTTGGCTTGGCAATGGTGCCAAAAACTTGACACGACTAAAAGATTGATGTCTTCTACCAAATGTAAGAGTGTCGAAGTAATAAATAACCTAGCAAGACCAGGATCAAACCACAGGGAGGTTAATTGTATAAATTATAGATGACAATAATACAACAACAACAACAACAACAACAACAACAACAATAATAATAATAAAGAAGAATAAGATGATGATAATTTTGAGATGAAATATTAATGTAAGGATTAAACAATGATAATAACAAACATCAAGATTAAAGGATCCACTAATGGTATGTCAAATAAGTATAGTATAAAATCTTATTATTCAATTGGAAACCACACACAACGCAGATTCTCAAAATTATATTAATTTGTTATAATTAATTATTTGTTGTCTCCATCAGTCAAATAAAACGGATCATTTCTATGGGATCGAAGAATTTCATGAATTTCATTATACCCCTTCCCTTCTAAGATCCTTACTTTTTGTCTGGTATTTCATAGGAATAGAATAAATGATCCATAGATACAGACAGTAGAAAATATTTTCTATTACTCTTATATTAAAACATTAATATTAAAAGGAATAAAAGATGTCTTTGAATACTTAAATATAGATATTGGGATGTCTCTTAGTAATGAATAATTACTTCTTGCCTGATCTGGAATAGAGTAATAGTAATATATTGTATGTAAAACATAAACTTGCCCCGTCTAGGAACTTTTAATTAAGATACACGGTTGCACAAAAAAATTGTTTTTGCGTCAGCCCAGAAAGGTCCGTTGAGCGCCTCGCGGCTATGTCATAATAGATCCGAACACTTGCCCTGGATCGACTTCCAGATCATAATTGCTCTAGTGAATAACTAATGAAACTAGATAGATAGAAAAAAAACTAATTAGAAAAATCTCTCATAGGTTCACTAATTACTTGACTGTTAGCGGGGTTCTTTGTATGTGTTGTCCGGAAAGAGGAGGACTCTATGATTATTCATTCGCCGGAACCAGAAGTCAAAATTTTGGTAGATAGGGATTCCATCAAAACTTCTTTTGAGGAATGGGCTAGACCCGGTCATTTCTCAAGAACAATAGCTAAAGGACCTGATACTACCACTTTGATCTGGAACCTACATGTTGATGCTCACAATTTCGATAGCCATACCAGTGATTTGGAAGAGATCTCCCAAAAAGTCTTTAGTGCTCATTTCGGCCAACTCTCCATCATCTTTCTTTGGCTGAGTGGCATGTATTTCGACGGTGCTCGTTTTTCCAATTATGAAGCATGGCTAAGCGATCCTACTCATATTGGGCCTAGCGCCCAAGTAGTTTGGCCAATAGTGGGCCAAGAAATATTGAATGGTGATGTGGGTGGGGGTTTATGAGGAATACAAAGAACCTCCGGTTTTTTTTAGATTTGGAGAGCATCTGAAATAACTAGTGAATTGTACACTATATTGTACGGCAATTGGTGCATTGGTCTTTGCAGCCTTAATGCTTTTTGCTGGTTGGTTCCATTATCACAAAGTTGCTCCAAAATTGGCTTGGTTCCAAGATGTAGAATCTATGTTGAATTACCATTTAGCAGGGCTACTAGGGCTTAGGTCTCTTTCTTAGGTAGGGCATCAAGTACATGTATCTTTACCAATTAACCAATTTCTAAACGCTGGAGTAGATCCTAAAAAGATCCCACTTCCTCATGAATTTCTTTTGAACCGGGATCTTTTGGCTGACCGATATTGCACACCACCATTTAGGTATTGCAATTCTTTTCCTGGTGAAGAGATTATTTAATTACAACCATAAGCAAATTTTTCAACTTATAATTCCTAATATAATCTAAGGTCATATTTAGATTTTGGCGTAAAATTTTTTATTGTCTAGTTTTACGTTATTAAGCATAACTCCAAATCTAATCGCTGGATCGAGTTGAAATTCATATAAAAATTCTGGAGGTGTTGATCTATGTTGGGGTAATGTTTAAGATGAATTAGATTATGAGAAGAACATGCAATATAAGTCAAAATAGATTGTATGAATTTTATTATCTACTTCCTTTTGACTCATGGACTTCCTATTTTGCAAGGATCCTTTTTCTACAATGATGTGGCAACTTGTTTTGGAAATCTCCTAGTTCTACAAAGATCTTTAACGGGCTACAATATAGTTTTCAAGGGTAGCAAGGTTCATAAATGTTTGAGAATCATCTATAAAGATCTTTAACGGGCTACAATATAATTTCCAAGTGTAGCAAGGATTCATAAATGTTTCAGAATCATTTTCTTATAAAGATTCCTTATTCATTCTAGCTACAACAATGAAGGAAGACTTTATAATTAATTCTACTTTCAGATCAAATTTTTTAGTCTATTTGAAACTTCTTAAATGTAACAAATCTGATTCTAACATATTTAGGATAATAATTTTTAAATTTTTATTATTTTCTTCTTAGTCTTTGAGTTATTATTACTTATTTTGGTCAATTGTAAGTTGGTCTCATATAAGTTCTCCTAAGGAGGACCCATTAAGGTTTATATAAGTCTAGAGTTAGTATAAATAAAGGTATAATCAAACATGCAAGTTAGATAATTTAAATTAATAAAACTTGTTATTTGTCGTACTTGTTGTGTGTTGGTGGGATATAAGTTCACCTTTTTTTTAGTTCTCTAAAAAATTAAAACGACTTATCGAAGAAAAATTCACTTCATGTTGTCATCCTATACTTATTGTTCGCGAATCAATATTCATTAGGTGGGGTTTTCTATTTCTAATAGTGTTGTTGCCTTAATACAAGTTGTTTTTGTGTCACACCTCTATCAAACCTAATTTACTTGGCTTTTCAGAAATTAGTGCGTATGAGTTGCATGATCACGAGGTTCACATCAATTAAAAGTTAGAGTTCAACCAAAGTTATTGTGAAGCACCCGAATTAGAAATTATAATACATAAATTTAGCTAATATAACAACAATTAACAATTCCTATACAAATATATATAGTACATTGTACAAATGACTAAGCTTAATTATTACTCATTAACAAGACTAACTTTCTTAATGCAATTTAACTTTGTTTCAAATCTTAATTGTCTTTTACTTTGACACCATTAATTCTACCTAAAGAATTAATCAACTCAACATTCTGATAATCAATATTTTAACACTAACCATTTTATCTTAGAAATCAATTAGTTAAACATCTCAGTCATTACATTTCTTGATGCCATCAATTCCATCCAAAGAATTAATCAACATAGTATTCCAGGTCATCAATATTTTTTATACCATCGCTTCCATTCTAAGAATTGATCAACTTAACATCCCAATTATCAATGTTTTTGATGCCATCGAATCTATTTTAAGAATCAATCAACTTAACATCCTAACCATCAATATTTTGATACCATTAATTGCATCTTAGAAGTTAATCACTTTTAACTCTGTTAGAAGTTAATCTCTATTTTGATACCATCAAGTGTTTTACAAGAATAACAAACTTTGTATACTAAATGTAACCTCAATAATTTAATTCATTTATCTAATAAGAATCAAGACACCTATATGATACTTATACAACCATATTATTCGATAGTTTCACCTATATTTAAGTAGTTTTTTGTCCATTTTTTATGTATAAAATGCCATGATATTCTTTATTTTATGTTTTGAAGGTACTTTTGGATGAAAGATGTAAAAAGGAGGTAATTGGAGGTAATTGGCAGATTTAACCTTCAATCGATGTTTTGTGTAAAACGTGAGCTCTAGAGATTGAAATAAAGTAATTCCAGTGGTATTAAAAAGCTAACATCTATACATTTTTATAAATCTAAGGCAAGAAAATAAAATAAGAAAAAGCATGGAAATCACAGCCTTCAAAGTCAAATCTTGCAATATGTCAATATTAACCTTTAGCCATTGCGAGTTGAATATTTGGAGCTAGAGAAGTCCAATTGATATAAGCTTTATTTTTTTTGGATTCTTGACTTAAAGGCCTATAAATGCTTCAAATTGTAGCAAAAAACAATGTTATATGGGGAATATATGCCTTTTCAAATATGATAGCTAAATTCTGTTTGCAAACTGGTTCCGTGAAGAAACGAGTTCAAATTATGTTCTAAAGCATCTAAACTGATATTCAAATTTTAAATTCAACAATTTAGCCCCTCTAAATCAAAGCTTGAAGATTTCATGCAAGGTTATTTTTTGTTTTTTTTATAAAAATAATTATTGGAGTACTGAAACGTAAACAATATACTTAAGGGGGACTATTTTGTAAAATAAATACTAGGGTTTCCTAGGATATAAAAAGAATGAAAGAAGAGAAAGACGGTAGCCAATCAAAAGGAGAAAAACATCCCTTTCCTCTAAGAAACCTGAAATCATCCATTCCTCCTTTTTTGTTAGTTTAATAAACATGCAAGACTAAACTTGTTTTCTTGATTACAAGGACATGAAAACCTTTGGATTTCAAGAATTGTGAAATTTATTTTACCTTTTCTTTTTAGTTTATATGATGAATACGTTTGTTCTTCTATGCTTATTTTTCTTATGATTGTTCATTTTAATTGCTAGAATAGATTCTAAGTTATTATTGTAGACAATGTATTACTAAGTTTGATATCAAAATCTGAGTTGTAGTATATAAACTTGTGAAGCAACTAAGTTTAATAATTATGGCGGATTTATATTATTAATCTTAGGGAGAACATTTAATCAAATTAAACATATACTGAGGATAATTATGTTTTCTTAATTAATCAACTTATCTAGTTCTTAAGGCTACCATCAAATTAAATTACTAGTGCGGACACTGCAGCAAATTTTGAAACCATTGTCAGGAAAGTAATACTGTTCATTTAAGATAGTAGTACTGTTCAAAACAGATGTTTTGGTGGTGTTAAGTATTAGTCTTTTATTTCCTGAAAGGAAATGATGTTTTAAATAGGACTAGTGGTAATCACTAGTCCCACCCTATTGAGGCTATATTTCTAGGGTTTTTAGGCAATTTTAGTTATCTAGCATAGGATTCTTATATAATTTGCATTGTTTTTTTTTTTATCTCTTGTGTAATTGGTTTCTTTTGAGTTTCTTGGAGGTTTTGCGCCTGTAACCCGTTCTACTAATTAGAGTCAAGTGCAGGTGCATCTCAAAATAGAAAACACTTTATGTAGGTTACAAAAGGAAGCTCGCTTCGACACTATTGTTGTTGCATGACAACAAACACTCAAGGAGCTTGTTGCTTCTAATGTGGAAAATCTACCATTGTGCGTTGGTTCTATACATTTTTTTTTGGTAAGTTGACGTATATTAAAAGAAAACGATACAAAGATTATAAGGGGCATACCCTAGATTTACAAAGAGAACAGAAACGTAAAACAACAGATGACTACATGCTAGCCACCGAACTGAAAACTCAAGACCTAACTTGGTTCGTTAGGGAAACTAATACAACCAGCTAAATATCAAATGAAGAATCTATGTTATTAACCCTCCAGGCTCGTTGGATTCTTTTATTTTCATTTGTTGGTAGAACGTTCCTCATCAAATCCAACTTATCACGGATGATACATTCAATTTGATGAAAGACCAAATTCTGAGTTCTAGATATTCCAGCAAAGGTCCTTGCATTCCTTTCTTGCCAGATATGATACACCGTCGCTGCAAAATTGAGTTTACGAGAAAAATTGACGAAACTTTTGCCATGCCAAGTGACAGTGGCCCATCGAATCCATTCATCCCATCCTTTTGTCATTCTTGGAATGTTGCATCTGTCACAAACATCCCACCAGATCGCTTTAGTATAGGAGCATTCAAAGAACAAGTGGTTGTGATCTTCGTTGTTGCGGAGACAGAGTGAGCATCTATTGCGACCATGTATACCAAATCGATGAAGTCTATCTTGAGTTGTGAGTTTCTGTTGGACAGCCACCAAAGAAGAAACGAATGTCTTGGAACAACATTCTTGAACCACACAATGTCATGCCATTCGACCATCGTATGATGAAATTTTAGTTGTTCCTAAGCTATTTTGATCGAGAATCTGTGATTTGGTGAATCCAGCCAAACAATCTCATCATTTTGCCCTATCATAGGATTAGAATTGAAAGGAATAGCTTCTACAATGGGGTGCCAGCCAATAACGTGAGTGGTAGGAATTTTCCATTCTGAGTTATGAATCAGCATATTCACCTTCGCGTTCTTTTCCATACCTGAATCATAGATGAATCTATCGCCGTAAGAATCTGCGAGCGGGCTGTGAGGATGCCAATTGTCAAACCATAGAGAAGTTGTCCTGCCTTCCCCTATGATGTACATCATCTTCGGTCATGCTAAGGATCTGAGCTTTAGAATCTTTCTCCATGCCCAAGAGCACTTCTATGGCATCGTGATTGTCCAGAAATTCCTACCTCGCAACAGATTACATCTGATCCAAGTAGACCAGATTGAGCCATCTAAGTCATTGCACAGGTTCCAAATGTGTTTCAACAAAGCAATCTTGTTCCATTCTGTTATCCTTTTTATTCCTAGCCCCCCCTCCTTTTTTGGAAGACATACTTGATCCCAAGCCACTTTAGCCCCAGTAGTTCTCATATCTGAACTTGACCAAAGAAAGGATCTCATAATTTGCTCCATATTTTTTATGACTTGCCCAGGTAAGAGGAAGAGAGATGCCCAATAGACCTGGATGGAAAATAAAACTGAATTAATCAGTTATACTCGTCCTGCATACGAGAGTGTTCTACAAGTCCAATGTCGAACTTTAGAGGTGATTCGATCCACGAGACCCTTACAATAAACAGCCTTTAGTCTCGACGAGATAAGAGGCACTCCCAAATATTTCATAGGGAGCTCCCCCTATGCAAACCCAAGAATACGAATAATTTCTTCCCTCTCAGCATTTAACACACCGCTTAAGAAGATGTCACTTTTATTTGGATTTGGATACAGACCTGATAGATCTTGAAACTTTGTGATCACAGTTTTGATCATATGAATTGAGTTTACATCTCCTTTGCTAAAAATCATCAAGTCGTCAGCAAAAAAAGATGAGAAATGTTGTCCTTCTTGCATCTCCAATGGAACTTGAAGTTTTGGTTGGCACTCATCTTGCAGAATAGCCCCGAAAGGATTTCCATACATAGGACAAACAAATATGGAGAAAGTGGATCCCCTTGTCGCAGCCCTCTCCCCCCTTGAAAATAACTTGCAAGCTCACCATTTACGTTGATAGAGAATTGACATGATGTAACACAAACCATAATCCAATCAATGATTGTTCTAGGGAATCCCATTTTTCTTAACGTAGTGATGTAACCATATTATTCGATAGTTTCACCCATATTTACCTAATGTTTTGTCCATGTTTTATATGTAAAATGCCTTGATATTCTTTGTTTTATGTTTTGAAGGCACTTTTGGATGAAAAATGCAAAAAGGAGTAAATTGGAGATAATTGGCAGATTTGACGTTCAGTCGATGTTTTGTGCAGAGCGTGAGTTCTAGAGATCAAAATGAAGTGATTCTAGTGGCTCTAAAAAGCTAACATCCATACCTTTCTGGAAATGTAATGCAAGAAAAATAAGAAGAGGAAGATCATGGAAATCACATTCTTCAAAGTCAAATCTCGTATTCTGCCACTGTTGACCTTTGTCCATTCAAAATTCCATATCTGGAGCTATAGAAGTCCAATTGATGCAAACTCAATTGTGTTGGATTCCTGACTCAAAGGTCTAGAAACGCTCCATGTTTCAGCCAAAAAAGATGTCAGATGAGGGCGATATGATTTTTCAAAGATGACAACTGAATTCTGCCAGCAATCAGGTTTCATGAAGAAATGAGTCCAAATTATGTTTCAAAGCTTCTAAACTATCATCCAAGTTATAATTTCAGCAATTTAGCCCCTCTAGTAAATCAATCTAGAAGGTCAAGAAAAGTAACTACCAACCTCAATCCACCAACCTCAAATCACCAGCCACAAACCAGCTGCAAGTTGGAATGCTGTCATTGTCAAAGAAGGAGGCTACAATGGTGGGTTGTTTGTGGTGACTACTAATGTCAAAGTTTGGCATGTTTGGCAGCTACCATTATTGATAAAGAAGCAAGAGGAGCTGCCATTGAAGCCTATATATAGACACCAAGAGAGCCAAGAAAGGAGAGGAGTGAGTGCAATAGAATCAAAGAAAGGTGGTAGCAACTAGAAGTGAAGAAACACAAACTCTCCTCTCTACATACTAGAAATAATGCTTTCTTTTATCTTTAGGAGTAGTTATTCAATAGATATGCAAGGCTAAGCTCTTTTCTTGGTTGCAAGGACGCAAAAACTTTCAGATTTCAAGAACTGTGAGATTTATTCTTCATTTATTTTCAGTTTGTATTATGAATGAGTATGATTGTTTTCCTATGCATGTTTTCTATGATTGTTGTTGATAATTGCTAGAGCGGACTCTAAGTTATTATTGTGAACAATCTATTGCTAAGTTTGATATCAAAACCGGAGTTAGGGTATATAAACTTGTGAAGCAACTAAGCTTGATAATTGTGGCAGAACTACGTTATTAAACTTAGGGAAAACATTCGATCAAAGCAACACAAGCAGACAACTTGGTTGTTAAGATTAATGAATTTATCTAGATCTTAAGGCTGCCATTAGATTAAATCATTAGTGCGGACACTGTGATTATTTGTTGGTTAGGGCTAGTTATACGGCGGATCCGTTAATGAACCAAAGTTAAGAAAAGATAAAAATTCAGAATATAAACTGGAGTTTCATTTTAAGGATCAGTTCTGATTTCTGTAGGTGAATGTGTGCTTGTGACCAAGGTTTGTTTTCTTGATAAATTTCAGTTTTAATTGATCGTGTTCACTAGTTTAATTTCTTCCATATTTTAGATTATCACAAATCAAAACCCCCCAATTACATAACGTATAGCATAAAAATCTGAACTAAATCTTCCTCGTGGGATCGATCCCTTGCTTGCTCTATACTATCTTGTGTGATTTAAGTGTAAGGGTAATTAATTTGTGCGACCGCGACATCGCAACAAATTTTGGCGCCGTTGCCGGGGAGGTAATTTTAGTTGATTCTTGTGCTTGTACTATTATTTTTAGTTGCTGTGATTTTGTATTTATATTTCTAAAAAAAAAAACAAATTTTTTGCTTGCGGTAGTACTGTTCAAAACAGAATTGTTTGTGGAATTAGGTTTCAGATTTTCTTTTCCTAAAGGAAAAAGATGTTCTAAACAAGACTAGTAGTACACTACTAGCCCCATCCTATTGAGGCCAAATTTGACTTTTTTCTAATGTTTTTAGGTAGTTTTAGTTTTCTAGCGTTGGATTTTCATATAATTTGCATTACTTTTTTATCTCTTCTGTGGTTTCTTTCTTTTGAGTTTTCTTAGCAATTGATGCCTGTGACCCGTTCTACTAATCAAATTCAAGTGCAGGTTGATTTTGAAATAGAAAGCACTTTACGCAGGTTAAGAAAGGAAGCTCGCCTTAACACTATGGCTATTGCACGACAACAAACACTCAAGGAGCTTGCTGCTCCTAATATGGAAAATCAGCCACTATGCATAAACATTGACAATAATGTAAACTTTGAGCTCAAATCTGGTTTTATACATTTGTTACCAACATTTAATGGTCTTGCAGGAGAAGATCCTCATACTCATCTTAAGGAGTTCTATATGGTTTGTGTTGGCATGAAACCGAATGGAGTTGATGAAGAACAAGTTAAGTTAAAAGCTTTCCCTTTCTCTTTAAAAGGGGCAGCAAAGGCATGGCTTTTCTCTATTCTCCCAGGATCTATTGGAACTTGGAATGCAATGAAGAAGATTTTCCTTGAGAAGTATTTCCCAGCATCTCGAGTTGCCAACATAAGAAAAGAAATATATGGGATTCGGCAATCTCATGGAGAGACACTCTCCGAGTATTGGGAAAGATTTGAGCAACTATGCATTCAATGCTCTCATCATCAAATACCCGATCAACTGCTCATTCAATATTTCTATGAAGGACTGATGCCTACTGACCGTAGTATCATTGATGCTGCAAGTGGAGGCGCATTGGTGGATAAGACACCTGAGGCTGCACGCCAATTGATCTCAAACATGGCAGCTAACTCAAAACAGTTTGACACTCGTGGAGACTTCTCTAACAAACGAGTAAATGAGGTAAGTATCTCTAACCTTAAAAATCAAGTTAATGATCTTACTTCTCTTGTGCGTTCTTTGGCTTGTGGAAATGTGCAACAAGTGAAAGTTTGTAGCATATGCTCCTTACAAGGACATACTTCGGATATGTGCCCAACAATGCAAGAAGATTACATTGAACAAGCTCATGCAATTGATGGAGCATTCAACGGACAACCCCAGCGTAAATATGATCCCTTTTCCAACACGTACAATCTCGGATGGAGAGATCATCCCAACTTACGCTATGGCAACCCATCCTAACAAGGCAATCAAGGCTGACAATTCCATCCCCATGGATTTCAACCCCAACAGAATTATCAAACAAGACAACCCCTTCCATTCACAAACTCCAATGTTACGGGGTCGTCATCCAATGATGATCTTCGTGAGATGATGAAAAATTTAGCTTCTAATACTGTTACCTTGCAACAAAATATCATGTCTTTTCAATAGGAAACAAGGTCAAGTATTCACAACTTGGAGAAGCAAATGGGGCAAGTAGCTTCAAGTGTAGGGAAATTGGAGGCACAAATGAATGGAAAATTGCCTTCCCAAGCATTGAATCCAAAAGAGAATGTTAGTGCGATCATGCTGAGAAGTGGGAAAGAACTTGAAGAGAAAAGGTCAAAACAAATTGAGATGGAGGAAGAAGAAGAGATAGAAACTGAATTGAGTACAAAGAAGGAACATCATCCTTCTCCACAAACTAAAACATCGACCAACTCTCTAAAGGTACCCACTCAATGAATTCTAGTTTTAAAGCAATTCCACCCTTTCCTGTTAGTTCTTCTAGGTCAAAGAAAGAGGACAAAGAAAAAGAAATTTTAGAGATTTTCAAGAAAGTAGAACTCAACATTCCTTTGCTTGATGCTATCAAGCAAATTCCCAAGTATGCCAAATTTTTAAAGGAGTTGTGTACTACCAAGAGAGCTTTCAAACTGAAAGGTCATGAAATGGTAAGTATAGGTGAAGTTGTGTCTGCTATTGTTCAAAAGAATATGCCTTTAAAGCAAAAAGACCCAGGTGCGTTTACTATCTCATGTGTTATTGGTAATGCTAGTTTTAAAAGAGCTTTATGTGATTTAGGTGCATCCATTAGTGTTATGCCTAAACATGTTTATGATTCTCTTAGTCTGGAACCTTTGAATAAAACTAGCATTGTAATACAACTTGCAGATCGTAGTTTTGTTTACCCACTTGGTGTGATAGAAGATGTCCTAGTCAAGATTGATAGTTTGGTTATTCCATGTGATTTTTATATTCTTGATATGGAACATGATTCTTGTGATTTATCAACCAGCACTCCTATATTATTTGGGAGACCATTCTTGAAAACTGCCAACACAAAGATTGATTGTGGTAAGGATACCTTGTCCATGGAGGTAGGAGATGAAAAAATTGAATTCAATTTTCATGATGCAATGAAATATCCTTATAGCAATGTTTATTCTATCACATGCTATGACCAAATTGATAAGTGTGTGCAGCAAGTTTGTGATTTTGATTGTGAAGATGGATTAAGCATAGCTTTGAGCTATGGCTATGATTTTACCAAGATAGAAGAGATGGAGAGGCACATATGTGTTCCCCAAAACATGCACGAATCAGTATTGGCCTTACAAGCTTTACAAACCGTTCCCCATGGTAATGTCTTTATTGATTTATTACTCTCACATAAAAAGCTTTTGCCATCTATTTTACAGGCCCCCGAGTTAGAATTAAAACCTTTGCCCAATAATTTGAAGTATGTATTCATTGGCGACAACAATACACTTCCCGTTATCATAGCAAAAGGTTTGACTAGTATACAAGAGGAAAAACTTGTGAAGTTGTTGTGTGATCACAAAATGGCCATTGGATGGACTTTAGCTGACATCAAGGGCATTAGTCCCTCAATGTGTATGCATCACATTCTATTGGAGGACAACGCAAAACCAACAAGGAAAATGCAAAGGAGGTTGAACCCACCTATGATGGAGGTAGTGAAAGCTGAAATTTTAAAACTGTTAGATGCAGGAGTCATTTACCCCATCACTGACAGTAAATGGGTAGCACCAATCCATGTGGTGTCTAAAAGGACCAGAATCACGTTGGTGAAAAACAAAAATGATGAGCTCATTCCTACTCGCATCTCTAGTGGATGGAGAATGTGTGTTGATTACAGAAAGCTCAATCTTTCTACACGCAAAGATCATTTCCCATTACCATTCATAGATCAAATGCTTGAACGCCTAGCAGGTAAGTCTTTTTATTGCTTTCTTGATGGATATAGTGGATACAATCAGATTGTTATTAATCCTGAGGATCAAGAAAAAACTACATTTACTTGTCCATTTGGTACATATGCATATAGGAGAATGCCTTTTGGTCTTTGTAATGCTCCTGCAACTTTTCAAAGATGCATGATGAGTATTTTTCTGACTATGTTGAAAGAATAATTGAGGTTTTTATGGATGATTTCACGGTGTATGGTGATTCTTTTGATAAATGTCTAGAAAATTTATCTTTGATCCTAAAAAGGTGCATTGAAACAAACCTTGTCTTGAACTATGAAAATTGTTATTTTATGGTAGAACAAGGAATAGTTCTTGGGCATGTTGTGTCTTCACGTGGATTACAAGTTGATAAAGCTAAGATAGATGTTATTTCATCATTGCCTTACCCCTCATGCGTGAGGGAAGTTCATTCTTTTCTAGGTCATGCAGGTTTTTATCGACACTTTATCAAAGATTTCTCGAAGATTACAGCACCTATGTGCAGACTATTAGCCAAAGAAATTGATTTTGTGTTTGATCAAGCTTGTAAAGATGCCCATGATGAGCTTAAGAGATGTGTCACATCTGCCCCTATCATCCAACCACCAAATTGGGATGAACCTTTTGAGATAATATGTGATGCGAGTGACTATGCAGTAGGAGTTGTGCTTGGGCAAAGAATTGGGAAGAATTTGCATGTTATCGCCAACTCTTCTCGCATGTTGGATGGAGCACAATGCAATTACCATACAACTGAAAAGGAACTTTTTGCAGTGGTGTTTGCTTTTGAAAAATTCAGGTCATATTTACTTGGTACAAGAGTCATTTTTTTTACTAACCATGCAGCTCTTAAGTATCTTTTGAAGAAGAAGGAGTCCAAATCAAGACTGATTAGGTGGATCTTACTTTTACAAGAATTCGATCTTGAGATCAAAGACAAAAAAGGTGCCGAAAACCATGTGGCTGATCACTTGAGTCGACTAAGGACCGAGGATATTCCAACTAAAACAATAAGAGAAACATTTCCTGATGAACAGTTGTATATGTTGCACTCCTCTACAAGACCATGGTATGCTGATTTGGTGAACTATTTAGTCACCAAAGAATTGCCTCCAAGTTTGTCTACATCCCAAAAGGACAAGTTACGAGCTGATGCTAAATATTATTTTTGGGATACTCCTTACTTGTGGAAATTTTGTGTGGATCAAGTAGTAAGAAGATGTGTAGCACAAGATGAATTTCATTCCATTCTCACTTTTTTTTATTCTTATTCTTGTGGTGGGCATTTTGGAGCAAAAAGAATAGCCCATAAGGTACTTGAAAGTGGTTTCTATTGGCCTTCTATTTTTAAAGATACATATCACTTCTGCAAATCATGTGAAAAATGCCAAAGAACAAGTAATATCACTCATAAAAATCAAATGCCTTTAATAAATATTCTTGTAAGTGAAATTTTTTATGTTTGGGGTATTGACTTTATGGGTCCATTTCCTTCTTCTTTTGGAAATCTTTATATTCTTCTTGCTGTTGATTATGTGTCCAAATGGATTGAGGCGAAAGCCACACGAACTAACGATGCTAAGGTTGTTTTAGATTTTGTCAGGACTCACATATTTGATAGGTTTGGCATCCCTAAAGCTATCATCAGTGATCGTGGCACTCATTTCTGCAATCTTTCCATGGAAGCATTGCTACGCAAATATCACGTGACTCATCGAACATCCACAGCATATCATCCGCAAACGAATGGCCAAGCTGAAATTTCCAATCGAGAAATTAAGTCCATTTTAGAGAAAACAGTGCAACCTAACCGACGAGATTGGAGTCTACGCCTTGGAGATGCACTTTGGGCTTATAGGACTGCTTATAAATCACCTAAAGGAATGTCACCTTATAGAATGATTTATGGGAAAGCATGTCATCTACCGGTGGAGCTTGAACACAAAGCTTTTTGGGCCATTAAACAATGCAACATGGATTATGATGCTGCTGGGATTGCAAAAAAATTGCAACTGCAAGAGTTGGAAGAAATTTGAAATGATGCTTACGAGAATGCAAGGATTTACAAAGAAAAGACTAAGAATCTTCATGATCGAATGCTTACAAGAAAGGAATTTCATGTTGGAGACAAAGTCCTTTATCATTCGCGTTTGAAACTTTTTCCTGAAAATTTGCGCTCTCGTTGGATTGGACCCTTTGTTGTTTCTAATATTTTTCCTTATGGTGCAGTTGAAATTACAAGTTTAGAAACCAGCAAAGTACTCAAGGTCGATGAACATCGTTTGAAACCTTTCTATGAAGGTTGGACGAAAGAACTCACCGCTTCTGTAGAGTTAGCTGAACCAATCTATGAAGAATGAGCATGCCACATGTCAAGCCAATGACATAAAACAAAAGCGCTTACTGGGAGGCAACCTAGAACAAAAAAAAAAATATATCAGATTTGCTTTCTTTTTCCTTATCTTTTACTTTTTTGTATTTTAATTTATTTTCTGTCATTCTCTTATGTTCCTTTGCTTTTATTTCAACATTGAGGACAATGTTGTGTTTTAAGTGTGGGGGTATTGGGAGAATTTTTATTTTCTTATTTTAGTTTTCTTTCTTGTTCAAAAAAAAATTATGTTTGATCTTTTTAACTCCCATTGGTTTTTGAGAATATGAGTATTATGTATGAGAATTAATTGAGATAGATGAAGAGATAAATCAAATGAAAGAGTATGCATGCAAATTTTAAGGTTTAATTGGTTTAGGGATTGACTTTGAGAATATGTCATGTTGATTTTATAGTGTTATACCACTGCAAGTTTTTGAGCCTTCAACATTGTATTCTTTGAGTGTGCATTCTTTCAATGATATGTATCTCTAAAACTTGCTTCATATCTTATTGAGATTATATTCCATTACAAATATATATGAAGATGATAAAGGCAATAGGAATTTTAAAGCACTTGAACCAAAAAGCCAACCTAAAGCATATTATCCTTAGTGAGCCCCTTTTGAGCTTGTTTATCTTTTCTTTGCTTTATCCATGTATAAGCCTTAACTTTATATATATTTTCCTTTTCTCCTGGCCAAGGATTAGTAGAGCATGTACTTGTGATACTTCATGGAATTATGGTTGGAAATTATGTGAAAAGACAGAAGAAGTGATGCTTGATGAAAAGATGGGCAAAATTACAAAAAAAAAAGAAGAAAAAAAAATGTTCCTTTATGTTCTTAAGATTTTATGCTTAAAATCAAAAGCAGTTAAGCATTGGTGATTAAAGATGAAAAATTTATGAGCTTTGATGGAATATCTTGTTTGAAATATCATTTTTCAGAATGCTCTACTTTCTTTGATTGGAACCTTTTCTTTTACTCTCTTTTAACTCACCTTAACCTTAGCCCCATTACAACCGGAAAATAAGACCTTTTGATTCATGCATTGTTTGTAATATATTAGTAATGGAGATGAGATTGAAAAGCAAGCTTATGGTAGAACATACTCTTTGATTGAATTTGAGAGATTTAGACACATAAACCCTAAACACATTAGTGTTGGAGTGTATATCAATGAGAGGACCTATCACTTTGGCATGGCATAGATTTCATTTAAATCCCGATGATTGATTGAATTTTGAAGTTTGCATGTAAACAAATTCATAAAAATTTATTTATTTTATCCTTTTTTATTATATTCTTATTTATAATGCCTGTACTCTTGGACATTGATGGGAGATTAAGAGATTGATCATGGTTATTTTCAATTTAATTTTATTTATCCTTTCTCGAGGACGAGAAAGAGCTAAGTGTGGGGGTATTTGATGTAACCATATTATTCGATAGTTTCACCCACATTTACCTAATGTTTTGTCCATATTTTATATGTAAAATGCCTTGATATTCTTTGTTTTATGTTTTGAAGGCACTTTTGGATGAAAAATGCAAAAAGGAGTAAATTGGAGATAAATTGCTAGATTTGACATTCAGTCGATGTTTTGTGCAGAGCGTGAGTTCTAGAGATCAAAATGAAGTGATTCTAGTGGCTCTAAAAAGCTAACATCCATACCTTTCTGGAAATATAATGCAAGAAAAATAAGAAGAGGAAGATCATGGAAATCACATCCTTCAAAGTCAAATCTCGTATTCTGCCACTGTTGACCTTTGTCCATTCAAAATTCCATATCTGGAGCTATAGAAGTCCAATTGATGCAAAATCAATTTTGTTGGATTCCTAACTCAGAGGTCTAGAAACGCTCCAATTTTCAGCCAAAAACGATGTCAGATGAGGGCGATATGATTTTTCAAAGATGACAACTGAATTCTGCCAGCAATCAGGTTTCGTGAAGAAATGAGTCCAAATTATGTTTTTTTATGACTTGCCCAGGTAAGAGGAAAAGAGATGCCCAATAGACCTGGATGGAAAATAAAACTGAATTAATCAGTTGTACTCGTCCTGCATACGAGAGTGTTCTACAAGTCCAATGTCGAACTTTAGAGGTGATTCGATCCACGAGACCCTTACAATAAACAGCCTTTAGTCTCGACGAGATAAGAGGCACTCCCAAATATTTCATAGGGAGCTCCCCCTCTGCAAACCCAAGAATACGAATAATTTCTTCCCTCTCAGCATTTAACACACCGCTTATGAAGATGTCACTTTTATTTGGATTTGGATACAGACCAGATAGATCTTGAAACTTTGTGAGCACAGTTTTGATCATACGAATTGAGTTTACATCTCCTTTGCTAAAAATCATCAAGTCGTTAGCAAAAAAAAGATGAGAAATGTTGTCCTTCTTGCATCTCCAGTGGAACTTGAAGTTTTGGTTGGCACTCATCTTGCAGAATAGCCCCGAAAGGATTTCCATACATAGGACAAACAAATATGGAGAAAGTGGATCCCCTTGTCTCAGCCCTCTCCCCCCTAGAAAATAACCTGCAAGCTCACCATTGACATGATGTAACACAAACCATGATCCAATCAATGACTGTTCTAGGGAATCCCATTTTTCTTAACGTAGTGTCAACAAAATCTCACCAAACCGAGTCATAAGCCTTCATCAGATCTACTTTCATAGCACAACGGACAAGTCCCATAGATTTATGATAGCCTTTCATTAGTTCCTGAGACAAAAGAATGTTGTCGCTGATTCTCCGTCCAGAGATAAAAGCAGTCTGATACGGACCTACTAAGGATGGCAAAACAGCTTTGATTCTCCCTTGTAAGTGAAAGAAGTTTATTTCTATGTTGTCTTCCATTTACTGATTTGTGAAAGTAGCCAGTATTCTGATCCCCCAAGCTAAGCCACTGTATCCTTGACTTCTGTTTGAAAAAACTCTCTTCATTCTTGACGATAGAAGCGTAGTTACGTACAATATCCCTTTCTCGAATGCACAAAGTTGGATTCCCATGCGCTGTATGTAGAGCCTGTTGAGCCTTATCCATTTCATCTTTTGCATCTTTGACTCTATCTGAAATGTTGGAGAAGTGAGTCATATTGAAAAGTTTCAATTCCCGTTTTAGTTTTCCTAGCTTGCAACACAGCTGATACATTGGACAACCCCCCGAATTGTGTTCCCATACTTTCCTCAACAAGGGCATGAACTCATCATGGTCCATCCACATATCAAAGAATCTGAATGGTTTCTTTATATTCTGATCATTACTAGTAACCTTTACCACCTTAGGAGAATGGTCTGACATACCCGATGGCAAAAATCTCACTTCCGAAAATGGGAAGTTCAGATTCCATTTCTCATTGACAAGCACTCTATCTAGTTTCCGCATAATCAGATTCTCAGGACATTGATTCGACCAAGTATAATGCAGGCCTGAATATCGAAGATCATCCACTTTCGCTTCTTGAATACATGTTTCCAATCTGTCCATATGACCAGCCCACGAAGTAGACCCTCCTAACCTCTCTGATTGGTAGCGGATAGCATTAAAGTCACCCATAAGAATCCATGGGCTGGATTCCCATCCATCACTAGGACTCACTATATCAGACCATAATGCCTCACGTAAGGAAGCGTTATTGTCTCCGTAAATAATTGAAGCATTGAAAAAGATATTGGTAGCTAATATAGTGACACAAACATGAATAGCCTGGTCTGACATTCCGAGGACATCAACCTTCACCACATCAGCATTCCAACAAACCCAAATATGACCACGACAAGAGAAATCATAATTATACATGGACCAATTACGCAGAAGAAGTTGAGAAACATTATATTTATTCTCGTCTCTAACTCGAGTTTCAATCAAACCGAAAAGAGTCATCCTCTCTTGATGGATGAGCTGACGCAATGCTGAATGCTTTATGGGATCATTCAAACCTCTTACATTCCAACATCCAATAATCATAAGAAAATAGAGAGGAGTACAAAGAGCAACACAAAGATTACCTCGACGTGCCCCCAGGCGAGGAGACAGATTTCTTATTCTTCTTTGAAGAGTTTTTCGAACCCTTTTTCTTTTTCTCTAGAGAGTCTCTAGCCTTAATAGCCAACTGATTAACAGTTTCCCTTTCGGTGGAATTTAGAGTTTGTGGGCTTGTCGGGATTGGTGACGTCACAGAATTGCTCTTGGGCATGGAGAAAGATTCTAAAGCTCAGATCCTTAGCATGGCCGAAGATGAAGTACATCATAGGGGATGGCAGGACAACTTCTCTATGGTTTGACAATTGGCATCCTCACAGCCCGCTCGCAGATTCTTACGGCGACAGATTCATCTATGATTCAGGTATGGAAAAGAACGCGAAGGTGAATATGCTGATTCATAACTCAGAATGGAAAATTCCTACCACTCACGCTATTGGATGGCACCCCATTGTAGAAGCTATTCCTTCCAATTCTAATCCTATGATAGGGCAAAATGATGAGATTGTTTGGCTGGATTCACCAAATCACAGATTCTCGATCAAAATAGCTTGGGAACAACTAAGATTTCATCATACGATGGTCGAATGGCATGACATTGTGTGGTTCAAGAATGCTGTTCCAAGACATTCGTTTCTTCTATGGGTGGCTGTCCAACAGAAACTCACAACTCAAGATAGACTTCATCGATTTGGTATACATGGTCCCAATAGATGCTCACTCTGTCTCCGCAACTACGAAGATCACAACCACTTGTTCTTTGAATGCTCCTATACTAAAGCGATCTGGTGGGATGTTTGTGACAGATGCAACATTCCAAGAATGACAAAAGGATGGGATGAATGGATTCGATGGGCCACTATCACTTGGCATGGCAAAAGTTTTGTCAATTTTTCTCGTAAACTCAGTTTTGCAGCTACAGTGTATCATATCTGGCAAGAAAGGAATGCAAGGACCTTTGCTGGAATATCTAGAACTCAGAATTTGGTCTTTCATCAAATTGAATGTATCATCCGTGATAAGCTTGATTTGATGAGGAACGTTCTACCAACAGATGAAAATAAAAGAATCCAACGAGCATGGAGGGTTAATAACATAGATTCTTCATTTGATATTTAGCTGGTTGTATTGGTTTCCCTAACGAATCAAGTTAGGTCTTGAGTTTTCAGTTCGGTGGCTAGCATGTAGCCATCTGTTGTTTTACGTTTCTGTTCTCATTGTAAATCTGGGGTATGCCCCTTATAATCTTTGTATCGTTTTCCTTTAATATATACGTCAACTTACCAAAAAAAAAAGGGATTGGTGACGTCCACTCCTTATCAGTTCGTTCCCCATCTGTATCACCTCCCATTGCATCAATATCTACATTCAGCTCATGACTATTAATGAAAAGAACCTGGTTCACGATCGCACAATCAGATGTATTGGAGATGGCTAAACTTTGATCTGAAGCAGTACATGTACCCCCCTGCTCCTGCTTCATGTCTCCTTGTGAACTCTTCAAAACAAGAGGAGATGTAGGATTTTCATCTTCATAACAATCAGCATTGCTCACATCTGATGCAGCCTTCTCATTCATATTACAATCAGAAATATTTGTACCAGATGTCGAACAACTATTCTTATTACAGTTACGCACTTTAGATGCCAGTATCTTCGCGATTATTCCCAAGCTTTCTTTGTCCTTAAGCTTTTCTCCTCAACCCATGTAACAAGCGTTGGGTCAATAGCTCCCAAGTTAGTTGACTTTAGGGTATTAGGTGTTAAAACACCTGAGAAATCCTCTTTTTTTCGAGACCTGCAAAAAGAGAGAGAGATCTAGAGAGAGAGAGAGATTAGAGATCAAACTGTCGGAGCTAGATCTACTCCGTCCACCGTTGGATCATCCTCATTTCTTACTATGCTGTTCATTCTAGCCTTCTAGAAACATGGATCGAATGGATCTTCATTCCAATCAACGAGGTGGGAGATATGGATCTTGTAATATTTCTACTGTTCTGCATTTTTAGTTGCAGCAGCGTTAATTGGGTTTTGTTGAAGCTTGATCTTCTTTGTTCACCGTTGGATCGTCACCATTTTTTAGTATGTTGTTCGTCAGAACATACTCTACAGCTTGACCGCACGGATCATCATTCCAAGCAATAATCGCGAAGATACTGGCCTCATAATTCTGTAATTCTCTTCTCCCTTCATGAACAAATCTGAATCTTGTTGTTTCTGAGATTACATTGTTGTTGTTTCTGAGCTTAGGTTACGTCTTAGACTCAGTTTCTCTTCTTAGAATTTGGTATCTCTAGTATTTGTATGCTGCCAAAATGTCCTTATGTTCTGCTGTGGATTCTGTTCCAATGGTTACCTCTAACAATGAACAACACAATGAAGTCAAGTCTGGATATATATTAAGATTAGAGCTACAAGATATGTTGAACAGCCATGGGATGAGGATTTCTCAGTTTACTAGTGTTAATCAAGCTGATTCTAAAGCTAGCATAGAGAAGAAACACTCTAATTCCCAAGCTTCTAATGTTGTTTCAGAAATGAATCATATGTTGGGTTCTAAAGTTGATGAGTTGAAGGTAGGGTCTCAGAAACAAGACCAGCAAAGCCTTCGCCCCAAATTGAATTTTTTAAATGCTTTGAAGGGTTCTGATGTTGATAACAATGAGGGTAGCAAGAACCTTGGTATTTCTCTAGTTCGTAATCTGCATTTTGCTCCCCCTGCTATGACTGATGGTCGTGTGACAGTAGCTCCTCCACTTGATGTGTTTGAGGATGGCTGCGAACTTTGGAAATCCACCATAGTTGGTCATTTTGTGGGTCAGAAATTACCATATCCCGTTGTTAATTCTATTGCCAAAAGAATCTGGGGCTCCTACGGTCTATCAGAAGTTTTATCTTCGGATAATGGTTTCTTCCTATTCACTTTTGATTCTGTTGATCATGCCACTAATGTGCTGGAAAGAGCCCCATGGCACATGGCAAGCAGACCTTTGGTGCTTAAACGTTGGCAACCAAACATGCAATTTTTGAAAGGTGATTTGGTCAAAGTTCCGGTATGGGTTAGGCTGTATAATGTTCCTCTTGAGTATTGGACTATTAAGGGGTTGAGTTGTGTAGCGAGTGCTATTGGGGTTCCTCTTCATGCTAATCAAACTACATTGTTGCGTCAAAGGCTTAGCTACGCAAGAGTTTGTGTTGAGATTGATGCTACGAAGACGCTAGTTAAGGAATACGACCTTCGCTGTCCAATTGGGTTATTCATAACAATTTCAGCTGATTACGAATGGATACCATCGAAGTGCAATAATTATAATGTCTGTGGACACACGACAGCGATATGTGCTACTAATAATGGTGAAAATCTTACAATGGAGGCAGAGGGTAAGAGGAAAGTAGGAGCTGCGAACTCTAAATCTGCGGATAAACAGCAGAATCAGTTTCAATGGCAGGTAGTTGCTAAACGAAATAAGGGTTCTGTGAGTGGTGATAAATAACCCATTTGGACAGCGAAGGTCGTATTCCTTAACCAGCGTCTTCGTAGCATCAATCTCAACACAAACTCTTGCGTAGCTAAGCATTTGACGCAACAATGTAGTCTGATTAGAATGAAGAGGAACCCCAATAGCACTCGCTACACAACTCAACCCCTTAATAGTCCAATACTCAAGAGGAACATTATACAGCCTAACCCATACCGGAACTCTGACCAAATCACCTTTCAAAAATTACATGTTCGGTTGCCAACGTTTAAGCACCAAAGGTCTGCTTGCCATGTGCCATGGGGCTCTTTCCGGCACATTAGTGGCATGATCAACAGAATCAAAAGTGAATAGGAAGAAACCATTATCCAAAGATAAAACTTCTGATAGACCGCAGGAGCCTCAGATTCTTTTGGCATTTGGCAATAGAATTAACAACGGGATATGGTAATTTCTGACCCATAAAATGACCAACTAGGGTGGATTTCCAAAGTTCGCAGCCATCCTCAAACACATCAAGTGGAGGAGCTACTGTCACACGACCATCAGTCATAGCAGGGGGAGCAAAATGCAGAGTACAAACTAGAGAAATACCAAGGTTCTTGCTACCCTCATTGTTATCAACATCAGAACCCTTCAAAGCATTTAAAAAATTCAATTTGGAGCTAAGGTTTAGCTGAGACCCTACCTTCAACTCATCAACTTTAGAACCCAACACATGATTCATTTCTGAAACAACATTAGAAGCTTGAGAATTAGAGTGTTTCTTCTCTATGCTAGCTTCAGAATTAGCTTGATTAACACTAGTAAACTGAGACATTCTCATCCCATGGCTGTTCAACATATCTTGTAGCTCTAATCTTAATATATGTCCAGACTTGACTTCATTGTGTTGTTCATTGTTAGAGGTAACCATTGGAACAGAATCCACAGCAGAACATAAGGATATTATGGCAGCATACAAATACTAGAGATACCAAATTCTAAGAAGAGAAACTGAGTCTAAGAAGTAACCTAAGCTCAGAAACAACAACAACGTAATCTCAGAAATAACAAGATTCAGATTTGTTCATGAAGAAAGAAGAAAATTACAGAATTACGAGGCCTGTATCTTCGAGGTTATTGCTTGGAATGATGATCCGTGCGGTCAAGCTGTAGAGTATGTTTTGACGAACAACATACAAAAAAATGGTGAATGAAGAAGATCTCTAACATTTGCTACTAACATTCAATGGTCTTACAAGAGAAGATCCCTATACTCATCTCAAGAAGTTCCATATGGTTTGTATTAACATAAAACCGGATGGAGTTGATGAAGAATGATTGTGCATCAAAAGTGTCATTAAGTCTCTTGTTTTACATATGTATTTATTGTTTTTATTTGGTTGTTTTTATAATAATTGATGTGTTTTTTAGTAATGAAGTTTGTTTTAATGTTTTGATAGGTTTTTGGAGCTTAAATGAATTAATTCAGAAAATTCAACGTCGGAATTCAGAACAAAGAATTGAAGAGACATTTAGTTGAAGATTAAAGCAAATCTTGGTTCAAATAAGTGCTCCAAATTTGTCCCAAAAATCAATTCTATTCCAATTCTAGAAAAGAATATCATATGATTTATTTTAAGCCCAAACTTGCCTTATGTTGTGTGCAAACTTCAACCATTAAACACTCAAGGTTTCAATGTCAATCTTAGCCCAAATAATAAGTACATTTGTATACTTATTTGATGCTCAAATTCAGCCCAAAAATCAGTCCCAAATCAGCCCTAAATCAACCCCAAATCAACCTTCAAATCAACCCAAACACAATCCATGATCTTACATGTTCACACAACAAATAACAATTGATTTATTTTGGGTAATCCATTGATCCAAGAAGGCAAGCACATGGATGGAAAGCTGGAGGGGATATTTTAACATTATTTTGGGTCAAAAAGAAGAAGGAGACACCTCATAAATAAGGAAGAAAAACGTGCACCAAAGTAGTTGTAAAGCTGTCTTGATTTGATTTTTCAGAACACCTTTCGGTGTTTTGCCCATAACTTTTGACTCAGGTGTCCAAATGAGCTGTTCTTTAATGATCTGGAAAGGTGACAGAATTGCCTATAAATATGTCTCTAATAGACTTCTCCAAAAAAAGCTTCGAAGAGGGTCGAATTGCTGTCCAAAGTTAGAGTCAGATTTGTGTCCGAATTTTTCTGAAATTGTATTGTGTTCTTCTTTATAGATTTCGGTTCTTTAGTTTGTAAAACTTATTTTTTCAGTTGGATTCAAGTTCTTTCATGTTTATTGAAGTGTTCTTATATATAATCATGGTTGGCTAAACTCTTTCTTGGATCCAAATCAAGGATAATGGTGATTGAGGTGAGTTCTTTAGGATATGAATGAATCTTAATGTTTATCTTCTTATTTTCTTCATGAATGATTTATTATTGTAAAGAAATTTTAGAAATCATTTAGGTAATGTTATAATCTTGAATTTTTATGCACAAACTTTAGTTTTGGTATAGAGATTGCTTGATTCAATGTCTTACTTAATATGAAAGTACTTGTTCATTCTTAAGCAATAATCAATCTTCATCTTTCTAATCTTCATTGTAATATCTTCCGATCTAATATCACCATCGTTGAGATTAGGTTGAGTTATCTTATATATGTTGAAGAAATCACCAATACATCACCATTAAAATTGATTTGGACCAAGACTTACTTTTCTTGTCATTTAAAATCTATTTACATTTTTTTTAATCTTTGAAAACAAATCCATCAATTATTTTCAACCAAGTTATTGTTAATTTAATTTCTCTTGAGTTTTTTTTTTGTTACTTAGCTTAATTTCCAGATCTAGCTCTCTGTGGATATGACCTCGATCTTACCGAGTTAATTGCTACATCGCACACTCGTGCACTTGTGAGTTAAAACAAGCCGATCATAAAAAGCGGTCAAGCAATTTTGGCGCCGTTGTCGGGGAGCTAGCAAGCAAAGGTAACAAATTTAGATTTGATTATTGGAAAACTAAAAAAAATCATATAAAAAAAATTAAATTGGCTGGTTTTACCGCCTAAAAAAAATTGACCTTAACATTTCAGATATTGGACTGTGGACTGGAGTATTAATTGTTGGATTTTGGTTGGTTCAACCATTTTTCTTTTATTGTCTATTCTTATTAGTTTCTAATATTTTTCTTGTTTATTTCATTTTATTTTGTTGTTTTATTTTTATTTATTGTCTAAAGTGTTTGGCCGGTATTACCGCCTTTGTTTTTTTATTAATGCTTGTTATAACTATCTTTTAATGTTTATTGTTGTTATTTTTCTTATATTTATTGTCTAAAGTGCTTGGTCGGTATTACCGCCTCTTGTTTATTTCCTTTTTATTTTGTTGTTTTGTTATGATTATTTTTCTTATATTTATTGTTTGAAGTGCTTGGTCGGTATTACCGCCTTTTGTTTATTCATGCTTGTTATAATTATCTTTTAATGTTTATTGTTGTTAATAGTGCTTATTAGTTGGAGAGTGAATTTCTTAATTTGTTGTATTTTTATTTTTGAGCTATTACTTTTATTTGCATTTTTTTTCTTTCCTTTCCTTTCATATTCATATAATTGTTATATTATTATTATTATTATTATTTTATCATGGCTAATGTTGAAGATGTAGAGGGTGAAGGGAGTGTTCAAGGTAATGGACCTCCACAATTCAATGATCAACCTAATTTTCGAACTCTTAGAGAGTATCTTCACCCGGCTAGACAAAGTACACCTTCGTGTATTATCTTACCTCTTAACCAACAAGCTTTCAATTTGAAACCGGGCATGATTCAACTTCTTCCCACATTTCATGGTATGGATTCTGAAAATCCATACATACACATTAAAGACTTTGAAGAGGTATGTAATACTTTTATTGATAGAACATGCACAGAGGAAACCATTCGACTTAAATTGTTCCCATTCTCTCTAAAGGATAAAGCCAAGCTTTGGCTAAACTCTTTGCGTCCTAGGTCTATAGGTACATGGAGAGAAATGCAAGCTGAATTTTTGAAAAAATACTTCCCCACTCATAGGACAACAGCCTTACAACGTCAAATGATGAATTTTTCTTGTAGTCCAAATGAGTCATTTCACCAAGCTTGGGAAAGGTTCACAGACTTGTTAAATGCATGCCCTCACCATGGTTTTGAGATGTGGAGGTTAGTGAGTTTCTTTTATGACTCTCTTACCGCAGATTTTAAAAAGCTAGTGTCAACCATGTGTAATGGTGAGTTTTATGACAAAGAACCAAGTGAGGCCTTTGATTTTTTTGATCAATTGGCTGAAAACACAAAGCAATGGGAGACTTCTCTCCCAGTTCATGTTGAGTCTAGAAACACCATTTCTCATTCAAGTGGGAAGTTTCAATTGAAAGAGACTGATGACCTCAATGCTAGATTAGCCTCATTGGCTAGGAAAGTAGAGTCTCTTGAGATTAAAAAAGTGCATGTCATTAGTGAACAACAAGAGGAAAGTTGTGTTGTTTGTGAAAGCAAAGGGCATAGGACAACTGAGTGTTCTACCATTCCAGCCTTCAAGGAAGTGCTATATGGCCAAACTTCTGATTCAAGTAATGTTAGAGAGCCATTTCCAAACCAAGTAGGCAATCCCTACTCTAAGACCTATAATCCTGGATGGAGGAACCACCCAAATTTTGGATGGAGAAATGAGGGCTCTTCAGTACCTCAAACATTTCAACCTCCACCCCAACCATTTCATGCTCCCACACATAACACATACCAACCACCTCATAAGAGATCCTTAGAGGATACTCTTCAACAATTCATGCAAACGCAAGGAGGAATCAACAACCAAGTTTACAAATTCCAAGACCAGACCAATAGGACCTTAGATGACATTCGAAGTCAACTAACTAAGTTGACTCAATCACGAAGCATTCAAGAGAAGGGAAAAATCCCAGCTCAACCAATGCCCAATTCTAGAGGTCAGGTACACATTAGTGAATCCTCACCTAGTGAACCTTCAAACCATGAACAAGTCCAAGCCATCACTACCCTTAGAAGTGGAAAGATTGTTGATAAAGGTGTAGGTTTTAGGATTCCTAAAGGTATTGTGGAGGAGAAATCTAGGGAAAGTGAAGAGGGAATCAAAACACAAGTGACAAATGAGAGTTTGAGAGATAAAGAAAGTGAGCTAAATGAGAAAGAGATGAGTGAGAAAGGAGATGATTCAAGAAAAATCGAAGTCAAAGTGAGTGACTTAGAATTTGTTCCTAGAGCACCATTTCCACAAAGGTTAGGGAAACCTAAACAAGATCTTATGAACTCAGAAATCTATGAATTGTTCAAACAAGTGAAAGTCAATATTCCACTCCTTGATGCAATTAAACAAGTTCCATCTTATGCAAAGTTTCTTAAGGATTTATGCACAGTCAAAAGGAGATTGAATGTGAAAGAAAGAGCCTTTCTAACTGAACATGCTGGTGCCATCATCCAGTTTAAGACCCCTCCCAAATACAAAGATCCTGGTTGTCCTATCATTTCATGCATTATTGGAAGTCATAAGATAGATCAAGCTTTGTTGGATTTAGGAGCAAGTGTGAATTTAATACCCTACACTGTTTACGAACAATTAGGTTTAGGAGAAATCAAGCCTACTCGAATCACCCTTCAATTAGCTGATAGGTCAATCAAGATTCCCAGGGGTATCGTTGAGGATGTGTTGGTCCAAGTAGATAAATTCTACTTTCTTGTTGATTTTGTAGTATTAGACACCGCACCAATTCAAGGTTCTAATGCCCCCATCCCAGTCATCTTAGGGAGACCTTTCCTAGCTACATCCAATGCCTTAATTAACTGTAGGAATGGGGTGATGAAATTGTCTTTTGGGAATATGACTGTGGAGATGAACATATTCAATGTCTCCAAACAAATCGGGGAACATGAGGACATTAGAGAGGTAGATTTCATCCAAACAGTTTGTCAAGAACACTTTGAGAGAGTGTGGATCAAGGATCCATTGGAGAGAACTTTAATTCATGATGAAAGATTTTGTTCTTTGGAATGTGTTGATGAGGAAGTAAGAGAACTCGAGACTTATCTAGATCCAATGCCTATTATGTCAATAGGTCAATGGACCCCATCATTTGAGCCTTTGATTTCACCCCAAGTGAAAGTTGAGGAATCTCTTGTCCAGCCTGATAAACTAGAAAGGAAGCCTTTACCGAGTGATCTTAAGTATGCATTTCTAGGGGAAGATGAATCATATCCTATTGTGATCTCATCAAAACTTAGCATAGAGCAAGAACAAAAACTTTTGAGAGTGGTGAGAAAACACAAGAAAGCAATTGGGTGGAAAATTACTGACTTGAAAGGAATTAGCCCTCTTTTATGTACACATAGAATCTATCTTGAAGAAGAGGCTAAATCTGTGAGGCAAATGCAAAGACGATTGAACCCAAACATGAAGGAAGTAGTGAGAGGTGAAGTGCTTAAGCTACTTGATGCAGGTATCATTTACCCTATTGCAAACTCAAAATGGGTTAGTCCAACCCAAGTTGTCCCAAAAAAATCTGGAGTCACGGTAATGAAGAATGAAAATAATGAGCTGGTACCAACTAGAATCCAAACTGGATGGCGTATGTGCACTGATTATCGTAAATTGAACATGGTGACTAGGAAGGACCATTTTCCGCTTCCATTTTTAGACCAAGTGCTTGAAAGAGTAGCTGGAAGAGCTTTCTATTGTTTTCTGGATGGATACTCAGGTTACAACCAAATTGAGATTTCTTTAGAAGACCAAGAAAAAACCACTTTCACTTGTCCTTTTGGTACTTATGCTTATAGAAGAATGCCATTTGGTTTGTGTAATGCACCAGCCACTTTTCAAAGGTGTATGATGAGTATCTTTAGTGACATGGTGGAAAATTTTTTGGAAGTTTTCATGGATGATTTTTCAGTTTATGGGGATTCCTATGAGTTGTGTCTAATGAATCTAGAAAAAGTTCTTGAAAGGTGTGAAGAGAGCAATCTTGTACTCAATTGGGAGAAGTGTCATTTTATGGTGACACATGACATTGTTTTAGGTCACATTGTCTCTTCAAAAGGGATAGAGGTAGATAAGTCAAAAGTGGAAGTCATTCAAAAATTAACTACCCCTAAGACTGTGAAAGATGTGAGATCCTTTTTAGGACATGCTGGTTTTTATCGAAGATTCATTCATTCTTTTAGTACCATTGCCAAACCATTGTGTAACTTGTTGTCACAAGATGTCCCATTTGATTGGACATCAAAATGTCAAGAAGCTTTTGAAAAGCTTAAAGGGTTGTTGACAACTGCACCAATCATACAAGCTCCTGAGTGGTCTTTACCATTTGAACTAATGTGTGATGCTAGTGATTTTGCGGTTGGGGCTGTTTTAGGGCAAAGAAAAGACAAGAAACCTCATGTCATATATTATGCTAGCAAGACTTTGAATGATGCTCAATTGAATTACACTACAACTGAAAAAGAACTCTTAGCTGTGGTCTTTGCATTAGACAAGTTTAGGTCTTATTTGGTTGGATCTCTTGTTATTGTTTTCACTGATCATGCAGCATTGAAATATTTGCTCACAAAACAAGATGCCAAACCACGTTTGATTCGATGGATCCTCCTACTCCAAGAGTTTAACATTGAAATTCGAGATAAAAAGGGAGTAGAGAATGTAGTAGCTGATCATTTGTCTCGTCTTTCAAGCTATAAGACCATAATTGATGAATCTCCAATAAATGAACTCTTTGCTAATGAAAATTTATTTTGTGCAGGTACTGTCTCTTACATTGGTTCTCCATGGTATACTGACATAGCAAATTACCTAGCCACAAGTCAAATTCCTTCTCATTGGTCTAAACTTGACAAACAAAAATTCTTGCGCAATGTGCGCACCTTTTTTTGGGATGACCCCTACCTATTTAAATATTATCCTGACCAAATTATTAGGCGGTGCATCCCTGATCATGAAATTCCAAGGGTCATTAATTTTTATCATGCATTAGCCTGTGGTGGGCATTTCTCTTCCAAGAAAACCATTGCCAAAATCTTGCAGTGTGGTTTTTATTGGCCTACCATGTTTAAAGATGTTCATGCCTTCTGTGTTGCATGTGACCGATGCCAACGACTAGGTAGCCTCACTAGGCGTAACATGATGCCCCTTAACCCCATCCTTGTTTTGGAAATATTTGATTGTTGGGGGATTGATTTCATAGGACCTTTTCCAAGTTCATTTGGTTACCAATTCATCCTTGTTGCTGTTGATTATGTGTCTAAATGGGTGGAGGCCATTGCATCTCGAACCAATGACCATCGAGTTGTGGTCAAATTCTTGAAAGAAAATATTTTCTCTCGTTTTGGCATGCCCCGGGCTATGATTAGTGATGGGGGAAAACATTTTTGTAACAAGCCCGTTGGGATTTTGATGAGAAAATATGGTGTAATTCACAAGGTCAGTACCCCCTATCACCCACAGACTAGTGGCCAAGCTGAGTTGGCAAATAGGCAGATCAAGAACATTTTAGAGAAAACAGTCAATCCAAACCGTAAAGATTGGTCCCTACGACTAGTTGATGCTTTGTGGGCATATCGCACTGCTTATAAGACCTCTTTAGGAATGTCTCCTTATAGGCTAATTTATGGAAAGCCTTGTCATCTCCTTGTTGAGATTGAGCACCGTGCATATTGGGCCATTCGGCAATTTAATGACAATGAAAACGAGATTGGCAAAAATAGAAAGCTTCAATTGGATGAATTAGAGGAGTTGAGAAATGATGCATTTGAAAATGCAAAAATTTCAAAACATAAGATGAAAACTTTGCATGATAAACATATTCTTAGAAAATCCTTTCATGTTGGTCAAAAGGTTCTCTTTTATAATTCACGATTACATCTCTTTCCTGGGAAGTTGAGGACAAAATGGACTGGTCCATTTGTGATTAAATCCATCTCTGAGCATGGTGCATTTGAGGTAGAAAATCCCAAGAATGGAAATATTTTCAAAGTAAATGGTCATCGATTGAAACCTTATCTTGAAAATGTTGTGGCTGAAGTTGAGACATTGGATCTTCAAGATCCAATACCATTGTAGTATTAGAAGTAATGAGTTTTTATTTTATTTTTATTTTTATTTTTATTTTTCATTTTTATTATTTTTTCTTCTTTCTTCCATCTCTTATATTTTCGTGTTCATGCATTCGGGACAATGCATTATTTTAAGTTCGGGGGTGTGAGGTTCTTTATTTTCAAAAAAAAAAAATCAATGTTTTCTTTTAGTTGTGATATGCAGGTTAAAAAAAAAAAATCAAGCAAGAAGTCAGCTCATGCCCAATTCAATCAGACATTCATCCTTGAAAACAGAAGGGGAGTAACAATTTTCTAATCTTTATACTTTTCTTCTCTTTCTCTTTTACATTAAGGATAATGTAAAACTTAATTTTAGATATTTCATTATGTTGAATGCTTGAGATAACCATGCTTGTTAAAAAAAAAAAAAACTTGCATTCGTATGTGAATGAGACTTGTTTAGGATCATCATTACATTTTTGGATTCATTATTATGTTGAACATTGCATACTTTAATTTGGGATAGATAATATCTTATAAAGCAAGATATAGCATCTTTTATAATTCACGATTACATCTCTTTCCTGGGAAGTTGAGGACAAAATGGACTGGTCCATTTGTGATTAAATCCATCTCTGAGCATGGTGCATTTGAGGTAGAAAATCCCAAGAATGGAAATATTTTCAAAGTAAATGGTCATCGATTGAAACCTTATCTTGAAAATGTTGTGGCTGAAGTTGAGACATTGGATCTTCAAGATCCAATACCATTGTAGTATTAGAAGTAATGAGTTTTTATTTTATTTTTATTTTTATTTTTATTTTTATTTTTATTATTTTTTCTTCTTTCTTCCATCTCTTATATTTTCGTGTTCATGCATTTGGGACAATGCATTATTTTAAGTTCGGGGGTGTGAGGTTCTTTATTTTCAAAAAAAAAAAAAATCAATGTTTTCTTTTAGTTGTGATATGCAGGTTAAAAAAAAAAATCAAGCAAGAAGTCAGCTCATGCCCAATTCAATCAGACATTCATCCTTGAAAACAGAAGGGGAGTAACAATTTTCTAATCTTTATACTTTTCTTCTCTTTCTCTTTTACATTAAGGATAATGTAAAACTTAATTTTAGATATTTCATTATGTTGAATGCTTGAGATAACCATGCTTGTTAAAAAAAAAAAAAAACTTGCATTCGTATGTGAATGAGACTTGTTTAGGATCATCATTACATTTTTGGATTCATTATTATGTTGAACATTGCATACTTTAATTTGGGATAGATAATATCTTATAAAGCAAGATATAGCATCTTTTATAATTCACGATTACATCTCTTTCCTAGGAAGTTGAGGACAAAATGGACTGGTCCATTTGTGATTAAATCCATCTCTGAGCATGGTGCATTTGAGGTAGAAAATCCCAAGAATGGAAATATTTTCAAAGTAAATGGTCATCGATTGAAACCTTATCTTGAAAATGTTGTGGCTGAAGTTGAGACATTGGATCTTCAAGATCCAATACCATTGTAGTATTAGAAGTAATGAGTTTTTATTTTATTTTTATTTTTATTTTTCATTTTTATTATTTTTTCTTCTTTCTTCCATCTCTTATATTTTCGTGTTCATGCATTCGGGACAATGCATTATTTTAAGTTCGGGGGTGTGAGGTTCTTTATTTTCAAAAAAAAAAAAATCAATGTTTTCTTTTAGTTGTGATATGCAGGTTAAAAAAAAAAATCAAGCAAGAAGTCAGCTCATACCCAATTCAATCAGACATTCATCCTTGAAAACAGAAGGGGAGTAACAATTTTCTAATCTTTATACTTTTCTTCTCTTTCTCTTTTACATTGAGGATAATGTAAAACTTAATTTTAGATATTTCATTATGTTGAATGCTTGAGATAACCATGCTTGTTAAAAAAAAAAAAACTTGCATTCGTATGTGAATGAGACTTGTTTAGGATCATCATTACATTTTTGGATTCATTATTATGTTGAACATTGCATACTTTTTTTTAAGATTACTGAAATACATCTTTCCTTGTAAAAGTTGTGTGAGTTGTGTGATTATGCATGAAAGATGAGTATGATGCTTTACTTGTGATTATCCCTTTTGATCCAGTCCTAAACAAGGTTTAAGTAAATAGAGTAATAATTATTACACGAATAAATAAATAAATGTGTACAAAGTTCTATCTACTCCAATGTTTTGAGTTGCTCAGTAACTAGGGGTATTCATCACAAATGTTTATCTTTACGTCAAACGGCAGCTTAAAATTTGAGTATGCAAAGCACTTTAAGTTTGTGACTTTGTGAGTAACCGGGTGCATTCATCACAAATGTTTGTATTCGCGTCAAAAGGGAAGTGACTACTTAAAGACAAAAAATAAATCATATCTTCAAAAAAAAAAAAACAAAGAAAGAAAATATATAGATATTTCTCTAGTTTGCTACCTTGTTTGTGTTGGTGAGAGTGGAAGATTACAAGTTGAGTTTTCGTATGAATCAATTATGTTGGTTGCACGATAAATATGACTGAATTTGGAAATTTTGTATGGATGTTTGATTTAGAGAATATGAGTATGCTTATTTTTCTTTATTTTCTATTGTGTACACTAAGTTAAAGATACCAATGTTTGCATGATAGGTCCTTCAAGTGTGATGAATCGAGCCTAATTATGGTTGTTATTATTATTATTTTTATTTTAAAGGTTTTATGTTTTGTTTTGCTTGAGGACTAGCAAAATCTAAGTTGGGGGGTGTGATTGTGCATCAAAAGTGTCATTAAGTCTCTTGTTTTACATATGTATTTATTGTTTTTATTTGGTTGTTTTTATAATAATTGATGTGTTTTTTAGTAATGAAGTTTGTTTTAATGTTTCGATAGGTTTTTGGAGCTTAAATGAATTAATTCAGAAAATTCAACGTCGGAATTCAGAACAAAGAATTGAAGAGACATTTAGTTGAAGATTAAAGCAAATCTTGGTTCAAATAAGTGCTCCAAATTTGTCCCAAAAATCAATTCTATTCCAATTCTAGAAAAGAATATCATATGATTTATTTCAAGCTCAAACTTGCCTTATGTTGTGTGCAAACTTCAACCATTAAACACTCAAGGTTTCAATGTCAATCTTAGCCCAAATAATAAGTACATTTGTATACTTATTTGATGCTCAAATTCAGCCCAAAAATCAGTCCCAAATCAGCCCTAAATCAACCCCAAATCAACCTTCAAATCAACCCAAACACAATCCATGATCTTACATGTCCACACAACAAATAACAATTGATTTATTTTGGGTAATCCATTGATCCAAGAAGGCAAGCACATGGATGGAAAGCTGGAGGGGATATTTTAACATTATTTTGGGTCAAAAAGAAGAAGGAGACACCTCATAAATGAGAAAGAAAAACGTGCACCAAAGTAGTTGTAAAGCTGTCTTGATTTGATTTTTCAGAACACCTTTCGGTGTTTTGCCCATAACTTTTGACTCAGGTGTCCAAATGAGCTGTTCTTTAATGATCTGGAAAGGTGACAGAATTGCCTATAAATATGTCTCTAATAGACTTCTCCAAAAAAAGCTTCGAAGAGGGTCGAATTGCTGTCTAAAGTTAGAGTCAGATTTGTGTTCGAATTTTTCTGAAATTGTATTGTGTTCTTCTTTATAGATTTCGGTTCTTTAGTTTGTAAAACTTATTTTTTCAGTTGGATTCAAGTTCTTTCATGTTTATTGAAGTGTTCTTATATATAATCATGGTTGGCTAAACTCTTTCTTGGATCCAAATCAAGGATAATGGTGATTGAGGAAAGTTCTTTAGGATATGAATGAATCTTAATGTTTATCTTCTTATTTTCTTCATGAATGATTTATTATTGTAAAGAAATTTTAGAAATCATTTAGGTAATGTTATAATCTTGAATTTTTATGCACAAACTTTAGTTTTGGTATAGAGATTGCTTGATTCAATGTCTTACTTAATATGAAAGTACTTGTTCATTCTTAAGCAATAATCAATCTTCATCTTTCTAATCTTCATTGTAATATCTTCCGATCTAATATCACCATCGTTGAGATTAGGTTGAGTTATCTTATATATGTTGAAGAAATCACCAATACATCACCATTAAAATTGATTTGGACCAAGACTTACTTTTCTTGTCATTTAAAATCTATTTACATTTTTTTTTATCTTTGAAAACAAATCCATCAATTATTTTCAACCAAGTTATTGTTAATTTAATTTCTCTTGAGTTTTTTTTTTGTTACTTAGCTTAATTTCCAGATCTAGCTCTCTGTGGATATGACCTCGATCTTACCGAGTTAATTGCTACATCGCACACTCGTGCACTTGTGAGTTAAAACAAGCCGATCATAAAAAGCGGTCAAGCAAAGAACAAGTTAAGTTGAAAGCTTTTCCTTTCTCTTTAAAAGGGGCAGCAAACGCATGTTTTTTTTTATTCTCGTAGGTTCTATTAGAACTTGGAATGCTATGAAAAAGATTTTTCTTGAGAAGTATTTCCCAACATCTCTAGTTGCTAACACAAGGAAAGAGATATATGGGATTCGACAATCTCATGGAGAGACACTTTTCATGTATTGGGAAAGGTTTGAGCAATGGTGTATTCGATGCCCTCATCATCAAATACTCGATTAGCTGCTCATTTAATATTTCTATGAAGGATTGACGCCTATTGAACTTAGTATCATTGATGTTGCAAGTGGAGGGGCATTGGTAAATAAGACACCCAAGGCTGCATGCCAATTGATCTCAAACATGGCAGCTAACTTGAAACAATTTAGCACCCGTGGAGACTTCGCAAATAGAGTAAATGAGGTAGGTATTTCTAACCTTGAGAATAAAGTTCATAATCTTTCTCTTATGTATTATTTGGCTTATGAAAATGTACAGCAGGTGAAAGTTTTGTACCATATATTGTTCTTACAAGGACATGCTTCCGATATATGTCCAACAATGCAAGAAGATTACATTGAACAAGCTAATGCATTGATGGAGCATTCAATGGACAACCTCAGGGTAAGTATGATCCTTTTTCCCACATGTACAATCCTAAATGGAGGATTATCTCAACCTGCATTATTGGAACCAGCCTCAAGAAGGCAATCAAGGTCGACAGTTCCATCCCTATGGATTTTAGCCCCAATAGAATTATCAAGCAAGACAACCCTTTCTATTCACCAACTTCATTGTTATGGGGTCATCATCCAGTGATAATCTTCGTGAGATGATGAAAATTTTAGCCTTTAACATTGTGACCTTGTAGTAAAATGTCATGTCCTTTTAATAGAAAATAAGATCAACTATTCACAACTTGGAGAAGTAAATGAGGTAAGTATGATACCACCTTGCTTTTGAATTTGCCTTTTCTTTTACCATAGCATCTCATCAAAATACATGAAATCCCTTTGCTTTTTAGGTTGTTGAAAACCTTCCCAATAGCCTATGATCTTATCCTTAAAACCACCATCACCAATATCATTAATGTCCCCTTCAAAATCCTCATAATCAGCCTACCTTGACCTTTTGGCCCTATTGCCACTATTTGCTTTCGGTTCATCACCAAGCTTTCTCATGTTTTAGGTTCTTGTACTAGCCTCATTACCATGTTTCTCCACCCTATGAAGTTTATCACACACATTTCCCATCACAAAAATCATCCTCTCCATCATCTGTGTCATGGTTGCATTTGGAACGTAAGTTCTCCCTTGGGATAGGGTGGGGTGTGTTGTTTTGATCTAACATGATAGTACTTGCATAAATTGGTTAGTGGCAAAAATTATTCTCATGTCGCTCGTGTTTCACTCAAACACTCTTAATATCTTCACACCTCTCGTCTCACCTTTTTGCGATTCTTGAGAAACTAAAACCAACACCAAATAAACCCAACTTGATAGCGAAATCCATACATACATACATATATTAAAGGAAAATGATACAAAGATTATAAGGGGCATACCCCAGATTTACAATGAGAACAGAAACGTAAATCTATTGTATTGGTTTCCCTAACGAATCAAGTTAGGTCTTGAGTTTTCAGTTCGGTGGCTAGCATGTAGCCATCTGTTGTTTTACGTTTCTGTTCTCATTGTAAATCTGGGGTATGCCCCTTATAATCTTTGTATCGTTTTCCTTTAATATATACGTCAACTTACCAAAAAAAAAAAGATATTCCAGCAAAGGTCCTTGCATTCCTTTCTTGCCAGATATGATACACTGTGGCTGCAAAACTGAGTTTACGAGAAAAATTGACGAAACTTTTGTCATGCCAAGTGACAGTGGCCCATCGAATCCATTCATCCCATCCTTTTGTCATTCTTGGAATGTTGCATCTGTAACAAACATCCCACCAGATCGCTTTAGTATAGGAGCATTCAAAGAACAAGTGGTTGTGATCTTTGTTGTTGCGGAGACAGAGTGAGCATCTATTGGGACCATGTATACCAAATCGATGAAGTCTATCTTGAGTTGTGAGTTTCTGTTGGACAGCCACCCAAAGAAGAAACGAATGTCTTGGAACAGCATTCTTGAACCACACAATGTCATGCCATTCGACCATCGTATGATGAAATCTTAGTTGTTCCCAAGCTATTTTGATCGAGAATCTGTGATTTGGTGAATCCAGCCAAACAATCTCATCATTTTGCCCTATCATTGGTTTAGAATTGGAAGGAATAACTTCTACAATGTGGTGCCAGCCAATAGCGTGAGTGGTAGGAATTTTCCATTCTGAGTTATGAATCAGCATATTCACCTTCGCGTTCTTTTCCATACCTGAATCATAGATGAATCTATCGCCGTAAGAATCTGCGAGCGGGCTGTGAGGATGCCAATTGTCAAACCATAGAGAAGTTGTCCTGCCATCCCTTATGATGTACTTCATCTTTGGCCATGCTAAGGATCTGAGCTTTAGAATCTTTCTCCATGCCCAAGAGCAATTCTGTGGCGTCTTGATTGTCCAGAAATTCCTACCTCGCAACAGATTACATCTAATCCAAGTACACCAGATTGAGCCATCTGAGTCATTGCACAGGTTCCAAATGTGTTTCAACAAAGCAATCTTGTTCCATTCTGTTATCCTCTTTATTCCTAGCCCCCCCTCCTTTTTTGGAAGACATACCTGATCCCAAGCCACTTTAGCCCCAGTAGTTCTCATATCTGAACCTGACCAAAGAAAGGATCTCATAATTTGCTCCACACTTTTTATGACTTGCCCAGGTAAGAGGAAGAGAGATGCCCAATAGACCTGGATGGAAAATAAAACTAAATTAATCAGTTGTACTCGTCCTGCATATGAGAGTGTTCTACAAGTCCAATGTCGAACTTTAGAGGTGATTCGATCCACGAGACCCTTACAATAAACAGCCTTTAGTCTCGACGAGATAAGAGGCACTTCCAAATATTTCATAGGGAGCTCCCCCTCTGCAAACCCAAGAACATGAATAATCTCTTCCCTGTCAGCATTTAACACACCGCTTAAGAAAATGTCACTTTTATTTGGATTTGGATACAGACCTGATAGGTCTTGAAACTTTGTGAGCACAGTTTTGATCATACGAATTGAGTTTACATCTCCTTTGCTAAAAATCATCAAGTCGTCAGCAAAACAAAGATGAGAAATGTTGTCCTTCTTGCATCTCCAGTGGAACTTGAAGTTTTGGTTGGCACTTGACACGACTAAAAGGTTGATGTCTTCTCCCAAGTGCAGGAGTGTCGAAGTAATAAATAACCCGGCAAGACCGGGGTCGAACCACAAGGAGGTTAATTGTACAAATTATAGACAACAATTATAAACAACAATAATAGCAATAATAATAACAACAATAACAATAATAACAACAACTATAATAATAATAATAATAATAATAATAATAATAATAATAATAATAATAATAATAATAATAATAATAATAATAATATTAGAAGTAGTAGTAGTAGTAGTAGTAGTAGTAGTAGTAGTAATAATACTAATAATAATAATGAAAGAGAAGAAGAAGATGATGATGATGATGAGAACTTAGAGATGAAATATTAATGTAAGGATTAAACAATAATAATAACAAATGTCAAGGTTAGAGGTTCCACTAATGGTATATCAAACAAGTATAGTATAAACTCTTATTATTGAATTGGAAACCACACACAAAGGAGGTTCCAATCAGATTATATATTGTTAACATGATTACATTAGTCATCTTATTCAATTAATGCTAATACTTGTAAATTTCGTCAAGCATTCATGATTATAACTTATGTTAACAACAAATCAAGTTCCTTTCATAGCTCAGGTGTCGGTTATACCATACATTATGGGCTATGAAAGTGCCAAGCATTTGTTGTACCAAGTGTTATACAACATAAATCAAGATTAGTCATTTAACAAGCAAAGTATTAAAGAGTGAACAAGATAACAAATATAAAACATGTTAGTACCAAACATTAAAGTCCATATTAAGTTTACATTATACTTATTCTCACACCATTAGTGTAACCTTTTCACCTTGACATAATTAACTTAGCTAGACATAATGAAAGAAAGAAAAATAGATAAACAAAATAAGAACATAAAAGTTAACTAAGTAAAGGAAAGGAAATGAAAGGCATAAACTTGATATTAATGAAAGTAAAGCATAAACATTACAAAAAATACAAAGAGAGAAAGGAAGAGCATTATCTTGATCTGAAAGCCAATATGCCTAAATGCATAGCAAATGCCTCCTTTTATAGGCCAAAATTGGGAACTATTGATTTGATGACTAATTGATAAGTGGGTAGCCAACTTTTGACTTGGTGACAATCCTTATCTTCTCTTGTCTGCCCAAAACGTCATTGATAACGTCAAAATTGGAGCCAGTTACATAAAAGTTGTAGACAATTGTCTCAGCTTTCTTGTGTAAAAAATTCAGCTCATTTGGACTTCTAGAACTCCAGATATGGCCAAAATACCGAACAGTGCTCGGGCTGGAAGACAGATTCGGGATTCTTTGTTGTTGCTACAATTTGGACTTGATAATGGCCTTTTTAGATCTTGGGCTCCATATGAAAGTTGTAGGCCTATGTCTTACCTTTCCATCCATATAAATTGGACCTAAATCTGAGATATAGCTCTAGATATGACCCAATTACCAAATAGTGTTCCGGTTTGGATTGCACCGGCATCTCGTTTCTAAGTTTGGCCATCTCTTTATCCTTGCAATTTAAGTTCTTCAAGTCATCAATCAATCCTTTCATTTATGTGATAGGCCTGCATTAAAAATAGACATTTACCACAAATTATAGGTATCTTATATTATTAGATACATTATTATAAAACATATTTTAGTTAAGGAGTTATTGATACTTCAAGTGCAAAATGATGATATAAAACCATGATAAAAATGCACTTTTAAGTACTAATCAGCACTCATCTTGCAGAATAGCCCCGAAAGGATTTCCATACATAGGACAAACAAATATGGAGAAAGTGGATCCCCTTGTCGCAGCCCTCTCCCCCCTTGAAAATAACCTGCAAGCTCACCATTGACGTTGATAGAGAATTAACATGATGTAACACAAACCATAATCCAATCAATGACTGCTCTAGGGAATCCCATTTTTCTTAACATAACGTCAACGAAATCCCACCGAACCGAGTCATAAGCCTTCATCAGATCTACTTTCATAGCGCAACGGGCAGGTCTCGTAGATTTATGATAACCTTTCATTAGTTCCTGAGACAAAAGAATGTTGTCGCTGATTCTCCGTCTAGAGATAAAAGCTGTCTGATACGGACCTACTAAGGATGGCAAAACAGCTGTGATTCTCCCAGCTAGAATCTTAGCGATGCATTTGTACACGGTATTGTAGCAAGATATAGGACGAAAATCTGTCAACCTCGTAGGATTGGCAACTTTAGGAATAAGGGAAATGGATGTAGCATTCATTTCTTTAAGCATTCTCCGAGTCTGAAAGAAGGAGCTAACAGCATTGATTACATCCTCCCCAACTATGTGCCACATTCTTTTGAAGAAACCTGTGTTAAATCCATCCGGACCAGGGGCTTTGTTTTTCTTCAAACTAAACATAGCATGCTTAATCTCCTCCCTTGTTACCTCTTATGCTAATACATGTTGTTGCGTTGAAGACAGTTTCAAGTTAATTGCCGATTCCATCTCTTCCTCATTCAGAACCCTTGGCATCTGTTCCACTCTTAACACACGCTGGAAGTACACAACGACTTCTGATTTTACTGCCTCATGTCCTTCGACAACCTCTCCATCCTCCTTTGTAAGTGAAAGAAGTTTATTTCTATGCTGTCTTCCATTTACTGATTTGTGAAAGTAGCCAGTATTCTGATCCCCCAAGCTAAGCCACTGTATCCTTGACTTCTGTTTGAAAAAACTCTCTTCGGCTTTGACGATAGAAGCGTAGTTACGTACAGCATCCCTTTCTCGCATGCACAAAGTTGGATTCCCATGTGCTGTATAGAGAGCCTGTTGAGCATTATCCATTTCATCTTTCCCATCTTTGACTCTATCTGAAAGTGAGTCATATTGAAAAGTTTCAATTCCCGTTTTAGTTTTCTTAGCTTGCAACACAACTGATACATTGGACAACCCCCCGAATTGTGTTCCCAAACTTTCCTCACCAAGGGCATGAACTCGTCATGGTCCATCCATATATCAAAGAATCTGAATGGTTTCTTTATATTCTGATAATCACCAGTAACCTTTACCACCATAGGAGAATGGTCTGACATACCCGATGGCAAAAATCTCGCTTCTGAAAAGGGGAAGTTCAGATTCCATTTCTCATTGACAAGCACTCTATCTAGTTTCCGCATAATCAGATTCTCAGGACATTGATTCGACCAAGTATAATGCAGGCCTGAATATCGAAGATCATCCACTTTCGTTTCTTGAATACATGTTTCCAATCTGTCCATATGACTAGCCCACGAAGTAGACCCTCCTAACCTGTCTGATTGGTAGCGGATAGCATTAAAGTCGCCCATAAGAATCCATGGGCTGGACTCCCATCCATCACTACGACTCACTATATCAGACCATAATGCCTCACGTAAGGAAGCGTTATTGTCTCCGTATATAATTGAAGCATTGAAACAGATATTGGTAGCTAATATAGTGATAGAAACATGAATAGCCTGGTCAGACATTCCGAGGACATCAACCTTCACCACATCAGCATTCCAACAAACCCAAATACGACCACGACAAGAGAAATCATAATTATACAAGAAGGACCAATTACACAGAAGAAGTTGAGAAACATTTGGACTTGAAAATGAACTTTTTAGACTTGGGCTCCATATGAAAGTTGTAGACCTATATCTTACTTTTCCATCCATATAAAGTAGACCTAAATCTGAGATCTATAGCTCCAAATATGACCTAATTACCAAACAGTGTTTCGGTTTGGATTGTACCGACATCTCTTTTCTAAGTTTGGTTATCTCTTTATCCTTTCAATTTCAGTTCTTAAATTCATCAATCAATCCTTTCATTTATGTGATAGGCTTGCATTTAAAATGAACATTTACCACAAATTAAATGTATCTTATATTATTAGATATATTATTATAAAATATGTTTTAGTTAAGGAGTTCTTGATACTTCAAGTGCAAAATGATGATATAAAACCTTGATAAAAAAAACACTTTTAAGTACTAATCGCACCCCCTAACCAGCTTATTACTAGTCCCTAGTAATCAAAGAGTGAAAATAGAAAAACAATTTGCAAATTCCACAAAGCGAGGTATTCATCATTTAACTTCCATTAATCTATCCATATAAACAAACTCTCGTTAAATTTATATACCTGCTCAACTTCACAAGATAGTCATAAACCTTTCTTTTGTGCTTAATGTATCAACACATAATTATGGGGCTTTTCTTGGAAGAAAACAAAATTTTTGTTCTAATGTTTAAGGTTAACTTCCTTGGGTTGGGATTATTATTTTTGTATTCTTTTTTTTAAAAAAAATATATATACATATAATTTAAAAATATCATTCATCTTTAACCCATGTAACGTGCTTTCAGCTAATGACTTCCAGACCAATTGGTCTTAGGGCATTAGGTGTTAAGACACCTCTTTGGGCTTAATTGTTTAAGTTAGGGAGGCTACGAAACCAAACTTATTTACATTTTTATTATTATCATTTTTTTTTATATATACAATCTCTTTCCCTTAGTTGACCTTTAACAAAAGAACATAAATAATGTAATAATCCAATATGCAACCCACAATCATATGTTAAAGTGTGTGTGTGTAAATTAAAGTTTAAGAATACATGTTAAATAAGTATATGAGCAGAATTAAGTGATAACAAGGCGAGAGTTTGTAAATCTGAATATTTCAAGAAGTATTATGATAAATCTTGTTACGAATAATTACTAAGATGCGTCTCAATAGTCATAAAAAATTTCTCCTTACTTTGCCATCATAGTAACAACAATTTTGCATATGCTTTATGAAATAGATAACACAGTTTTTTTTTTTAGCTATTACCCTCTCCCCCCAACTAAAACGAGACATTGTCCTCAATATTTAAAGGTAGAAAGATAGAGTATAGAAGATATCACGTGAAATAACGAACATTGACAAACCTGAAACACACTGAAACAAATATAAGTAACAACAAAACACAATAATAAAACCAAAAGACAGAAAGATTCACAAATGAAGGCTCAAATCCAATCTAAGCTTTTTACGGCTTTCCTTAGTTGACCAATTTATGCGACTCATGAAAGGATCAATTACAAGAATGAAAGATTGTAGCTGGTCAATCAATTGGTAAGTAGTAGCAGCAAAGATTATGATTTGTCGTGCAGAAAATGTTAGAAATTCCTGTTCCACAGCATGATCAAGAAAAGACAACAACTTATCATAATAACCATTAACATTTAACAAACTTATGGGTTTATGGTGAATGTGTAGTTGGGCCCAAGAGGAAATATGAAAGATCTCTTCCAATGTGCTTAGACCACCTGGTAAAGCAATGAAGGCATCAGCATGGTTAACATTGCATTCATTCGAGCTGACATTGTGGAAACCTGAAGTTCTTCTCCAATTGTTTTTCCAATGATGTCCGCTTTTGCTAAAACTTCGGGGACAACCTTCAAAACTTGACTATCTCCTAAAAATATAGCTATTGACACACCTTTCATTAACCCTAGACTGCCTCCCTCATACACTAAATGACCAGATGATTTGCTGATTCTAAAAACTCCCTTCCTTTCCTAGGACTAGATCCACTGAAAACACAAATAATTTTTATTTGATAACTTGAGGAATTTGTCATTTCTACACACCTATATTTGATGAATGTATGGGTTGAGTAGAAATCAAAGGAAGGAAGAGAGAATTTTACAGATGAGAAATTAAAAGGGCAATCATACCACCTAGGTGTAGGCTAGCTGGAGTCTCACTCTCTCTCTCTCTATCTTTATTTATTTATTTTCTTTCAAAAAGGCATGTGTATGTACAGGTAGTTGTGATTGTGGCTCAAAAGAAGGATGGAGAGGTTATTGAAGGACATGAGGCAGTTAAATCAGAAGTAGTGACGTACTTCCAGCGTGTGTTAAGAGTGGAATAGATGCCTAGGGTTCTGAATGAGGAAGAGATGGAATCGATAATTAACTTGAAACTGTCTTCGACGCAACAACATGTATTAGCACAAGATGTAACAAGGGAGGAGATTAAACATGCTATGTTTAGTTTGAAGAACAACAAAGCCCCTGGTCCGGATGGATTTAACGCAGGTTTCTTCAAAAGAATGTGGCATATAGTTGGGGAGGATGTAATCAATGCTGTTAGCTCCTTCTTTCAGACTCGGAGAATGCTTAAAGAAATGAATGCTACATCCATTTCCCTTATTCCTAAAGTAGCCAATCCTATGAGGTTGACAGATTTTCGTCCAATATCTTGCTAGAATACCGTGTACAAATGCATCGCTAAGATTCTAGCTGGGAGAATCACAGCTGTTTTGCCATCCTTAGTACGTCCGTATCAGACTGCTTTTATCTCTGGACAGAGAATCAGTGACAACATTCTTTTGTCTCAGGAACTAATGAAAGGCTATCATAAATCTACGGGACCTGCCCGTTGTGCTATGAAAGTAGATCTAATGAAGGCTTATGACTCGGTTCGGTGGGATTTCGTTGACGCTACGTTAAGAAAAATGGGATTCCCTAGAACAGTCATTGATTGGATGATGGTTTGTGTTACATCATGTCAATTCTCTATCAACGTCAATGGTGAGCTTGCAGGTTATTTTCAAGGGGGGAGAGGGCTGCGACAAGGGGATCCACTTTCTCCATATTTGTTTGTCCTATGTATGGAAATCCTTTCGGGGCAATTCTGCAAGATGAGTGCCAACCAAAACTTCAAGTTCCATTGGAGATGCAAGAAGGACAACATTTCCCATCTTTGTTTTGCTGACGACTTGATGATTTTTAGCAAAGGAGATGTAAACTCAATTCGTATGATCAAAATTGTGCTCACAAAGTTTCAAGATCTATCAGGTCTGTATCCAAATCCAAATAAAAGTGACATCTTCTTAAGCGGTGTGTTAAATGCTAAGAGGGAAGAAATTATTTGTATCCTTGGGTTTACAAAGGGGGAGCTCCCCTTGTATTATTTCTATTTTCTTCAAGTTATTTTATGTTTATTGAAGTGTTCTAATATATAATCATGGTTACCTAATCTCTTTCTTGGATTCAAATCAAGGATGATGGTGGTTGAGGTGAGTTCTTTAAGATATGTATGAATCTTAAAGTTTATTTTCTTATTTTCTTCATGAATGATTTATTATTGCAAAGAAATTTTAGAAACCATTTAGGTAATGTTGAAATTTTATGCCCAAACTTTAGTTTTGGTATAGAGATTGCTTGATTCAATGTCTTCCTTAATATGAAAGTACTTGTTCATTCTTAAGCAATAATTAATCTTCATCCTTTTAAACTTCATTGTAATATCTTTCGATCTAATATCACTGATTAGTACTTAAAAGTGCATTTTTATCATGGTTTTATATCATCATTTTGCACTTAAAGTATCAATAACTCCTTAACTAAAATATGTTTTATAATAATGTATCTAATAATATAAGATACCTATAATTTGTGGTAAATGTCTATTTTTAATGCAGGCCTATCACATAAATAAAAGGATTGATTGATGACTTGAACTTAAATTGCAAGGATAAAGAGATGGTCAAACTTAGAGAAGAGATGTCGATGCAATCCAAACCGGAACACTGTTCGGTAATTGGGTCCTATCTGGAGCTACAGATCTCAGATTTAGGTCCAATTTATATGGATGAAAAGGTAAGACATAGGCCTACAACTTTCATATGGAGCCCAAGATCTAAAAAGGCCATTATCAAGTCCAAATTGTAGCAACAACAAAGAAGCCCGAATCTGTCTTCCAGCCCGAGCACTGTTCGCTATTTTGGCCATATCTGGAGTTCTAGAAGTCCAAATGAGCTGAATGTTTTACACAAGAAAGCTGAGACAATTGCCTACAACTTTCATGTTTACAACTGGCTCCAATTTTGACGTTATCAATGACGTTTTGGGCAGACAAGAGAAGATAAGGATTGTCACCAAGTCAAAAGTTGGCCACCCACTTATCAATTAGTCATCAAATCAATAGTTCCCAATTTTGGCCTATAAAAGGCGGCATTTGCCATGCATTTAGGCATCTTGGTTTCCAGATCAAGATCATGCTCTTCCTTTCTCTCTTTGTATTTTTTGTAATGTTTATGCTTTACTTTCATTAATATCAAGTTTATGCCTTTCATTTCCTTTCCTTTACTTAGTTAACTTTTATGTTCTTATTTTGTTTATTTGTTTTCCTTTCTTTCATTATGTCTAGCTAAGTTAATTATGTCAAGGTGAAAAGGTTACACTAATGGTGGAAGAATAAGTATAGTGTAAACTTAATATGGACCTTAATGTTTGATACTAACATGTTTTATATTTGTTATCTTGTTCACTCTTTAATACTTTGCTTGTTAAATGACTAATCTTGATTTATGTTGTATAACACTTGGTACAACAAATGCTTGGCACTTTCATGGCACATAATGTATGGTATAACCGACACCTGAGCTATGAAAGGAACTTGATTTGTTGTTAACATAAGTTATAATCATGAATGCTTGACGAGATTTACAAGTATTAGCATTAATTGAATAAGATGACTAATGTAATCATGTTAACAATATATACTCTGATTGGAACCTCCTTTGTGTGTGGTTTCTAATTCAATAATAAGAGTTTATACTATACTTGTTTGATATACCATTAGTGGAACCTCTAACCTTGACATTTGTTATTATTATTGTTTAATCCTTACATTAATATTTCATCTCTAAGTTCTCATCATCATCATCATCTTCTTCTTCTTTTTCTTTATTATTATTATTATTATTATTATTATTACTACTACTACTAGTACTATTATTATTATTATTATTATTATTATTATTATTATTATTATTATTATTATTATTATTATTATTATTATTATTATTACTATTATTATTATTATTATTATTACTATTGTTGTTGTTGTTGTTATTGTTATTTATAATTTGTACAATTAACCTCCCTGTGGTTCGACCCCGGTCTTGCCAGGTTATTTATTACTTCGACACTCCTGCACTTGGGAGAAGACATCAACCTTTTAGTCGTGTCAAGTTTTTGGCGCCGTTGCCGGGGAGGTAAATTCTTTTATAAATTATAGTATTTATTTTATTTTCTCTTTTCACTTTTCTTGTATATAACTTTGTTTCTTTTCTTTTGTTTCTTTTTATTTTGTTTTCTTCCTCCTTCTTTTGCTTTCTTCTTCTTTTCTTTTTTTTTATTTTATTCCTACACGTGCATGAGAGTGTGGTCACATACATCAAGTGGTAGACTTTGTAGGGTATCCTCATCATTTTCAGAAAATATAGCTGAAGAAGATAATCAATCACTTCATAATGAAAATAATGAGAATAACCGTGCTAGAACACTTAGAGACCACATGAATCCCACAAGAACAAGTGCACCATCATGTATAGTTTTTCCTCCTGATGCATCTCATTTTAATTTTAAACCAGGTATTATTCAACTTTTACCTACTTTTCATGGTTTAGAATTGGAAAATCCATACTTGCATTTAAGGGAATTTGAGGAGGTCTGCAACACATATAATAATTTAAATTGTAGCATGAACACCATTAGATTAAAGCTTTTTCCTTTTTCATTAAAAGATAAAGCTAAAACATGGCTACAAAATTTGAGACCAGGATCCATTCGTGCTTGGGATGAAATGCAACAACAATTTTTAAAGAAGTTTTTCCCATCTCATAGAACAAACTCTTTCAAGAGACAAATCACCACTTTCACTCAAAAACCAGGAGAAACATTTTACAAATGTTGGGATAGGTATCGAGATTTGCTTAGTACTTGCCCTCATCATGGTTTTGAAACATGGAGATTGGTTTCACATTTCTATGAAGGGTTAACACCTAAAGATAGGCAAATGGTTGAATTGATGTGCAATGAAACTTTTGAAGATAAAGACCCTAATGAAGCAATGGAGTACTTAGACTTGTTAGCTGAAAATGCTCAAAATTGGGACACCGCGGGTACTTATGAGGCACCGAGTAAAACTCAACCTCATACATCTAGTGGAGGTATGTACAACCTTAGGGAAGATCATGACCTTCAAGCCAAGTTTGCATCTTTAGCTAGAAAAGTCGAGGCACTAGAATTAAAAAAGAGTGGTCAATTAAAATTTGTTGAAAACATTGTGTGTCAAATCTGTGAAACAAATGAACACTCAACCAATGATTGTCCAACCTTGCCTTCTTTTAAGAAATGTCTCCATGAACAAGCCCATACTTTAAACAGTTTTCAAAGGGCCAACCACAACCCATACTCCCAAACATACAACCCTGGTTGGAGGAATCACCCAAATTTCAGTTGGAAGAGTGAGAACAACAATGCACAAACTTCACAACCACCGTTTCAAGCACACCAGAATTTCCAAAATTCTCATGGATATGCACCTCCTTATGCTCCACCTCTTAGAAGAAATCTTAAGGAAACATTGCATGCATTCATTGAAAAGCAAGAGATAATTAATACTCAACTTGTTCAAAACATGACAGATTTTAAAGATACTTTTGCTAAATTAACATATGCTCTTAGTTTCCAAGAGAAAGGTAAGTTTCCATCTCAACCACAACAAAATCCCAAAGGGCAATACAATGCAAATGCAAGTAGTTCCGCAAGCCAACACATGGATCAACTCAAATCAGTCACTACTCTGCGCAGTGGTAAGGTTATTGAAAAACCCTCTCTTGAACCTTATGAGAAAGATGATGAGTCAATGTCTGAGGGTAAGGAAGGGGTTGAATCTGAAAATTACAAAGAAACGACTGATTCACCACCAGCACTTCCATTTCCTCAAGCCATGACCAAACAAAGGAAAGTCAATCACAATTCTGAAATTTATGAAATTTTCAAACAGGTAAGGATCAATGTACCTTTGCTGGATGCTATTAAACAGGTTCCTTCCTATGCTAAATTTTTGAAAGATCTATGTACTGTGAAGAGGAAACTGAATGTGAAAAAGAAAGCCTTTCTAGCCGAACAAGTAAGTGCTATTCTTCAAAACAATAATGCTTTGAAATATAAAGACCCTGGTTGTCCTACAATTTCTTGCTTTATTGGAGACCATAAAATTGAAAAAGCCTTACTTGATCTTGGTGCTAGTGTGATTGAAAAAGCCTTACTTAATCTTGATTAGTTGACACGACGAAAAGATTGATGTCTTCTCCCAAGTGCAGGAGTGTCGAAGTAATAAATAACCCAGCAAGATCGGGGTCGAACCACAGGGAGGTTAATTGTACAAATTATAAACAACAATTATAAAACAACAATAACAACAACAACAATAATAATAATAATGATATTAATAGTAGTAATAGTAGTAATAATAATAATAATAATAATAATAATAATAATAAAGAAAGAGAAGAAGAAGAAGATGATGAGAACTTGGAGATGGAAAATTATTGTAAGGATTAAACAATAATAATAACAACAAATGTCGAGGTTAGAGGTTCCACTAATGGTATATCAAACAAGTATAGTATAAACTCTTATTATTGAATTGGAAACCACACACAAAGGAGGTTCCAATCAGATTATATATTGTTAACATGATTACATTAGTCATCTTATTCAATTAATGCTAATACTTGTAAATCTCGTCAAGCATTCATGATTATAACTTATGTTAACAACAAATCAAGTTCCTTTCATAGCTCAGGTGTCGGTTATACCATACATTATGTGCCATGAAAGTGCCAAGCATTTGTTGTACCAAGTGTTATACAACATAAATCAAGATTAGTCATTTAACAAGCAAAGTATTAAAGAGTGAACAAGATAACAAATATAAAACATGTTAGTATCAAACATTAAAGTCCATATTAAGTTTACATTATACTTATTCTTACACCATTAGTGTAACCTTTTCACCTTGACATAATTAACTTAGCTAGACATAATGAAAGAAAGAAAAATAAATGAACAAAATAAGAACATAAAAGTTAACTAAGTAAAGGAAAGGAAATGAAAGGCATAAACTTGATATTAATGAAAGTAAAGCATAAACATTACAAAAAATACAAAGAGAGAAAGGAAGAGCATGATCTTGATCTGAACACCAAGATGCATAAATGCATGGCAAATGCCTCCTTTTATAGGCCAAAATTGGGAACTATTGATTTGATGACTAATTGATAAGTGGGTGGCCAACTTTTGACTTGGTGACAATCCTTATCTTCTCTTGTCTGCCCAAAACGTCATTGATAACGTCCAAATTGGAGGCAATTGTCTCAGCTTTCTTTTGTAAAAAATTTAGCTCATTTGGACTTCTAGAACTCCAGATATGGCCAAAATACCGAACAGTGCTCGGGCTGGAAGACAGATTCGGGCTTCTTTGTTGTTGCTACAATTTGGACTTGATAATGACCTTTTTAGATCTTGGTCTCCATATGAAAGTTGTAGGCCTATGTCTTACCTTTCCATCCATATAAATTGGACCTAAATCTGAGATCTGTAGCTCCAGATATGACCTAATTACCGAATAGTGTTCTGGTTTGGATTGCACCAACATCTCTTCTCTAAGTTTGACCATCTCTTTATCCTTGCAATTTAAGTTCTTCAAGTCATCAATCAATCCTTTCATTTATGTGATAGGCCTGCATTAAAAATAGACATTTACCACAAATTATAGGTATCTTATATTATTAGATACATTATTATAAAACATATTTTAGTTAAGGAGTTATTGATACTTCAAGTGCAAAATGATGATATAAAACCATGATAAAAATGTACTTTTAAGTACTAATCACACCCCTCAACCAGCTTATTACTAGTCCCTAGTAATCAAAGCGTTACAACAATTTGCAAATTTCACAAAGCAAGGTATTCATCATTTAACTTCCATTAATCTATCCAGATAAACAAACTCTCATTAAATTTATATATCTGCTCAATACCTCTTAACAAGATATTAATAAACCTTTTTTTTGTGCTCAATGTATCAACACATAATTATGGGGCTTTTCTTGGAAGAAAACAAAATTTTTGTTCTAATGTTTAAGGTTAACTTCCTTGGGTTGGGATTACTATTTTTGTCTTTTTTTTCATTTTTTTTCGTTTTTTTTTAATCTATATACATATAATTTAAAAACATCATGCATCTTTAACCCATGTAACGAGCTTTCAGCTAATGACTCCTAAACCAGTTGGTCTTAGGACATTAGGTTTAAGACACCCCTACGAGCTTAGTAACTCGGGTCACAGATACTGATATGTAGATAGTGCAATGTTTGATTCCCTTAAGCTTTTCTCCTCAACCCATGTAACAAGCGTTGGGCCAATAGCTCCCAAGTCAGTTGACTTTAGGGTATTAGGTGTTAAAACACCCCTTCGGGCTTAATTGCTTAGGTTAGGGAGGCTACGAAACCAAACTTATCTACATTTTTATTATCATCATTTTTTTTCTTTTTTTTTCATGTTTTTGTTTTTTAATTATATACAATCCCTTTCCCTTAGTTGTTACCTTTAACAAAAGAACATAAATAATGTAATAATCCAATATGCAGCCCACAATCATATGTAAAAGTGTGTGTGTGTAAATTAAGGTTTAAGAATACATGTTAAATAAGTATATGAGCAGAATTAAGTGGTAACACTACGAGAGTTTGTAAACCTGAATATTTCAGGAAGTATTATAATAGACCTTGTTAAGAATGGTTACTAAGATGCGTCTCAAGAGTCACTTTAACAAAAGAACTCCTTTACTCTGCCATCCTAGTAACAACCATTATGCACATACTGAAAATTGCAAAGAAACGACTGATTCACCGCCAGCACTTCCATTTCCCCAAGCCATGACCAAACAAAGAAAAGTTAATCACAACTCTGAAATTTTTTAAATTTTCAAACAGGTAAGAATCAATATACCTTTGCTGGATGCTATTAAACAGGTTCTTTCCTATGCTAAATTTTTGAAAGATCTATGCATTGTGAAGAGGAAACTGAATGTGAAAAAGAAAGCCTTTCTAGCTGAACAAGTAAGTGCTATTCTTCAAAACAATAATGCTTTGAAATATAAAGACCCTGGTTGTCCTACAATTTCTTGCTTTATTGGAGACCATAAAATTGAAAGAGCCTTACTTGATCTTGGTGCTAGTGTGAATTTACTTCCATATTCAGTTTTTCAGAGTCTCAATCTAGGTGAGTTAAAACCAACTTCTATATCTCTTTTACTTGCCGATAGATCTGTAAAAGTGCCTAGAGGAATAATTGAGGATGTGTTAGTACAAGTCGATAAATTCATTTATCCTGTGGATTTTATTGTCTTGGACACAGAACCTGTTGAAGCATGTAATTCATTTCCTGTTATTTTAGGACGTCCCTTTCTTGTAACCCCTAACGCATTGATTAATTATAGGAATGGACTGATAAAGCTATCATTTGGAAACATGACATTGGAGATGAATATTTTCAACATTTGCAAGCAACCTGGAGATGATAATGATTTACAAGAAGTAGATCATATTGATGAATTAGTTTATGATCAACTCAACTACTTTAAGTAAAAATGATCACACCAATCGATGATTACTTTCCTAACGAATCCTTACTTTCTCTTAGTCCAATGCCTTGGTATGATAAAAATATCAATTTTCTTGCTTTAGGAGATTGTTGTTACTAGGATGGCAGAGTAAAGGAGTTCTTTTGTTAAAGTGACTCTTGAGATGCATCTTAGTAACCATTCTTAACAAGGTCTATTATAATACTTCCTAAAATATTCAGGTTTACAAACTCTCATATTGTTACCACTTAATTCTGCTCATATACTTATTCAACATGTATTCTTAAACCTTAATTTACACACACACACTTTAACATATGATTGTGGGTTGCATATTGGATTATTACATTATTTATGTTCTTTTGTTAAAGGTAACAACTAAAGGAAAGGAATTGTATATAATTAAAAAAAAAGAAGAAAAACATAAAAAAAAGAAAAAAAAGAGAAAAAATGATGATAATAAAAATGTAGATAAGTTTGGTTTCGTAGCCTCCCTAACCTAAGCAATTAAGCCCGAAGGGGTGTTTTAACACCTAATACCCTAAAGTCAACTGACTTGGGAGCTATTGGCCCAACGCTTGTTACATGGGTTGAGGAGAAAAGCTTAAGGGAATCAAACATTGCACTATCTACACATCAGTATTTGCAACCCGAGTTACTAAGCTCGTAGGGGTGTCTTAACACCTAATGCCCTAAGACCAACTGGTCTGGGAGTCATTAGCTGAAAGCTCGTTACATGGGTCAAAGATGCATGATGTTTTTAAATTATATGTATATACATTTAAAAAAAAGAAAAAATAAGAAAAAAATAATAATCCCAACCCAAGGAAGTTAACCTTAAACATTAGAACAAAAATTTTTTTTTTGTTTTCTTCCAAGAAAAGCCCCATAATTATGTGTTGATACATTGAGCACAAAAGAAAGGTTTATTAATATCTTGTTAAGTGGTATTGAGCAGATATATAAATTTAATGAGAGTTTGCTTATCTGGATAGATTAATGGAAGTTAAATGATGAATACCTTGCTTTGTGAAATTTGCAAATTGTTTTAACGCTTTGATTACTAGGGACTAGTAATAAGCTGGTTGAGGGGTGTGATTAGTACTTAAAAGTGCATTTTTATCATGGTTTTATATCATCATTTTGCACTTGAAGTATCAATAACTCCTTAACTAAAGCCTGTTTTATAATAATATATCTAATAATATAAGATACCTTTAATTTATGGTAAATGTTCATTTTAAATGCAGGCCTATCACATAAATGAAAATATTGATTGATGACTTTAAGAACTTAAATTGCGAAGGCAAAAAGATGGTCAAACTTAGAGAAGAGATGTCGGTGCAATCCAAACCAGAACATTGTTCGGTAATTGGGTCTGGAGCTACAGATCTCAGATTTAGGTCTAATTTATATGGATGGAAAGGTAAGACATAGGCCTACAACTTTCATATGGAGCCCAAGATCTAAAAAGGCCATTATCAAGTCCAAATTGTAGCAACAACAAAGAAGCCCGAATCTGTCTTCCAGCCCGAGCACTGTTCGGTATTTTGGCCATATCTGGAGTTCTAGAAGTCCAAATGAGCTCAATTGTTTACACAAGAAAGCTGAGACAATTGCCTACAACTTTCATGTTTACAACTGGCTCCAATTGTGACGTTAGCAATGACGTTTTGGGCAGACAAGAGAAGATAAGGATTATCACCAAGTCAAAAGTTGGCCACCCACTTATCAATTAGTCATCAAATCAATAGTTCCCAATTTTGGCCTATAAAAGGAGGCATTAGCCATGCATTTAGGCATCTTGGTTTCCAGATCAAGATCATGCTCTTCCTTTCTCTCTTTGTATTTTTTATAATGTTTATGCTTTCCTTTCATTAATATCAAGTTTATGCCTTTCATTTCATTTCCTTTACTTAGTTAACTTTTATGTTCTTATTTTGTTTATTTATTTTTCTTTCTTTCATTATGTCTAGCTAAGTTAATTATGTCAAGGTGAAAAGGTTACACTAATGGTGGAAGAATAAGTATAGTGTAAACTTAATATGGACTTTAATGTTTGATACTAATATGATTTATATTTGTTATCTTGTTCACTTTTTAATACTTTGCTTGTTAAATGATGAATCTTGATTTATGTTGTATAACACTTGGTACAACAAATGCTTGGCACTTTCATAGCCCATAATGTATGGTATAACCGACACCTGAACTATGAAAGGAACTTGATTTGTTGTTAACATAAGTTATAATCATGAATGCTTGACGAGATTTACAAGTATTAGCATTAATTGAATAAGATGACTAATGTAATCATGTTAACAATATATAATCTGATTGGAACCTCCTTTGTGTGTGGTTTCCAATTCAATAATAAGAGTTTATACTATACTTGTTTGATATACCATTAGTGGAACCTCTAACCTTGACATTTGTTATTATTATTGTTTAATCCTTACTTTAATATTTCATCTCTAAGTTCTCATTATCATCATCTTCTTCTTCTTCTCTTTCTTTACTATTATTATTATTATTATTATTATTATTATTATTATTATTATTATTATTATTATTATTATTATTATTATTATTATTATTATTACTACTATTGTTGTTGTTATTATTGTTGTTTATAATTTGTACAATTAACCTCCCTGTGGTTCGACCCCGGTCTTGCCGGGTTATTTATTACTTCGACACTCCTGCACTTGGGAGAAGACATCAACCTTTTAGTCGTGTCAAGTTTTTGGGATAATCAATCACTTAGAGTAGTGACTGATTAGTAATAATTGTTTACAAGTAAGTATATTTCTTAGTTGAAATAATGATTTGCCTACAAAAGAAAGCCTTTCTAGCAGAACAAGTAAGTGCTATTCTTCAAAACAATAATGCTTTGAAATATAAAGACCCTGATTGTCCTACAATTTCTTGCTTTATTGGAGACCATAAAATTGAAAAAGCCTTACTTGATCTTGGTGCTAGTGTGATTTTACTTCCATATTCAGTCTTTCAGAGTCTCAATCTAGGTGAGTTAAAACCAACTTCTATATCTCTTTTACTTGCCGATAGATCTGTAAACTTAGAGGAATAATTGAAGATGTGTTAGTACAAGTCGATAAATTCATTTATCCTGTGGATTTTATTGTCTTGGACACAGAACCTGTTGAAGCATGTAATTCATTTCCTGTTATTTTAGGACGTCCATTTCTTGCAACTTCTAATGCATTCATTAATTGTAGGAATGGACTGATGAAGCTATCATTTGGAAACATGACATGGGAGATGAATATTTTCAACATTTGCAAGCAACCTGGAGATGATAATGATTTACAAGAAGTAGATCATATTGATGAATTAGTTTATGATCAACTTGAATCTACTTTAAGTAAAAATGAATTGGATGAAACTAAAGATTTGCAAATGGTTTGTTCTGAGGAAGAAATCACGGATGAAACAAGCACCGAAAATGTTGATGCGAATCTTTTGTCACCAGTGACAACAGATTCGACATCTGACATCACACCAATTGATGATTACTTTCTTAATGAATCCTTACTTTCTCTTAGTCTAATGCCTTGGTATGATAAAAATATCAATTTTCTTGCTTTAGGAGATTTGCCAACTGATTGGAGTACTCAAGATAAAAAAAAGTTTTTGAACGAAGTGAAGAGCTTTTATTGTGATGACCCTAACTTATTCAAATATTGTCCTGATCAAATATTTCAAAGATTCGTTCCCGACAATGACTTATAGTGTCATTAAACTTTGATAGGAGTGTGACACAAAGATAACTTGTACCTAGGCACCAGCACTATTAAAAACGGAAACCCCCACCCAACGAATATTGATTCGCGAACGAGAAGTATAAGGATGACGCCACGAAGACAGTTGTTCTTCGATAAGTCGTTTTCAGTTCTTTAGAGAACCAAGGAAGGGAGATTATCCCACCAACACACAATAAGTGCAGCAAAGAAGTTTTATTAATCTGAAAATTGCATAACCTTTACATGTTTGGGTTATGCCTTTATTTATACTGAATTTGAACTTAAAGAAACCCTAATGGACCTCCCTTAGGTGGACTTATATGTAGCCCACTTACAATTGACCCAAATAAGTAATAATAACCCAAAAACTAAGAAGAAAATACTAAAAATACTAAAAATCCGAAAATACCATCCTAAATAAGCTAGAATCAGATTTGTCACCCTTATGAAGTCCTAAACAAAATTGGAAAAATCTGATTTGGAAAATTTGTGTTGTTGCCCCCTTCGATGTCCTTGATTAGCTTGGAATTCCTTGTTTAACTTGGACAAATAGGAAAACAAATTTCCTCCTTTGTTGCTGATTTAATTACTTTCCTTCCTAAGTGAGGAAAAGCATTAAATAGTCCTCCCCCCTTTAGGAATAAGATTTGGCCAACTTCCTTACTTAGTTAGGAGAATAAATTGCTGACTCTTTATCCTTGTAGTATTAGAAAAGACAAGCCTAACAAGGCTGGTATTGGGCCGGACACATCAACCCCTTGTTCCACATGAATTGGGCTCTTCTTGGACCTGAACTAAATGAATTAAAGGCTGTCCTTCATGCTCCTTAAATGTTCCAAGCCTCTCTAGATCCATTTTGTTCCATATATTCTGAACAAGCCCATTTAATGCTTCTTTAAGCTTCTTAGCCCTAGCTCTTGTGATTGGCCCAATTGGCACCTCCAATGGGTTGTTGGCATGATTATGCTTGGTGTTAGGCTGATCCGCATCATCCCCTCTCTCTTCAAAAGGATTCAACCTCGAATCATCACCTACATCAAACAGAGTAAGATCAGAAACATTAAAGGTAGCACTAACACTATACTCACCTGGCAAATCAACTTTATAAGCATTGTCATTGATCCTCTCAAGGATCTGAAACGGCCCATCTCCTCGTGGTTGTAGCTTTGACTTCCTCTGGGCCGGAAATCTCTCCTTGCGCATATGCACCCAAACCCAATCGCCAGGCTGAAAGACAACATGTTTGCGCCCCTTATTGGCTTTGGTCGTATACACGCGATTCCTCTTTTCAATCTGTTGCCGCACACTCTCATGAAGAGTTTTCACCACCTGTGCTTTACGATTACCATCCAAACTAACCCTTTCATCAATAGGCAAAGGAATCAAATCCATTGGAGTTAAAGGGTTAAATCCATACACAATTTCAAATGGTGAAAATTCAGTAGTAGAGTGCACACTACGATTATATGCAAATTCTATAAATGACAAACAATCTTCCCAATTCTTTAAGTTCTTTTGAATGACAACACGCAAAAGTTGTGTTAAGGTCCTATTAACTACTTCGGTTTGTCCATCTATTTGGGGGTGACAAGTAGTTGAAAACAACAGTTTAGTACCCATTTTTCCCCATAACACCTTCCAAAAATAGCTAAGAAACTTAACATCTCTATCAGAAACAATGCTCTTAGGGACCCCGTGAAGTCGTACTATCTCCCTAAAGAACAAATCAGCAATGTTAGTTGCATCGTCAGTTTTATGACATGGAATGAAATGTGCCATCTTTGAAAACCTATCAACAACTACAAAGATGGAATCCCTGCCCCGTTTTGACCTAGGTAAACCCAAGACAAAGTCCATCGAAATGTCTACCCAAGGTTCTTTCGGTACAGGCAAAGGGGTATACAAGCCATGTGGTTGAGTCCTAGACTTTGCTTTCCTACAAGTTATGCATTTATCACATATGCGTTGCACATCTTTTTTTATTTTAGGCCAATAAAAATGCTCATGCAACACATCCAAAGTCTTAACAACACCAAAATGCCCCATCAACCCGCCTCCATGTGCTTCACGTACAAGCAATTCACGCATAGAACTTAATGGAACACACAAACGACTCTCTTTAAACAAATATCCATCAAGTCTATAAAACTTTCCAAAAGCTGAAGTTTCGCAAGCATTGTAAACATTAGCAAAATCACTATCATCCTTGTACAATTCTTTTATGTGTTCAAATCCTAGAAATCTAGCATCCAAAGTAGATAAAAGAACATACCTGCGTGAAAGTGCATCAGCCACAATGTTTTCTTTCCCTTGCTTATACTTGATCACATACGGAAATGTTTCAATAAATTCAACCCATTGGGCATGTCTCCTACTCAATTTACCTTGCCCTTTCAAGTGCTTCAATGATTCATGATTAGAATGTATCACAAACTCCTTGGGCCGCAGGTAATGTTGCCACGTCTCTAAACTTCTTACCAAGGCATAGAGTTCCTTGTCATATGTAGGGTAATTCAAGGCTGCCCCATTAAGTTTTTCGCTGAAATATGCAATGGGCCTCCTATCCTGCATTAACACAGCTCCTATACCGATACCTGACGCATCACATTCTACTTCAAAAGCTCTTGTAAAGTCTGGCAAAGCTAAAACAGGTGCCGAACAAAGCTTATCCTTCAACAATTTAAAAGCCTCATCTTGTGCATCATTCCATTTGAATCCAACAGACTTTTTCACAATTTCAGTTAAAGGTGCAGCAATAGTACTAAAATCCTTCACAAACCTTCTATAAAAACTAGCAAGTTCATGAAAACTCCTTACCTCACTTACCGATTTTGGTGTAGGCCAATCTCGGATGGCTTTAACTTTCTCCCCATCCATCTCGATACCCTGTGCAGTAACGACATAGCCAAGAAACACAATTTTTTCCATGCAAAAGGTACACTTCTTAAGATTAGCATATAATCGCTCACTACGCAACACACTAAGTACATTACGCAAATGATCAAGATGCTCATTTAAGTTCTTGCTATAGATCAAAATGTCATCAAAATACACAACAACAAACTTACCTATAAATGCATGCAAGACATGATTCATTAAACGCATAAACGTGCTAGGCGCATTTGTAAGTCCAAACGGCATGACTAACCATTCATATAAACCATGCTTAGTCTTAAATGCAGTTTTCCACTCATCACCCTCTTTCATCCTAATTTGATGGTACCCACTTTTTAAGTCAATCTTAGAGAAAATACATGATCCATGTAACTCATCTAGCATGTCATCAAGCCTAGGAATAGGATGTCGATACTTTACCGTTATGTTATTGACAGCACGACAATCAACACACATCCTCCATGTTCCATCCTTTTTAGGCACAAGTAGCACTGGCACAGCACAAGGACTCATACTCTCACGAATGTACCCCTTCATCATCAATTCATCTACTTGCCTTTGAAGCTCCTTCGTCTCCTCGGGGTTGCTTCTATAGGCTAGACGGTTAGGAATTGAAGCTCCAGGCACAAGATCAATTTGATGTTCAATCCCCCTTAATGGTGGTAATCCATTAGGGACGTCTTCAGGGAATACATCATCAAACTCCTGCATCAAAGAAACAGCGACACTAGGAATAGCAGAATCAAGATCGTTAGTGTTAAAATAAGCCTCCTTATACACAAGTAAGATCATTGGCTTATTAGTAAAAAATGCAGATCTGATTTAAGATCCTTTTGCATAAAAATTAGGTTGTTTCTTTAATTTTTCCACACTATTATCATCACACAAGCTTACTTTCTTCACTCCTCAGTTTTTACCTCCACTCTCAACCGGTTTAATTAATGATTTAGGTTTAGCCGAATCTGATGGTTTTCTCTCACCATTGTCCTCACGTGAATTTTCACTCTTCCCATCCTCACATTCCTTTTTTAATTTGATTTGATCATCATACACTTGTTTCGGAGAAAGAGGTACAAGAGTGATGGTTTTACCATCCTTTACAATAGTGAACCTATTTCTGAACCCATCATGAATCGCTTTCCGATCAAACTGCCATGGACGCCCCAAAAGTAAGTGACTAGCATGCATCGGGACGACATCACATAAAATCTCATCAGAATACTTCCCAATAGCAAACGCAATCAAAACCTGCTTAGTAACCCTCACTTCACCACATTCATTCAACCATTGCAATCTATAAAGCCTAGGATGCTTAATACAACTCAGATTCAATTTCTTCACAAGTGTATCACTAGCAACATTAGCACAACTACCTCCATCAATTATCATGCTACATACCTTGTTTTGGATGTGACATCGAGTGTGAAATATATTTTCCCGTTGCTGATCTACATCATCTTCTTTGATTTGCATGTTCAGCGCACGTCTTATAACCAAAGCCTCCCCCTCAACAGGGTATGCAATCTCCTCATCGCTACAATCCATCAAAGGTGGCATCTCTTCACTTTCAGATTCAACATCCCCATTATCTCTTATAAGCATAACTCTTCGGTTTGGACACTGAGATGCAATGTGCGCCTTCCCTAAACATTTAAAGCATTTAATATCTCTATCACGAGTAGGTTGAGATTCAGATTTACCTTTCCCATCCGTATAAGTATCCTTTTTGGCCTTAGGTGGTTCAGCCTTTGCATAAGGCTTTAGTTGGACAGCCCCATCTCTTTTCAAATTCAGCCTCCATGTTGAGGAAGATGAAGCCGAATTGGTCTGAAAACGTGTACTACCCCTTCTCTTTATTTGTCTCTCTACCTTCGTTGCCATATGGACCATGTCTTCCAATTCCACACAGTGTTATAATTCTACAACATTTGCAATGTCCCTATTCAGTCCATTTAGAAACCTAGCCATAGTAGCTTCCCGATCCTCAATCACGTTGGCCCGAATCATGGCAATCTCCATTTCCTTGAAATACTCATCCACGGACCTAGAACCCTGATTCAAACCCGGCAATTTCAGATACAAATCTCTATAATAGTGGTTAGGCACAAATCGCCTTCTCATCAACACTTTCATCTCCTCCCACGACGCTACCGGCCTCTCTCCACTCCGTCTTCTACTAGTAACATTCTGATCCCACCAAATCAGCGCATAATCCATGAATTCGATGACTACCAATTTCACTTTCTTCGCCTCCGAATAGTTATGGCAATCAAAAATCCAATCCACCTTTTTTTCCCACTCCAAATATGCCTCGGGATCGTTTTTACCTTGAAAAGAAGGTATTTTCAGTTTGATAGCATCCAAATCACCATCTAAATCAGCATGTCCCCCAACACTACGGAAATTTTCCCTTTGGCCGAATTGGCCCCTAGTTCTATTCCCATAATCCCTTCGGTTTCTAGGCTGCCGAAAACCTTCCCGGTAGTCTATGGCCTCATCATCAAAAACACCATCACCGATATCACCAACGGCCTCCTCAAAATCCTCACAATCAGCCCACCTTGGCCTGTTGGCCCTACTGCTTTTGTTTGCTTTCGGTTGCAACCCAAGCTTCACATTTTGGGTGCTCGTACCAGCCTCGTTACCACGTTTCTCCACCCTATCAAGTCTGTCGCACACATTTCCCATCACAAAATTCATCCTCTCCATCATTTGTGTCATGGCTTGCATTTGAAATGTAAGTTCTCCCTCGGGATGGGGCGGTGTATTGTTTTGATCTGACATGATAGTACCTGCAAAAAGTTGTTAGTGGTAAAAGAAAATTTATCCTCACGTCACTCGTGTTTCGCTCAAACACTCTTAATATCCTCACACGCTCACACCTCTCGTCTCACCTTCTTGCGGTTCTTGCGAAACTGAAACCAACACCAAATAGAACCAACTTGGCAGCGCTATCCAAATATATATATGACTCAAGAAGCAATGAAAAAACTAGAAAACAAGCAAAACAAAACTGCGATGATAATCTCGTGAGTAGCAAGCGAGTCTATCCGAAATATGAACGAAACTGAAGACGCGAATAAAAACAGAAACAAAAAATATGCAAAATCATTAAACAACACCCAAATATGTTGGATATGATGAAAATAAACTGCAAGAAACGAAATCAACAAAAACAAGCGAATTTTGAAACGGTGACGCAAGACAGACTCGTTTACGACAAGTTAAGTCCGAATCTGGAACCTAAAGTAAATAATGTTCCATTGAGTTAAAATTTCAGATATAGTGCGATATCAACCCAAATAGACAGAATATGAGGTTTGAGCAATTTATGACAATGTTTGATATACTGACGTAAAAACGTTATGAATCAGACCTGAATAGACCTGAATTTGAAACCCAAAGCAAATGATATCCAATTGACCCCAAATTTTATATGTGATGCGATTAGGACCCCAGCTAATTCCGAGTTGATTTGATCCAATTGTCCCTTGTTTAGTTTTCTGCGGCAGAATCTAATAAACGTCTTTTTGAACAATTTTTCTTTTCTTTTCTCTCTCTTTTTTTTTTTATGTTACTGATATATTTTGAACAATAACAGAATGAAATAACAATTTTTTTTTTCTTTTTATATGCCGCAAATTCAAGGAGAAGAAGAAATTGGATACTAAGGAATTTTTTTTTTTTTGCAGAATTAACAAGAAACGAAAATTTCAGGAGGATATAACCTGATTAATGGAGCCAAGCACTGATACCAAATGATGCGAACCTCGTGATCACATGGTCACGCAACCCACACACAAAGATGCCAATTCCCGGAAAGCCAAGTAAATCAGGTTTGATAGGAGTGTGACACAAAGATAACTTGTACCTAGGCACCAGCACTATTAAAAACGGAAACCCCCACCCAATGAATATTGATTCGCGAACGAGAAGTATAAGGATGACGCCACGAAGACAGTTGTTCTTCGATAAGTCGTTTTCAGTTCTTTAGAGAACCAAGGAAGGGAGATTATCCCACCAACACATAATAAGTGCAGCAAAGAAGTTTTATTAATCTGAAAATTGCATAACCTTTACATGTTTGGGTTATGCCTTTATTTATACTGAATTTGAACTTAAAGAAACCCTAATGGACCTCCCTTAGGTGGACTTATATGTAGCCCACTTACAATTGACCCAAATAAGTAATAATAACCCAAAAACTAAGAAGAAAATACTAAAAATACTAAAAATTCGAAAATACCATCCTAAATAAGCTAGAATCAGATTTGTCACCCTTATGAAGTCCTAAACAAAATTGGAAAAATCTGATTTGGAAAATTTGTGTTGTTGCCCCCTTCGATGTCCTTGATTAGCTTGGAATTCCTTGTTTAACTTGGACAAATAGGAAAACAAATTTACTCCTTTGTTGCTGATTTAATTACTTTCCTTCCTAAGTGAGGAAAAGCATTAAATAGTCCTCCCCCCTTTAGGAATAAGATTTGGCCAACTTCCTTACTTAGTTAGGAGAATAAATTGCTGACTCTTTATCCTTGTAGTATTAGAAAAGACAAGCCTAACAAGGCTGGTATTGGGCCGGACACATCAACCCCTTGTTCCACATGAATTGGGCTCTTCTTGGACCTGAACTAAATGAATTAAAGGCTGTCCTTCATGCTCCTTAAATGTTCCAAGCCTCTCTAGATCCATTTTGTTCCATATATTCTGAACAAGCCCATTTAATGCTTCTTTAAGCTTCTTAGCCTTAGCTCTTGTGATTGGCCCAATTGGCACCTCCAATGGGTTGTTGGCATGATTATGCTTGGTGTTAGGCTCATCCGCATCAGAAAATGAATCAACTGGTTTGAATGATTTTGTAGATAAAAGTTGATTATTTTTCTCACATTGTTTATGTGTTTCTTTTTGAGTGGTTTTTGCTAGTTTCTCTCACCCCGGTCAAATAGCGGATAACGGTACTCCGTGACTTAAGTCGGTTCTTTCAGTTTCCCACAATTACTGATATCTGTGTATATATCTGTGCAATTCTTTGAATCTCTCTTCCAATTCTCATTTGAAAATGGACACTAATCTTGAAAAATTGAAAAAGTATTTTCCCGCTTTGCCTCAGAATGCAATTACAAAAATTTACCGTGCTAGATGTGCAAGATTGAGATTGTTAATGAATCATGGAATTCCTGAAGATATTCGCTGGTTGATTGAAGCAAAGGTCCGATTATCAGGTGAGTCCTCTAACTTCATTTCACACATGCCTGGAACAGGTAAAAGCACTTTTGTAAAGAAGCGTCATGCAAAACGACTGGATGTTTGTCATCGATGTGCTAGATGGACTTGTAATACACAATGTCGTTCTTTAGAAATGGTATCTATAAACCGTGAAGATAAAATACAATTCATTAATGACGGCCTGAGTAAGGAGTCTTTAGATAATCTTCTATTGACTCTTGAGACGCATCCTAGTGGAGATGTGCATCGTGCAATTCATGATTTATGGCCACTATTTCATAAAGAACATGATCGACTTAGTCTTGGGAATCTGACTAAAAAAGACCCTGTTTGCCAGTTTTTTAAGAAAACTGGATGGGAAGCCTATCCCCGACCCATAGAGGGCGTTTAAGCCGTTCTTGGACGTAAAACCAAGGGAAGATGTGAGCCACAATCACAACTACTTGTACATACACATGCTTTTTTTTTCAAAAGTAAATAAATAAATAAATAAAAAGAGAGAGAGAGAGTGTGAGACTCCAGCTGGCCTATATATAGATGTTATGATTGCCTTTCTAATTTCTCATCTATAAAACCCTCTTTTCTTTCCTTTCATTTCTACTCAACCCATACATTCAACAAATACAGAAGTGTGTAGAAATGGCAAGTTCCTCAAGTCATCAAATAAGAAATATTTGTGTTTTCGGTGGATCTAGTCCTAGGAAAGAAAAGGAGTTTTTAGAATCAGCAAATCATCTTGGTCAGGTGCTAGCTGAGAGAAAGATTCATTTAGTGTATGGGGGAGGCAGTCTTGGGTTAATGGGAGGTGTGTCAATAGCTGCATTTTTAGGAGGTAGTCAAGTTTTAGGAGTCGTCCCTGAAGCTTTGGCACAAGGGGACATCATTGGAAAAACAATTGGAGAGGAACTTCAGGTCTCCACAATGTCGGCTCGAATGAATGCAATGTTTAACCATGCTGATACTTTCATTGCTTTACCAGGTGGTCTAGGCACATTGGAAGAGATCTTTCATATTTCCTCTTGGGCTCAATTACACATTCACCATAAACCCATAGGTTTGTTAAATGTTAATGGTTATTATGATAAGTTGTTGTCTTTTCTTGATCATGCTGTGGAACAGGAATTTCTAACATCTTCTACACGACAAATCATAATCTCTGCTACTACTGCTGAACAATTGATTGACCAACTACAATCTTTCATTCCTGTGATTGATCCTTCCATGAGTCGTATAAATTGGTCATCTACGGGAAGCCGTAAAAAGCCTTAGATTGGATTTGAGCCTTCATTTGTGAATTTTTATGTATTTTGGTTTTATTATCGTGTTTTGTTATTTCTTATTTTTGTTTCAGTGTGTTTCAGGTTTTGTCAGTGTTCGTTATTTCATGATATCTTCTATACTCTATCTTTCTACCTTAGAACATTGAGGACAATGTCTCGTTTTGGTTGGGGGGAGAGGGTAGTAGTTGATAAAAAAAAAATGGTTTTTCATTTCATAAAGCATGTGCATAATTGTTGTTACTAGGATGGCAGAGTAAAGGAGTTCTTTTGTTAAAGTAACTCTTGAGACGCATCTTAGTAACCATTCTTAACAAGGTCTATTATAATACTTCCTGAAATATTCAGGTTTACAAACTCTCGTCTTGTTACCACTTAATTCTGCTCATACACTTATTTAACATGTATTCTTGAACCTTAATTTACACACACACACTTTAACATATGATTGTGGGTTGCATCTTGGATTGTTACATTATTTATGTTCTTTTGTTAAAGGTAACAACTAAGGGAAAGGGATTGTATATAATTAAAAAACAAAAACATGAAAAAAAAATAATGATAATAAAAATGTAGATAAGTTTGGTTTCGTAGCCTCCCTAACCTGAGCAATTAAGCCCGAAGGGGTGTTTTAACATCTAATACCCTAAAGTCAACTGACTTGGGAGCTATTGGCCCAACGCTTGTTACATGGGTTGAGGAGAAAAGCTTAAGGGAATTAAACATTGCACTATCTACATATCAGTATTTGCGACCCGAGTTACTAAGCTCGTAGGGGTGTCTTAACACCTAATGCCCTAAGACCAACTGGTCTGGGAGTCATTAGCTGAAAGCTCGTTACATGGGTTAAAGATGCATGATGTTTTTAAATTATATGTATATAGATTTAAAAAAAATGAAAAAAAAAGACAAAAATAGTAATCCCAACCCAAGGAAGTTAACCTTAAACATTAGAACAAAAATTTTGTTTTCTTCCAAGAAAAGCCCCATAATTATGTGTTGATATATTGAGCACAAAAGAAAGGTTTATTAATATCTTGTTAAGAGGTATTGAGCAGATATATAAATTTAATGAGAGTTTGTTTATCTGGATAGATTAATGGAAGGTAAATAATGAATACCTTGCTTTGTGAAATTTGCAAATTATTGTAACGCTTTGATTACTAGGGACTAGTAATAAGCTGGTTGAGGAGTGTGATTAGTACTTAAAAGTGCATTTTTATCATGGTTTTATATCATCATTTTGCACTTAAAGTATCAATAACTCCTTAACTAAAATATGTTTTATAATAATGTATCTAATAATATAAGATACCTTTAATTTATGGTAAATGTCTATTTTTAATGCAGGCCTATCACATAAATGAAAGGATTGGTTGATGACTTTAAGAACTTAAATTGCAAGGATAAAGAGATGGGCAAACTTAGAGAAGAGATGTCGGTGCAATCCAAACCGGAACACTGTTCGGTAATTGGGTCATATCTGGAGCTACAGATCTCAGATTTAGGTCCAATTTATATGGATGGAAAGGTAAGACATAGGCCTACAACTTTCATATGGAGTCTAAGATCTAAAAAGGCCATTATCAAGTCCAAATTATAGCAACAACAAAGAAGCCTGAATCTGTCTTCCAACCCGAGCACTATTCGGTATTTTGGCCATATCTGGAGTTCTAGAAGTCCAAATGAGCTGAATTGTTTACACAAGAAAGCTGAGACAATTGCCTACAACTTTCATGTTTACAACTGGCTCCAATTTTGACGTTATCAATGACGTTTTGGGCAGACAAGAGAAGATAAGGATTGTCACCAAGTCAAAAGTTGGCCACCCACTTATCAATTAGTCATCAAATCAATAGTTCCTAATTTTGGCCTATAAAAGGAGGCATTTGCCATGCATTTAGGCATCTTGGTTTCCAGATCAAGATCATGCTCTTCCTTTCTCTCTTTGTATTTTTTGTAATGTTTATGCTTTACTTTCATTAATATCAAGTTTATGCCTTTCATTTCCTTTCCTTTACTTAGTTAACTTTTATGTTCTTATTTTGTTTATTTGTTTTCCTTTTTTTCATTATGTCTAGCTAAGTTAATTATGTCAAGGTGAAAAGGTTACACTAATGGTGGAAGAATAAGTATAGCGTAAACTTAATATGGACTTTAATGTTTGATACTAACATGTTTTATATTTGTTATCTTGTTCACTTTTTAATACTTTGCTTGTTAAATGACTAATCTTGATTTATGTTGTATAACACTTGGTACAACAAATGCTTGGCACTTTCATGGCCCATAATGTATGGTATAACCGACACCTAAGCTATGAAAGGAACTTGATTTGTTGTTAACATAAGTTATAATCATGAATGCTTGACGAGATTTACAAGTATTAGCATTAATTGAATAAGATGACTAATGTAATCATGTTAACAATATATAATCTGATTGGAACCTCCTTTGTGTGTGGTTTTCAATTCAATAATAAGAGTTTATACTATACTTGTTTGATATACCATTAGTGGAACCTCTAACCTTGACATTTGTTATTATTATTGTTTAATCCTTACATTAATATTTCATCTCTAAGTTCTCATCATCATCATCATCTTCTTCTTCTTTTTCTTTATTATTATTATTATTATTATTATTATTATTATTATTATTATTACTATTGTTGTTGTTGTTATTGTTGTTTATAATTTGTACAATTAACCTCCCTGTGGTTCGACCCCGGTCTTGCCGGGTTATTTATTACTTCGACACTCCTGCACTTGGGAGAAGACATCAACCTTTTAGTCGTGTCAATCACCATTGTTGATATTAGGTTGAGTTATCTTATATATCTTGAAGGAATCACCAATATATCACCATTAAAATTGATTTGGACCAAGACTTAATTTTTCTTATCATTTAAAATCTATTTACATGGCTTCATCTTTGAAAACAAATCCATCAATTATTTTCAACCAAGTTATTATTGATTTAATTTCTCTTGAGTTTTTTTTGTTACCTAGCTTATTTTCTAGATCTAGCTCTCTATGCATATGACCTCGATCTTACCAAGTTAATTGCTACATCGCACACTTATGCACTTGCAAGTTAAAATAAGCCGATCATAAAAAGCGGTTAAGTAATTTTGGCGTCGTTGCTGGGGAGCTGGCAAGCAAAGGTAACAAATTTAGATTTGATTATTGGAAAAAAAAATCATATATAAAAATTGAATTGGCTAGTTCTACCACCTCAAAAAAATTGAAAAAAAAATCAAATGGCTGGTTTTACCGCCTCTTGTTTATTTTATCTAGTTGTATTGTTGTTGTTTTGTTTTGTTTATTGTATTTTTTTTGTTTTATTATGATTATTTTTCTTATATTTATTGTTTGAAGTACTTGGCTAGTATTACCGCCTATTTATTCATGCTTGTTATAATTGTTTTTTAATGTTTATTATTGTTAATATTGCTTATTAGTTGGAGTGTGAATTTTCTAATTTGTTGTATTTTTATTTTTGAGATATTACTTTATCTTTTACATTTCATTTACTTTTATTTGCAATCTTTTTCTTTTTCCTTTCTTTTCATATTCATATAATTGTTATATTATTATTATTTTTTCATCATGACTAATGTTAGAGGGTGAAGGGAGTGTTCAAGGTAATGGACCTCCACAATTTAATGATCAACCTAATTTTTGAACTCTTAGAGATTATATTCACCCAGCTAGACAAAGTATACCTTCATGTATTATCTTGCCTCTGAACCAACAAGTTTTCAATTTGAAACTAGGCATGATCCAACTTCTTCCCACTTATCATGGTATGGATTCTAAAAATCCATATATACACATTAAGGACTTTGAAGAGGTATGTAATACTTTTATTGATAGAACATGCACTGAAGAAACTATTCAGCTGAAATTATTCCCATTCTTTCTAAAGGATAAAGCCAAGCTTTGGCTAAACTCCTTGCATCCTAGGTCTATAGGTACAGGGAGAGAAATGTAAGCTGAATTTTTGAAAAAATACTTCCCCACTCATAGGACAGCAGCCTTACAAGGTCAAATGATGAATTTTTCTTGTATTCCAAATGAGACATTTCACCAAGCTTAGGAAAGGTTCAAAGACTTGTTAAATGCATGCCCCCATCATGGTTTTGAGATGTGGAGGTTAGTGAATTTCTTCTATGACTCTTTTACCGCAGATTTTAAAAAGCTAGTGTCAACCATGTGTGATGGTGAGTTTTATGACAAAGAACCAAGTGAGGCCTTTGATTTTTTTTTTATCAATTGGTTGAAAACACAAAGCAATGGGAGACTTCTCTCCCAGTTCATGTTGAGTCTAGAAACACCATTTTTTATTCAAGTGGGAAGTTTCAATTGAAAGAGACGGATGACCTCAATGCTATATTAGCCTCATTGGCTAGGAAAGTCTCTTGAGATTAAAAAAGTGCATGTCATGAGTGAACAACAAAAGGAAAGTTGTGTTGTTTGTGAGAGCAAAGGGTATAGGACAACTGAGTGTCCTACCATTCCAGCTTTCAAGGAAGTTCTATATGGCCAAACTTCTGATTGAAGTAATGTTAGAAAGCCATTTCCAAACCAAGTAGGCAATCCCTACTCTGAGACCTATAATCCTGGATGGAGGAACCACCAAAATTTTGGATGGACAAATGAGGGCTCTTTAGTACCTCAAACATTTCAACCTCTACCCCAACCATTTCATGCTCCCACACATAACACATACCAACCACCTTATAAGAGATCCCTAGAGGATACTCTTTAACAATTCATGCAAACGCAAGGAGGAATCAACAACCAAGCTTACAAATTTTAAGACTACACCAATAGGACCTTAGATGACATTCAAAGTCAACTAACTAAGTTGACTCAATCACTAAGCATTTAAGAGAAGGGAAAATCCTAGCTCAACCAATGCCCAATCTTATAGGTCAGGTACACATGAGTGAATCCTCACCTAGTGAACCTTCAAACCATGAACAAGTCCAAGCCATCACTACCCTTATAAGTGGAAAGATTGTTGACAAAGGTATAGGTCTTAGGATTGTGGAGGAGAAATCTAGGGAAAGTGAAGAGGGAATCAAAACACAAGTGATAAATGAGAGTTGGAGTGACAAAGAAGGCAGGATAAATGAGAAAGGAGATGATTCAAGAGAAATTGGAGTTAAAGTGAGTGATTTAGAATTTATTCCTAGAGCACCATGTCCACAAAGGTTAGGGAAACCTAAACAAGATCTTATGAAATCAGAAATCTATGAATTGTTCAAACAAGTGAAAGTCAATATTCCAATCCTTGATGCAATTAAACAAGTTCTATCTTATGCAAAGTTTCTTAAGTATTTATACACAGTCAAAAGGAGATTGAATGTGAAAGAAAGAGCCTTTTTGACTGAACATACTAGTGCCACCATCCAGTTTAAGACCCCTCCCAAATACAAAGATCCTGGTTGTCCTACCATTTCATGCATTATTAGAAGTCATAAGATAGATAAAGCTTTGTTGCCACTAATGTGCTGGAAAGAGCCCCATGGCACATGGCAAGCAGACCTTTGGTGCTTAAACGTTGGCAACCGAACATGCAATTTTTGAAAGGTGATTTGGTCAAAGTTCCGGTATGGGTTAGGCTGTATAATGTTCCTCTTGAGTATTGGACTATTAAGGGGTTGAGTTGTGTAGCGAGTGCTATTGGGGTTCCTCTTCATGCTGATCAAACTACATTGTTGCGTCAAAGGCTTAGCTACGCAAGAGTTTGTGTTGAGATTGATGCTACGAAGATGCTAGTTAAGGAATACGACCTTTTAGAAGCGAGATTTTTGCCATCGGGTATGTCAGACCATTCTCCTATGGTGGTAAAGGTTACTGGTGATTATCAGAATATAAAGAAACCATTCAGATTCTTTGATATGTGGATGGACCATGACGAGTTCATGCCCTTGGTGAGAAAAGTATGGGAACACAATTCGGGGGGTTGTCCAATGTATCAGCTGTGTTGCAAGCTAAGAAAACTAAAACGGGAATTGAAACTTTTCAATATGACTCACTTTCAGATAGAGTCAAAGATGCGAAAGATGAAATGGATAAGGCTCAACAGGCTCTCCATACAGCACATGGGAATCCAACTTTGTGCATGCGAGAAAGGGATGCTGTACGTAACTATGCTTCTATCATCAAAGCCGAAGAGAGTTTTTTCAAACAGAAGTCAAGGATACAGTGGCTTAGCTTTGGGGATCAGAATACTGGCTATCTTCACAAATCAGTAAATGGAAGACAGCATAGAAATAAACTTCTTTCACTTACAAAGGTGGATGGCGAGGTTGTCGAAGGACATGAGGCAGTTAAATCAGAAGTCGTTGCGTACTTCCAGTGTGTGTTAAGAGTGGAACAGATGCCTAGGGTTCTGAATGAGGAAGAGATGGAATCGGCAATTAACTTGAAACTGTCTTCAACGCAACAACATGTATTAGTACAAGAGGTAACAAGGGAGGAGATTAAGCATGCTATGTTTAGTTTGAAGAACAACAAAGCCCCTGGTCCGGATGGATTTAACGCAGGTTTCTTCAAAAGAATGTGGCACATAGTTGGGGAGGATGTAATCAATGCTGTTAGCTCCTTCTTTCAGACTCGGAGAATGCTACATCCATTTCCCTTATTCCTAAAGTTGTCAATCCTACGAGGTTGACAGAATTTCATCCTATATCTTGCTGCAATACCATGTACAAATGAATCGCTAAGATTCTAGCTGGGAGAATCACAGCTGTTTTGCCATCCTTAGTAGGTCCGTATCAGACAGCTTTTATCTCTGGAAGGAGAATCAGCGACAACATTCTTTTGTCTCAGGAACTAATGAAAGGCTATCATAAATCTACGGGACCTGCCCGTTGTGCTATGAAAGTAGATCTGATGAAGGCTTATGACTCGGTTCGGTGGGATTTCGTTGACGTTATGTTAAGAAAAATGGGATTCCCTAGAACAATCATTGATTGGATTATGGTTTGTGTTACATCATGTCAATTCTCTATCAACGTCAATGGTGAGCTTGCAGGTTATTTTCAAGGGGGGAGAGGGCTGCGACAAGGGGATCCACTTTCTCCATATTTGTTTGTCCTATGTATGGAAATCCTTTCGGGGCTATTCTGCAAGATGAGTGTCAACCAAAACTTCAAGTTCCACTGGAGATGCAAGAAGGACAACATTTCTCATCTTTGTTTTGCTAACGACTTGAAGATTTTTAGCAAAGGAGATGTAAACTCAATTCGTATGATCAAAACTGTGCTCACAAAGTTTCAAGACCTATCAGGTCTGTATCCAAATCCAAATAAAAGTGACATCTTCTTAAGTGGTGTGTTAAATGCTGAGAGGGAAGAGATTATTCATGTTCTTGGGTTTGCAGAGGGGGAGCTCCCTATGAAATATTTGGGAGTGCCTCTTATCTCGTCGAGACTAAAGGCTGTTTATTGTAAGGGTCTCGTGGATCGAATCACCTCTAAAGTTCGACATTGGACTTGTAGAACACTCTCGTATGCAGGACGAGTACAGCTAATTAATTCAGTTTTATTTTCCATACAGGTCTATTGGGCATCTCTCTTCCTCTTACCTGGGCAAGTCATAAAAAGTGTGGAGCAAATTATGAGATCCTTTCTTTGGTCAGGTTCAGATATGAGAACTACTGGGGCTAAAGTGGCTTGGGATCAGGTATGTCTTCCAAAAAAGGAGGGGGGGCTAGGAATAAAGAGGATAACAGAATGGAACAAGATTGCTTTGTTGAAACACATTTGGAACCTGTGCAATGACTCAGATGGCTCAATCTGGTCTACTTGGATTAGATGTAATCTGTTGCGAGGTAGGAATTTCTGGACAATCAAGACGCCACAGAATTGCTCTTGGGCATGGAGAAAGATTCTAAAGCTCAGATCCTTAGCATGGCCAAAGATGAAGTACATCATAGGGGATGGCAGGACAACTTCTCTATGGTTTGACAATTGGCATCCTCACAGCCCGCTTGCAGATTCTTACGGCGATAGATTCATCTATGATTCAGGTATGGAAAAGAACGCGAAGGTGAATATGCTGATTCATAACTCAGAATGGAAAATTCCTACCACTCATGCTATTGGCTGGCACCCCATTGTAGAAGCTATTCCTTCCAATTCTAAACCAATGATAGGGAAAAATGATGAGATTGTTTGGCTGGATTCACCAAATAACAGATTCTCGATCAAAATAGCTTGGGAACAACTAAGATTTCATCATACGATGGTCGAATGGCATGACATTGTGTGGTTCAAGAATGCTGTTCCAAGACATTCGTTTCTTCTTTGGGTGGCTGTCCAACAAAAACTCACAACTCAAGATAGACTTCATCGATTTGGTATACATGGTCCCAATAGATGCTCACTCTGTCTCCGCAACAACGAAGATCACAACCACTTGTTCTTTGAATGCTCCTATACTAAAGCGATCTGGTGGGATGTTTGTGACAGATGCAACATTCCAAGAATGACAAAAGGATGGGATGAATGGATTCGATGGGCCACTGTCACTTGGCATGGCAAAAGTTTCGTCAATTTTTCTCGTAAACTCAGTTTTGCAGCTACAGTGTATCATATCTGGCAAGAAAGGAATGCAAGGACCTTTGCTGGAATATCTAGAACTCAGAATTTGGTCTTTCATCAAATTGAATGTATCATCCGTGATAAGCTGGATTTGATGAGGAACGTTCTACCAACAAATGAAAATAAAAGAATCCAACGAGCCTGGAGGGTTAATAACATAGATTCTTCATTTGATATTTAGCTGGTTGTATTAGTTTCCCTAACGAATCAAGTTAGGTCTTGAGTTTTCAGTTCGGTGGCTAGCATGTAGCCATCTATTGTTTTACGTTTCTGTTCTCATTGTAAATCTGGGGTATACCCCTTATAATCTTTGTATCGTTTTCCTTTAATATATACGTCAACTTACCAAAAAAAAAAAAGATTTAGGAGCAAGTGTGAATTTAATACCCTACACTATTTACGAACAATTAGGTTTAGGAGAAATCAAGCCTACTCAAATCACCCTTTAATTAGCTAATAGGTTAATCAAGATTCCTATGGGTATCATTGAGGATGTGTTGGTCCAAGTAGATAAATTCTACTTTCCCGTTGATTTTTTAGTGTTAGACACCGCATGAATTCACTGTTCTAATGCTCCCATCCCAGTCATGTTAGGGAGACCTTTCCTAACTACATCCGATGCCTTAATTAACTATAGAAATGGGGTGATGAAATTATCTTTAAGATATATGACTATGGAGATGAACATATTCAATGTCTCCAAACAAATTGGGGAATATGAGGACATTAGAGAGGTAGATTTGATCCAAACAATTTGTCAAGAACACTTTGAGAGAGTGTGGATCAAGGATCCATTAGAGAGAACTTTAATTCATGATGAAAGATTTTGTTCTTTCGAATGTGTTAATGAGGAAGTAAGAGAACTTGAGACTTATCTAGATCTAATGCCTCTTATGTCAGTAGGTCAATGGACCCCATCGTTTGATCCTTTGATTGTGACCCAAGTGAAAGTTGAGGCATCTCTTGTCCACCCTCATAAACCAGAAAGGAAGCCTTTACCGGGTAATTAACTATGCATTTCTAGGGGAAGAAGAATCATATCCTATTGTGATCTCATAAAAACTTAGCATAGACCAAGAACATAAACTTTTGAGAGTGGTGAGAAAACACAAGAAAGCAATTGGGTGGACAATTACTAACTTGAAAGGAATTAGCCCTCTTTTGTGTACACATAGAATCTATCTTGAAGAAGAGGCTAAATCTGTGAGGCAAATGCAAAGATGATTGAACCCAAACATGAAGGAAGTAGTGAGAGGTAAAGCGCTTAAGCTACTTGATGCAAGTATCATTTACCCTATTGCAAACTCAAAATGGGTTAGTCCAACCCAAGTTGTCCCTGAAAAATCTGGAGTCGTGGTAGTGAGGAATCCATGTAAGAAAAGGATTCTGAAATAACTATGAATCCTTGCCACACTTGGAAACTATGTTGCAGCACTTTAAACATCCTTGTAGAATTAGTATACTTCCAAAATAAGCTGCCACATGCTTCTAGGAAAAGAATCCTAGAGAAATAGGAAGTCCACAAGTCAAAAGGAAGTAAATAACAAAATTCATACAGCCTATGTTGACCCATATTGAGATGCCTTCCCGAACTTTAATTGACCTAAAATCTTAACCCAAGGTAATATAATATGTCAGGAGACTCCACATAAAATTTCAGCTCGATCCAACGGTCGAATTGAGAATTATGACTGTCGCCGTAAAACTGGATAGTTGCACATTTTACATCAAAATCCAAATCTGACCTTGCTTGGATTGTATTAACCTAGGTACAAGTTATCTTTGTGTCACACTCCTATCAAACCTAATTTACTTGGCTTTTCAGGAATTGGTGTCTTTGTGTGTGGGTTGTGTGACCATGTGATCACGAGGTTCGAATCACTAATGGACCCCCTTTAGGTGGACTTATATGAAGCCCACTTACAATTGACCCAAATAAGTAATAATAACCCAAAACTAAGAGGAAAATAATAAAAATTACCATCCTAAATATGCTAGAATCAGATTTGTCACCATTAAAAAGTCCCAAATAGACTAGGAAATCGGATTTGAAGGTAAAATTTATTGTGAAGTTTTATTTCCTTTTATAGCTAGGATGAATAAGGAATCCTTATAAGAAAAGGATTCTGAGATAATTATGATCCTTGCCGCACTTGGAAAGTATGTTGCAACCATTAAAGATCTTTGTAGAATTAGTATATTTTCAAAATAATTTGCCATATCCTTTTAGAAAAAGAATCCTAGGCCTATTTTAAAGTCCACAAGTCAAAAGAAGGAGGTAAATAACAAAATTTATGCAGCCTTTGTTGACCCATATTAAGATGTTTTCCCGAACTTTGATTGACCTAAAATTTTGACCCACGGTAGAACAACATGTGAAATTTGAGCTCTATCCAACGATTAGATTGAGAATTATTACTATTGTCATAAAACTGAATAGTTGTATATTTTATATCAAAATCTGAATTTGACCTTGTCTAGATCGTATCATAAGTTCAGGCAAAGGAAGATGAAACTAACCAACAAAGGGAGAACATTTTCCATATACGTTGTTATGTACAAAGCAAGGTGTATAGTTTAATTATAGATAGTAGAAGCTGTGTTAATGTTTGTAGTAACACCCTTGTTAGTAAACTGAATTTGTGTATTATTAAGCATGCCAAACCATATGGATTGCAATGGTTGGATAATAGTGAAGTGAAAGTGACTAAACAGGTTGTGGTTCCATTTTCAATTGGAAAATATGTTGATGAAGTCTTAATGGGGTCAAAAATAGGTGATAAAGGATGATAAAACCATCACTCTTGTACCTTTTACAACGAAACAGGTCATGATGATCAAAGAAAGATAGAAAGTGTGCATGGGGCGATGGGGAGAGAAAATAAAGGTGAGGAAAAAGGGGAGAGAAGACCATTAGATTTTTCCAGAACCCAAAACACCATTACAACATATTCAGCCACGCATTCAAACATAAACAAATATTCGAGCAACACTCCTCACAAATCAGACCATTTGACTACTACTAGAAAACACCCAAATTTGGTTGAGAGTGGAGGTAAGACAAGAGGAGTGTCAGATCGTGATTTTAAGGTCCTTAGCTACTTTTGGAAGACTTTGTAGAGAAAGTTGGGAACCTTATCCTAACTTTTGCGTGTTGTTCTTCAAAAGTATCTTAAAGAGGAGTGTAAGATCATGATGTTAATTTCCTTAGCTACTTTTGGAAGACTATGTGCTGTTATTCAAAAGTATCTTAAATAGGAGTGTCAGATCATGATGTTAATTTCCTTAGCTATTTTTGAAACACTTTGTTAGGAAAGTTGGGAACTTTATCCCAACTTTTGTGTGTTGTGTTATTCGAAAGAATCTGAAAAGTAGATTTAAGATAGTCTCAACGGGCAGGTCCAGTAGATTTATGATAGTCTCAGGAACTAATGAAAGGCTTGGGATCAGGTATGTCTTCCAAAAAAGGAGGGGGGGCTAGGAATAAAAAGGATAACAGAATGGAACAAGATTGCTTTGTTGAAACACATTTGGAACTTGTGCAATGACTCAGATGGCTCAATCTGGTCTACTTGGATCAGATGTAATATGTTGCGAGGTAGGAATTTCTGGACAATCAAGACGCCACAGAATTGCTCTTTGTTGTGCCGTGAATGATTCAAAAATCGGTAACAATGAATCTGACGAAAATGGATGAAGTATGGGTCTGGTTGTATTGTCTTTCTTTTGGTGTTTAGGCTAGATTATAGTATTTTTAAGGTAAATAAAATGGAGCATAAACTAGAGTGATACTTTGATAAGTCGATCTGGACGCCACAAAGATCAATCTAGGATTTTGACGCCACACTCTTTGTGATTGAAGAGTGATAAGTCAGGTAGGGTTCTTCAAAAATCAATTTAGAAGAATAACTCTTAATTCTCGGAATTAAGTTCAAATCTTGGCCAAAAGTTGTTTATTACATATTCTGATGCCATATTTATAGTGGAACATCCCTCCACAATTAGGAAAATTCAACATGACAGAAATCAAGCCCAAAAATTGGACTTTGACAAAGTAACCAGACAGATTACACTAGCACACATTTTCTGACTTTAATTGAAACTTAAACAGACCGAATTTAAAATGGCTATAACTTCTTGCACAAAAGTCCAATGCAATCATGGTTGGACAATCTGGAAAGATCACGTTCTGAACTTGAAATCCACCTAGATTAGTTTTGTTTTCACATGCAATGGATGACTTCAAATTCGGGTTCAAATTCATCTACTATTCTGACGTAAACAGCATCAATTTCTTAACTTATTTGCATTATCAACCCAAATTCAAGTAGTCTAGCATCAAAAGAACCATTAAGGGCTTTTCCCATCTTTAAGCTCCAATTGTAGGCAAATAAGCACCCTTGAACCAATTTGAAACTGATTGCCATATTTTAACTCTGATGCAGCTTCAATCATTCCAATCTGACTCGTCAAGGTCCTTTGTAGTTGTTTCGCTCTCGCTCTTGTCATTGGACCATCTGAATCCTCTTGCATATTTGATTTACCTTTACGAGATGGATTATCATTCCCATGATGCACATCATCAGCCCCGGGTTGATAATGATTTGTCCTCAAATCATAATTGTCGTCATCATCCAAGTATGGAGTCAAGTCTTTCACATTAAAAGTAGCTGATACATTGTAATCACCAGGAAGATCTACCTTATACGCATTATCATTCACCTTCTCTATAATCCGAAACGGACCATCAGCTCTTGGCATCAACTTGGACTTGAGTTTGCTTGGAAATCTGCCCTTACTAAGATGAATCCAAACAAGATCACCAGGTTCAAACCTAACCATTTTCCACCCCTTGTTAGCTTGTTTAGCATACTTTGTTGTTTTCTCCTCAATATATAATCGAACCTGCTCATGTAGTTTCTTCATCAATTCTGCCTTTCTAATTCCATCCATAGATGTCCTCTCATCAATTGGAATATGAACAAGATCAATAGGAACACAAGGATTAAAGCCATACACGACCTCAAATGGTGAAAATTTTGTAGCCCCATGCATACTTCGATTATATGCAAACTCCACAATAGGCAAACAAGTATCCCAACTCTTCAAATTCTTATGTATAACAGCTTGTAACAAAGAAGATAAAGTTCGGTTTACTACCTCAGTTTGTCCATCAGTTTGTGGATGACATGCCGTACTGAAAAGTAACTTCGTTCCTAGCTTCCTCCAAAGAGTCTTCCAAAAGTAGCTTAAGAACTTTGTATCACGATCAGAGACAATGCTTTAAGGAACTCCATGCAAACAAACAATCTCTTGAAAGAACAAATCAGCTACATGTATAGCATCGTCAGTTTTGTTGCAAGGAATGAAATGGGACATTTTGGAGAATTGATCAACCACAACCATTATTGAATCCTTTCCACGCTGTGTTCTCGGTAACCCCAGAACAAAGTCCATGCTAACATCCATCCACGGTTGCTCTGGAATAGGCAACGGCATATACAGCCCATATGCATTCTCTTTACCCTTAGCTTTCTTGCAAATAGCACATCTCTCAATCACCTTGTGCACATCCCGTAACATGCTAGGCCAAAAGAAATGTTCTTTCAGCAACTCATAAGTCTTCTTCTCCTCAAAATGACCACTAAGACCACCACCATGAGCCTCTCGCACAAGCAACTCCCGTAATGAACCTGAAGGAATACACATTCTGCCCATTTTGAACAAGTAACCTTCATGCGTAAAGAACCCATCACAAGCTCCCTTTGCACATTCGGTAACCACATTAGCAAAGTAGGAATCATTAGCGTACTGATCCTTCACCTGTTCAAAACCCATCAGCCTTGCATTCAACATAGAGATCAGTGCATACCTCCTAGAAAGAGCATCAGCAACCACATTAACTTGCCCTTTCTTGTACTTTATGACATAAGGAAATGACTCCATAAACTCCACCCATTTAGCATGTCTTCGATTCAGCTTGCTTTGCCCCTTAAGATACTTCAAGGATTCATGATCAGTATGAATAACGAATTCTTTTGGCACCAAGTAGTGCTGCCATACCTCCAGAGCCCGAATCAAAGCATAAAACTCCTTGTCGTAAATAGAGTAGTTCAAACGTGCTCCATTTAACTTTTCACTGAAGAATGCAATCGGCCTCTTTTCTTGCATCAAAACAGCCCCAATTCCAACTCCGGAAGCATCACGCTCTATTTCGAATGTTTTAGCAAAGTCTGGAAGTGCTAAAACTGGAGAAGTACACAAATTTTCTTTAATTAGGTCAAAAGCTTTCTGAGCATCTGCACTCCATCTAAACTCGTTTCCTTTTTTCAAGCATTTTGTCATAGGAGCAACAATAGAGCTGAAATCTTTCACAAATCGCCTGTAGAAAGAAGCTAAACCATGAAAACTCCTCACATCAGCGATACTAGCAGGTTTTGGCCAGTCCCGAATTGCCTCAATTTTCTCCTCATCAACCTTAACTTCCTCGCTAGAGATAATATATCCAAGAAACACGACACTTTCTTTATAGAAGTAACACTTTGTGAGTTTCCCATACAACTTAGAATCTTGCAAAGTTTCAAACACAACTCTAAGATGCTTCACATGATCATCAAAAGTCTTGCTATACACCAGGATATCATCAAAATATACTACAACAAACAGCCCAATATACTTCCTGAAAACATGATTCATAAGCCTCATAAATGTACTAGGTGCATTAGATAACCCAAACGGCATTACCATCCATTCATATAACCCCTGTTTAGTTTTAAATGCTGTTTTCCATTCATCTCCCTCTTTCATTCTAATTTGGCGATAACCACTCATCAAATCGACTTTAGAAAACAATGCAGCACAATGCAACTTATCAAGCAAATCATCAAGTGTGGGTATAGGAAATCGATACTTAACTGTTATTTTGTTGATAGCACGACTATCCATACACATCCTCATGGTACCATCTTTTTTTGGTACAAGCAAAGTAGGTACGAAACATGGACTAAGTGATTCTCGAACATAGCCCTTCTCTACAAGCTCACCAACCTGCCTTTGAATCCCTTTTGCTTCAGCTGGATTACATTTGTATGCTGGTCTATTAGGAAGTGAAGCTCCCAGCACCAAATCAATTTGATGCTCAATTCCACGAATAGGCGGTAACCCTTTAGGTAATTCATCTGGAAACACATCTTTAAATTCTTCTAGCAATTCCTTAATCTGTGTTGGTAAGTCCAGTCCTTCTACTTGTAGCAATTACTTTGCCTAGATCATGAAAACAACCCCCGTCGAAGCTAATGCCTGTTTGATATCGCCTTTTTTGGCTAACAACAGCCCCTTACGTGATTGCACCTCCTTTTGTTGGCTTCGTAACTGATCCTCTCTAACCTGTTGAGAGCTCAATGGTAGCAAGTTCACCTTCTTTCCATTCAGCATGAAAGAATAAGTGTTCTCTCATCCACTGTAGGTCACATCCTTATCAAACTGCCATGGACGACCCAGTAACAAATGGCTAGCTGACATCGGCGCAACGTCACACAAAACCTCGTCATGATAGGTTTTAATGGAAAAGGGCACAAGAACTTGCTTTGTCACCCGAATCTCCCCATTCTCATTCAACCATCGCAAACTATACGGTCTGGGATGTGGAATGGTAGTTAAACCCAATTTCTCCACCAAGGTAGTTGACGCAACATTAGTGCAACTTCCATTATCAATGATCATCCCACACACCTTATCTCAAATCTGACATCGAGTATGAAAGATGTTCTCGCGTTGCTCAGCACTAACATCAACTTGTGCATTCAGAACCCGTTGCACAACCAACAAATCTCCCTTCACTGGTTCGAAATTCTCTTCCTGTTCCATTTGTGCCTCATCTTCATCTTCAGTTTCAGCCTCATCTCCAGTGATCAGCTCTCCATGATCCCCATGCAATATCATTACCCTTTTATTTGGACATTCTGAAGCAATGTGCCCATGTCCTAAGCACTTGAAGCACTTGATGTCCCGTGATCTCCTAGGATGTGAAGGTTCTGTCACCTTCTCTTTTCCCTTCAAAGAATCAGAACTGGTATTCCCGTTGCTGACCTCCACCTTCTCATCTCGTTTAGGTGTGCACCATGTTCGTGTAGGCACGTAGTTACACTAGTTCGGACACCTCCTCGTTTCTGCTGCCTCTCTACACGACTTGCAAGCTTTATAACATCCTCAAGGAAGATGTACGGTTGCAATTCAACCACATTAGCTATATCCTTCCTCAACCCTCCAAGAAATCTAGCTATTGTTTGTTCTTGGGTTTCCATCAATTCACATCGAATTTGTAGCAACTCAAACTCTTTCACATACTCTTCCACGCTTAAAGATCCTTGTCGCAAAGTCTGAAGTCTGATGTATAGCTCTTGTTTATAGTAATCAGGAACAAATCTCTTCTTCATCACTCTTTTCATAGTTGCCCACGTTCTAATCTCCTCTTCTCCATCCCTTCTCCTCTGAATCTTTAAGTTTTCCCACCATAAAAAAGCATAATCAGGAACAAATCTTCAGAATATTCATACCATTCGAATACCTTTTCAACCTTCTGAATCCATTCCAAGTATTCCTCGGGTGAACTACTTTCTCGAAACGGTGGAATCTTAAGTTTGAGACCACTAGGAGGATTATTATTCTGTCTTCTTGATCTGCCCTTGTCGTCGGCCTCATCATCCCCATTTGGATCTCCATCAGCTTCTACAAAATCATTTCGTGGCACCCTAAGTGCTTGCCTCTGCTGGGGTTGCAAATTATTTCTTTGCATCATTTGCATAAGGGTATGCAACTGTTCACGAATTCCAGTCATTTCATCCCGAATCTCAGCATGAGATCGTTGTAAGCCCATAACCTGTGCCTGTTCTAAACTTAACCCTCTTGGCAAATCTTCTTTATCTCCAACCATAATTAAGTTTATCAACCGCAATTCCAGCAAGCCTTTCTTCTGTTTCTGGCCCCTGCCTTAGATCGCAACTGATGCTCTGATACCAGATGTTGTGCCGTGAATGATTCAAAAATCAGCAACAATGAATCTGACGAAAATGGATGAAGGATGGGTCTGGTTGTATTGTCTTTCTTTTGGTGTTTAGGCTAGATTATAGTATTTTTAAGGTAAATAAAATGGAGGATAAACTAGAGTGATACTTTGATAAGTCGATCTGGACGCCACAAAGATCAATCTAGGATTTTGACGCCACACTCTTTGTGATTGAAGAGTGATAAGTCAGGTAGGGTTCTTCACAAATCAATTTGGAAGAATAACTCTTAATTCTCGGAATTAAGTTCAAATATTGGCCAAAAGTTGTTTATTACATATTCTGATGCCATATTTATAGTGGAACATCCCTCCACACTTAGGAAAATTCAACATGACAGAAATCAAGCCCAAAAATTGGACTTTGACAAAGTAACCAGACAGATTACACTAGCACACATTTTCTGACTTTAATTGAAACTTAAACAGACCGAATTTAAAATGGCTATAACTTCTTGCACAAAAGTCCAATGCAATCATGGTTGGACAATCTAGAAAGATCACGTTCTGAACTTGAAATCCACCTAGATTAGTTTAGTTTTCACATGCAATGGATGACTTCAAATTCGGGTTCAAATTTATCTACTATTCTGACGTAAACAGCATCAATAACTTAACTTATTTGCATTATCAACCCAAATTCAAGTAGTCCAGCATCAAAAGAACCATTAAGGGCTCTTCCTATCTTTAAGCTCCAACCCTTGAACCAATTTGAAATTGATTCCCATATTTTAACTCCGATGCAGCTTCAATCATTCCAATCTGACTCATCAAGGTCCTTTGTAGTTGTTTCGCTCTCGCTCTTGTCATTGGACCATCTGAATCCTCTTGCATATTTGATTGACCTTTACGAGATGGATTATCATTCCCATGATGCACATCACTCTTTGGCATGGAGAAAGATTCTAAAGCTCACATCCTTAGCATGGCCAAAGATGAAGTACATCATAGGGGATGGCAGGACAACTTCTCTATGGTTCATTTATGATTCAGGTATGATTCATTTACAATTGGCATCCTCACAGCCCGCTCGCAGATTCTTACGGCGATAGATTCATTTATGATTCAGGTATGGAAAAGAACGCGAAGGTGAATATGCTGATTCATAACTCAGAATGGAAAATTCCTACCACTCAGAAGGCGAAGGTTCGCATTAAGGTTAATTTTTCAAGAACTATGTAAACTGTGAGAGTGATTCTTGCATTCTTCAGTTCTTGAATGGACTGAATCTGACTTATTGAAGATTAATTAGCTTCGTGGCGTCATTATACTCATTCCAATAGTATTGGTGTCTTAGGGCAGGTTTCTATTATGTCACACTCTTATCAAACCTATTTTAACTTTTCTAAAAGTGGTAATAATAATAATAATAATAATAATAATAATATAATAGTAGTAGTAGCAGCAGTAGTAGTGGTAGTAACAATAATAATGAAGAAGAAGAAGTTGATGAGAACTTTGAGATGAAAGATTAACAATAAATGTCAAGGTTAGAGAATCCACTAAAGGTATGTGACATGACTAAAAGATTAATATCTTCTTCCATGTGAAGCAGTGTTGAAGTAATAACTAACCCGGCAAGACCGGAGTCGAACCACAGAGAGATTAATTGTATAAATTATAAATAACATTAATACAACAACAACAATAATAATAGTAATAGTACTAATAATAATAAAGATGAAGAAGAAGAAGTTGATGAGAACTTTGAGATGGAAAATTAATGTAATGATTAAATAATGATAACAACAAATGTCAAGGTTAGAGGATCCACTAATGGTATGTCAAACAAGTATAATATAAACTCTTATTATTCAATTGAAAACCATACACAAAGAAGGTTCCAATCAGATTATAAATTGTTAGCATGATTACATTATTATCTTATTGATTAATGATAATATTGTAAATCTTGTCAGACATTCATGATTATAACTTATCTTAATAACAAATCAAGTTCCTTTCATAGTTCAAGTGTTAGTTATACCATACAGTATGAGCTATGAAAGTGCTAAGCATTTGATATACCAAGTGTTATATAATATAAATCTAGATTAGCTATTTAACAAGTAACGTATTAAAAAGTGAACAAGATAACAAATATAAAACATGTTAGTATCAAAAATTAAAGTCCATATTAAGTTTACATTATATTTATTCTTACACCATTAGTATAACCTTTTCACCTTGACATAATATACTTAGCTACACATAATAAAAGAAATAAAAATAAATAAATAAAATAAGAACATAAATAAGATAAAAATTAACTAAGTAAAGGAAAAGAAATGAAAGGCATAAACTTGATATTAATGAAAACAAAACCTAAACATTACAAAAATACAAAGAGAGAAAGCAAAAGCATGATCTTGATCTGGAGACCAAGATGCCTAAATGCATGGAAAATACCTCCTTTTATAGGCCAAAATTGAAAACTATTGATTTGATGACTAATTGATGAGTCGGTGGCCAACTCTTGACTTAGTGACAATCCTTATCTTTTCTTATTTGCCCAAAATGTTATTGATAACTTTTTTTTTTTGGTAAGTTGACGTATATATTAAAGGAAAACGATACAAAGATTATAAGGGGCATACCCCAGATTTACAATGAGAACAGAAACGTAAAACAACAGATGGCTACATGCTAGCCACCGAACTGAAAACTCAAGACCTAACTTGATTCGTTAGGGAAACCAATACAACCAGCTAAATATCAAATGAAGAATCTATGTTATTAACCCTCCATGCTCGTTGGATTCTTTTATTTTCATCTGTTGGTAGAACGTTCCTCATCAAATCAAGCTTATCACGGATGATACATTCAATTTGATGAAAGACCAAATTCTGAGTTCTAGATATTCCAGCAAAGGTCCTTGCATTCCTTTCTTGCCAGATATGATACACTGTAGCTGCAAAACTGAGTTTACGAGAAAAATTGACAAAACTTTTGCCATGCCAAGTGATAGTGGCCCATCGAATCCATTCATCCCATCCTTTTGTCATTCTTGGAATGTTGCATCTGTCACAAACATCCCACCAGATCGCTTTAGTATAGGAGCATTCAAAGAACAAGTGGTTGTGATCTTCGTAGTTGCGGAGACAGAGTGAGCATCTATTGGGACCATGTATACCAAATCGATGAAGTCTATCTTGAGTTGTGAGTTTCTGTTGGACAGCCACCCATAGAAGAAACGAATGTCTTGGAACAGCATTCTTGAACCACACAATGTCATGCCATTCGACCATCGTATGATGAAATCTTAGTTGTTCCCAAGCTATTTTGATCGAGAATCTGTGATTTGGTGAATCCAGCCAAACAATCTCATCATTTTGCCCTATCATAGGATTAGAATTGGAAGGAATAGCTTCTACAATGGGGTGCCATCCAATAGCGTGAGTGGTAGGAATTTTCCATTCTGAGTTATGAATCAGCATATTCACCTTCGCGTTCTTTTCCATACCTGAATCATAGATGAATCTGTCGCCGTAAGAATCTGCGAGCGGGCTGTGAGGATGCCAATTGTCAAACCATAGAGAAGTTGTCCTGCCATCCCCTATGATGTACTTCATCTTCGGCCATGCTAAGGATCTGAGCTTTAGAATCTTTCTCCATGCCCAAGAGCAATTCTGTGGCGTCTTGATTGTCCAGAAATTCCTACCTCGCAACAGATTACATCTGATCCAAGTAGACCAGATTGAGCCATCTGAGTCATTGCACAGGTTCCAAATGTGTTTCAACAAAGCAATCTTGTTCCATTCTGTTATCCTCTTTATTCCTAGCCCCCCCTCCTTTTTTGGAAGACATACCTGATCCCAAGCCACTTTAGCCCCAGTAGTTCTCATATCTGAACCTGACCAAAGAAAGGATCTCATAATTTGCTCCACACTTTTTATGACTTGCCCAGGTAAGAGGAAGAGAGATGCCCAATAGACCTGGATGGAAAATAAAACTGAATTAATCAGTTGTACTCGTCCTGCATACGAGAGTGTTCTACAAGTCCAATGTCGAACTTTAGAGGTGATTCGATCCACGAGACCCTTACAAAAAACAGCCTTTAGTCTGGACGAGATAATAGGCACTCCCAAATATTTCATAGGGAGCTCCCCCTCTGCAAACCCAAGAACATGAATAATCTCTTCCCTCTCAGCATTTAACACACCGCTTAAGAAGATGTCACTTTTATTTGGATTTGGATACAGACCTGATAGATCTTGAAACTTTGTGAGCACAGTTTTGATCATACGAATTGAGTTTACATCTCCTTTGCTAAAAATCATCAAGTCGTCAGCAAAACAAAGATGAGAAATGTTGTCCTTCTTGCATCTCCAGTGGAACTTGAAGTTTTGGTTGGCACTCATCTTGCAGAATAGCCCCGAAAGGATTTCCATACATAGGACAAACAAATATGGAGAAAGTGGATCCCCTTGTCGAAGCCCTCTCCCCCCTTGAAAATAACCTGCAAGCTCACCATTGACGTTGATAGAGAATTGACATGATGTAACACAAACCATAATCCAATCAATGACTGTTCTAGGGAATCCCATTTTTCTTAACATAGCGTCAATGAAATCCCACCGAACCGAGTCATAAGCCTTCATCAGATCTACTTTCATAGCACAACGGGCAGGTCCCGTAGATTTATGATAGCCTTTCATTAGTTCCTGAGACAAAAGAATGTTGTCGCTGATTCTCCGTCCAGAGATAAAAGCAGTCTGATACGGACCTACTAAGGATGGCAAAACAGCTGTGATTCTCCCAGCTAGAATCTTAGCGATGCATTTGTACACGGTATTGCAGCAAGATATAGGACGAAAATCTGTCAACCTCGTAGGATTGGCAACTTTAGGAATAAGGGAAATTGATGTAGCATTCATTTCTTTAAGCATTCTCCGAGTCTGAAAGAAGGAGCTAACAGCATTGATTACATCCTCCCCAACTATGTGCCACATTCTTTTGAAGAAACCTGCGTTAAATCCATCCGGACCAGGGGCTTTGTTGTTCTTCAAACTAAACATAGTATGCTTAATCTCCTCCCTTGTTACATCTTGTGCTAATACATGTTGTTGCGTTGAAGACAGTTTCAAGTTAATTGCCGATTCCATCTCTTCCTCATTCAGAACCCTAGGCATCTGTTCCACTCTTAACACACGCTGGAAGTACGCAATGACTTCTGATTTAACTGCCTCATGTCCTTCGACAACCTCTCCATCCTCCTTTGTAAGTGAAAGAAGTTTATTTCTATGCTGTCTTCCATTTACTGATTTGTGAAAGTAGCCAGTATTCTGATCCCCCAAGCTAAGCCACTGTATCCTTGACTTTTGTTTGAAAAAACTCTCTTCGGCCTTGACGATAGAAGCGTAGTTACGTACAGCATCCCTTTCTCGCATGCACAAAGTTGGACTCCCATGTGCTGTATGGAGAGCCTGTTGAGCCTTATCCATTTCATCTTTCGCATCTTGGACTCTATCTGAAATGTTGGAGAAGTGAGTCATATTGAAAAGTTTCAATTCCCGTTTTAGTTTTCTTAGCTTGCAACACAGCTGATACATTGGACAACCCCCTGAATTGTGTTCCCATACTTTCCTCACCAAGGGCATGAACTCGTCATGGTCCATCCACATATCAAAGAATCTGAATGGTTTCTTTATATTCTGATAATCACCAGTAACCTTTACCACCATAGGAGAATGGTCTGACATACCCGATGGCAAAAATCTCGCTTCTGAAAAGGGGAAGTTCAGATTCCATTTCTCATTGACAAGCACTCTATCTAGTTTCCGCATAATCAGATTCTCAGGACATTGGTTCGACCAAGTATAATGCAGGCCTGAATATCGAAGATCATCCACTTTCGCTTCTTGAATACATGTTTCCAATCTGTCCATATGACCAGCCCACGAAGTAGACCCTCCTAACCTGTCTGATTGGTAGCGGATAGCATTAAAGTCGCCCATAAGAATCCATGGGCTGGACTCCCATCCATCACTACGACTCACTATATCAGACCATAATGCCTCACGTACGGAACCGTTATTGTCTCCGTATATAATTGAAGCATTGAAACAGATATTGGTAGCTAATATAGTGACAGAAACATGAATAGCCTGGTCTGACATTCCGAGGACATCAACCTTCACCACATCAGCATTCCAACAAACCCAAATACGACCACGACAAGAGAAATCATAATTATACAAGAAGGACCAATTACGCAGAAGAAGTTGAGAAACATTATATTTATTCTCGTCTCTAACCCGAGTTTCAACCAAACCGAAAAGAGTCATCCTCTCTTGATGGATGAGCTGACGCAATGCTGAATGCTTTATGGGATCATTCAAACCTCTTACATTCCAACATCCAATAATCATAAGAAAATAGAGAGGAGTACAAACAGCAACACAAAGATTACCTCTACGTGCCCCGAGGCGAGGAGACAGATTTCTTATTCTTCTTTGAAGAGTTTTTCGAACCCTTTTTCTTTTTCTCTAGAGAGTCTCTAGCCTTAATAGCCAACTGATTAACAGTTTCCCTTTCGGTGGAATTCAGAGTTTGTGGGCTTGGCAGGATTGGTGACGTCAACTCCTTATCAGTTCGTTCCCCATCTGTATCACCTCCCATTGCGTCAATATCTACATTCAGCTCATGACTATTAACGAAAAGAACCTGGTTCACCGTCGCACAATCAGATGTATTGGAGATGGCTAAACTTTGATCTGAAGCAGTACTTGTACCCCCCTGCTCCTGCTTCATGTCTCCTTGTGAACTCTTCAAAACAAGAGGAGATGTAGGATTTTCATCTTCATAACAATCAGCATTGCTCACATCTGAAGCAGGCTTCTCATTGATATTACAATCAGAAATATTTGTACCAGATGTCGAACAACCATTCTCATTACAGTTACGCACTTTAGATGCCAAAGTGCCATTCTCACCACTCACAGAACCCTTATTTCGTTTAGCAACTACCTGCCATTGAAACTGATTCTGCTGTTTATCCGCAGATTTAGAGTTCGCAGCTCCTAGTTTCCTCTTACCCTCTGCCTCCATTGTAAGATTTGCACCGTTATTAGTAGCACATATCGCTGTCGTGTGTCCAAAGACATTACAATTATTGCACTTTGATGGTATCCATTCGTAATCAGCTGAAATTGTTATGAATAATCCATTGGGACAGCGAAGGTTGTATTCCTTAACCAGCATCTTCGTAGCATCAATCTCAACACAAACTCTTGCGTAGCTAAGCCTTTGACGCAACAATGTAGTCTGATCAGCATGAAGAGGAACCCCAATAGCACTCGCTACACAACTCAACCCCTTAATAGTCCAATACTCAAGAGGAACATTATACAGCCTAACCCATACCGGAACTTTGACCAAATCACCTTTCAAAAATTGCATGTTCGGTTGCCAACGTTTAAGCACCAAAGGTCTGCTTGCCATGTGCCATGGGGCTCTTTCCAGCACATTAGTGGCATGATCAACAGAATCAAAAGTGAATAGGAAGAAACCATTATCCGAAGATAAAACTTCTGATAGACCGTAGGAGCCCCAGATTCTTTTGGCAATAGAATTAACAACGGGATATGGTAATTTCTGACCCACAAAATGACCAACTAGGGTGGATTTCCAAAGTTCGCAGCCATCCTCAAACACATCAAGTGGAGGAGCTACTGTCACACGACCATCAGTCATAGCAGGGGGAGCAAAATGCAGATTACGAACTAGAGAAATACCAAGGTTCTTGGTACCCTCATTGTTATCAACATCAGAACCCTTCAAAGCATTTAAAAAATTCAATTTGGGGCGATGATTTTGCTGGTCTTGTTGCTGAGACCCTACCTTCAACTCATCAACTTTAGAACCCAACACATGATTCATTTCTGAAACAACATTAGAAGCTTGGGAATTAGAGTGTTTCTTCTCTATGCTAGCTTCAGAATCAGCTTGATTAACATTAGTAAACTGAGAAATCCTCATCCCATGGCTGTTCAACATATCTTGTAGCTCTAATCTTAATATATGTCCAGACTTGACTTCATTGTGTTGTTCATTGTTAGAGGTAACCATTGGAACAGAATCCACAGCAGAACATAAGGACATTATGGCAGCATACAAATACTAGAGATACCAAATTCAAAGAAGAGAAACTGAGTCTAAGACGTAACCTAAGCTCAGAAACAACAACAATGTAATCTCAGAAACAACAAGATTCAGATTTGTTCATGAAGGGAGAAGAGAATTACAGAATTACGAGGCCAGTATCTTCGAGCTTATTGATTGGAATGATGATCCGTGCGGTCAAGCTATAGAGTATATTCTGATGAACAACATACTAAAAAATGGTGACGATCCAACGGCGAACAAAGAAGATCAAGCTTCAACAAAACCCAATTCACTCTGCTGCAACTAAAAATGCAGAACAGTAGAAATATTACGAGATCAATATCTCCCACCTCGTTGATTGGAATGAAGATCCATTCGGTCAATGTTTCAAGAAGGCTGTTATGAACAACATAGTAAGAAATGAGGATGATCCAACGGTGGACGGAGTAGATCTAGCTCCGACAGTTTGATTTCTAATCTTTCTCTCTCTCTCCAGATCTCTCTCTCTCCAGATCTCTCTCTCTTCCAATTAGATTATCCCCGTTCTTTCAGTTTTAGGTTTCTGTGTCCTTGCGCATAACCCAAACATGTAAAGGTTACGCAATTTTCCAACAGCCTTCTTGAAATGTTATTGATAACGTCATAATTTGAACCACTTGAAAACATGAAAGTTGTAGGAAATTGTCTTAACTTTCTATGAAAAAAAAGTAGAGGTCATTTGGACTTCTTGAACTCTAGTTATGGGCCAAACACTAAATAATATTTGGGCTGTAGGACAGATTCAGACTTCTTTATTTTTTTTTGGTAAGTTGACGTGTATATTAAAGGAAAACGATACAAAGATTATAAGGGGCATACCCCAGATTTACAATGAGAACAGAAACGTAAAACAACAGATGGCTACATGCTAGCCACCGAACTGAAAACTCAAGACCTAACTTGATTCGTTAGGGAAACCAATACAACCAGCTAAATATCAAATGAAGAATCTATGTTATTAACCCTCCAAACTCGTTGGATCCTTTTATTTTCATCTGTTGGTAGAACGTTCCTCATCAAATCAAGCTTATCACGGATGATACATTCGATTTGATGAAAGACCAAATTCTGAGTTCTAGATATTCCAGCAAAGGTCCTTGCATTCCTTTCTTGCCAAATATGATACACTATAGCTGCAAAACTGAGTTTACAAGAAAAATTGACTAAACTTTTGCCATGCCAAGTGACAGTGGAAACTTCTTTATTTTTGTTATAATTAGGACTTGAAAATGACTTTTTTAAATCTTGGACTCCCTTCAAAGTTGTAGGTGTATGTCTTACCTTTTTATCCATATAAAGTAGACATAAATATGAGATCTATAGTTCTAGATATGACCCAATTATCGAATAGTATTCCTGTTTGGGCTGCAGTAGCATCTCTTTTCTAAGTTTGACCATCTCTTTGTCCTTTCAATTTCAATTCTTAAACTCATCAATTAATGCTTTCATTTATGTGATAGACCTATATTTAAAATGAGCATTTACCACGAATTAAAGGTATCTTATATTATTAGATATGTTATTGTAAAACATGCATTAGTTTCAAAAACATGCATTTACCACAAATTAAATGAGCTTTGAAGGGTTCTGATGTTGATAACAATGAGGGTAGAAAGAACCTTGGTATTTCTCGAGTTCGTAATCTGCATTTTGCTCCCCCTGCTATGACTGATGGTCGTGTGACAGTAGCTCCTCCACTTGATGTGTTTGAGGATGGCTGTGAACTTTGGAAATCCACCCTAGTTGGTCATTTTGTGGGTAAAAAATTATCATATCCCGTTGTTAATTATATTGCCAAAAGAATCTGGGGCTCGTACGGTCTGATGCGAACCTCGTGATCACATGGTCACGCAACCCACACACAAAGATGTCAATTCCCGGAAAGCCAAGTAAATCAGGTTTGATAGGAGTGTGACACAAAGATAACTTGTACCTAGGCACCAGCACTATTGAAAACGGAAACCCCCACCCAACGAATATTGATTCACGAACGAGAAGTATAAGGATGACGCCACGAAGGCAGTTGTTCTTCGATAAGTCGTTTTCAGTTCTTTAGAGAACCAAGGAAGGGAGATTATCCCACCAACACACAATAAGTGCAGCAAAGAAGTTTTATTAACCTGAAAATTGCATAACCTTTACATGTTTGGGTTATGCCTTTATTTATACTGAATTTGAACTTAAATAAACCCTAATGGACCTCCCTTAGGTGGACTTATATGTAGCCCACTTACAATTGACCCAAATAAGTAATAATAACCCAAAAACTAAGAAGAAAATACTAAAAATACTAAAAATCCGAAAATACCATCCTAAATAAGCTAGAATCAGATTTGTCACCCTTAAGAAGTCCTAAACAAAATTGAAAAAATCTGATTTTGAAAATTTGTGTTGCTGCCCCCTTTGATGTCCTTGATTAGCTTGGAATTCCTTGTTTAACTTGGACAAATAAGAAAACAAATTTCCTCCTTTGTTGCTGATTTAATTACTTTCCTTCCTAAGTGAGGAAAAGCATTAAATAGTCCTCCCCTCTTTAGGAATAAGATTTGGCCAACTTCCTTACTTAGTTAGGAGAATAAATTGCTGACTCTTTATCCTTGTAGTATTAGAAAAGACAAGCCTAACAAGGCTGGTATTGGGCCGGACACATCAACCCCTTGTTCCACATGAAATGGGCTCTTCTTGGACCTGAACTAAATGAATTAAAGGCTGTCCTTCATGCTCCTTAAATGTTCCAAGCCTCTCTAGGTCCATTTTGTTCCATATATTCTGAACAAGCCCATTCAATGCTTCTTTAAGCTTCTTAGCCCTAGCTCTTGTGATTGGCCCAATTGGCACCTCCAATGGGTTGTTGGCATGATTATGCTTGGTGTTAGGCTGATCCGCATCATCCCCTCTCTCTTCAAAAGGATTCGAAACATTAAACACTATACTCACCTGGCAAATCATCACCTACATCAAACAGAGTAAGATCAGAAACATTAAAGGTAGCACTAACACTATACTCACCTGGCAAATCAACTTTATAAGCGTTGTCATTGATCCTCTCAAGGATCTGAAACGGCCCATCTCCTCGTGGTTGTAGCTTTGACTTCCTCTAGGCCGGAAATCTCTCCTTGCGCATATGCACCCAAACCCAATCGCCAGGCTGAAAGACAACATGTTTGCGCCCCTTATTGGCTTTGGTCGCATACACGCGATTCCTCTTTTCAATCTGTTGCCGCACACTCTCATGAAGAGTTTTCACCACCTGTGCTTTATGATTACCATCCAAACTAACCCTTTCATCAATAGGCAAAGGAATCAAATCCATTGGAGTTAAAGGGTTAAATCCATACACAATTTCAAATGGTGAAAATTCAATAGTAGAGTGCACACTACGATTATATGCAAATTCTATAAATGGCAAACAATCTTCCCAATTCTTTAAGTTTTTTTGAATGACAACACGCAAAAGTTGTGTTAAGGTCCTATTAACTACTTCGGTTTGTCCATCTGTTTGGGGGTGACAAGTAGTTGAAAACAACAGTTTAGTACCCATTTTTCCCCATAACACCTTCCAAAAATAGCTAAGGAACTTAACATCTCTATCAGAAACAATGCTCTTAGGGACCCCGTGAAGTCGTACTATCTCCCTAAAGAACAAATCAGCAATGTTAGTTGCATCATCAGTTTTATGACATGGAATGAAATGTGCCATCTTTGAAAACCTATCAACAACTACAAAGATGGAATCCCTGCCCCGTTTTGACCTAGGTAAACCCAAGACAAAGTCCATCGAAATGTCTACCCAAGGTTCTTTCGGTACAGGCAAAGGGGTATATAAGCCATGCGGTTGAGTCCTAGACTTTGCTTTCCTACAAGTTATGCATTTATCACATATGCGTTGCACATCTTTTTTTATTTTAGGCCAATAAAAATGCTCATGCAACACATCCAAAGTCTTAACAACACCAAAATGCCCCATCAACCCGCCTCCATGTGCTTCACGTACAAGCAATTCACACATAGAACTTAATGGAACACACAAACGACTCTCTTTAAGCAAATATCCATCAAGTCTATAAAACTTTCCAAAAGCTGAAGTTTCGCAAGCATTGTAAACATTAGCAAAATCACTATCATCCTTGTACAATTCTTTTATGTGTTCAAATCCTAGAAATCTAGCATCCAAAGTAAATAAAAGAACATACCTGCGTGAAAGTGCATCAGCCACAATGTTTTCTTTCCCTTGCTTATACTTGATCACATACGGAAATGTTTCAATAAATTCAACCCATTTGGCATGTCTCCTACTCAATTTACCTTGCCCTTTCAAGTGCTTCAATGATTCATGATCAGAATGTATCACAAACTCCTTGGGCCACAGGTAATGTTGCCACGTCTCTAAACTTCTTACCAAGGCATAGAGTTCCTTGTCATATGTAGGGTAATTCAAGGCTGCCCCATTAAGTTTTTCGCTGAAATATGCAATGGGCCTCCTATCCTGCATTAACACAGCTCCTATACCGATACCTGACGCATCACATTCTACTTCAAAAGCTCTTGTAAAGTCTGGCAAAGCTAAAACAGGTGCCGAACAAAGCTTATCCTTCAACAATTTAAAAGCCTCATCTTGTGCATCATTCCATTTGAATCCAACAGACTTTTTCACAATTTCAGTTAAAGGTGCAGCAATAGTACTAAAATCCTTCACAAACCTTCTATAAAAACTAGCAAGTCCATGAAAACTCCTTACCTCACTTACCGATTTTGGTGTAGGCCAATCTCGGATGGCTTTAACTTTCTCCCCATCCATCTCGATACCCTGTGCAGTAACGACATAGCCAAGAAACACAATTTTTTCCATGCAAAAGGTACACTTCTTAAGATTAGCATATAATCGCTCACTACGCAACACACTAAGTACATTACGCAAATGATCAAGATGCTCATTTAAGTTCTTGCTATAGATCAAAATGTCATCAAAATACACAACAACAAACTTACCTATAAATGCACACAAGACATGATTCATTAAACGCATAAACGTGCTAGGCGCATTTGTAAGTCCAAACGGCATGACTAACCATTCATATAAACCATGCTTAGTCTTAAATGCAGTTTTCCACTCATCACCCTCTTTCATCCTAATTTGATGGTACCCACTTTTTAAGTCAATCTTAGAGAAAATACATGATCCATGTAACTCATCTAGCATGTCATTAAGCCTAGGAATAGGATGTCGATACTTTACCGTTATGTTATTGACAGCACGACAATCAACACACATCCTCCATGTTCCATCCTTTTTAGGCACAAGTAGCACTGGCACAGCACAAGGACTCATACTCTCACGAATGTACCCCTTCATCATCAACTCATCTACTTGCCTTTGAAGCTCCTTCGTCTCCTCGGGGTTGCTTCTATAGGCTGGACGGTTAGGAATTGAAGCTCCAGGCACAAGATCAATTTGATGTTCAATCCTCCTTAATGGTGGTAATCCATTAGGGATGTCTTCAGGGAATACATCATCAAACTCCTGCATCAAAGAAACAGCCACACTAGGAATAGCAGAATCAAGATCGTTAGTGTTAAAATAAGCCTCCTTATACACAAGTAAGATCATTGGCTTATTAGTAAAAAATGCAGATCTGATTTGAGATCCTTTTGCATAAAAATTAGGTTGTTTCTTTAATTTTTCCACACTATTATCATCACACAAGCTTACTTTCTTCACTCCTCGGTTTTTACCTCCACTCTCAACCAGTTTAATTAATGATTTAGGTTTAGCCGAATCTGATGGTTTTCTCTCACCATTGTCCTCACGTGAATTTTCACTCTTCCCATCCTCACATTCCTTTTTTAATTTGATTTGATCATCATACACTTGTTTCGGAGAAAGAGGTACAAGAGTGATGGTTTTACCATCCTTTACAATAGTGAACCTATTTCTGAACCCATCATGAATCGCTTTCCGATCAAACTGCCATGGACGCCCCAAAAGTAAGTGACTAGCATGCATCGGGACGACATCACATAAAATCTCATCAGAATACTTCCCAATAGCAAACGCAATCAAAACGTGCTTAGTAACCCTCACTTCACCACATTCATTCAACCATTGCAATCTATAAGGCCTAGGATGCTTAATACAACTCAGATTCAATTTCTTCACAAGTGTATCACTAGCAACATTAGCACAACTACCTCCATCAATTATCATGCTACATACCTTGTTTTGGATGTGACATCGAGTGTGAAATATATTTTCCCGTTGCTGATCTACATCATCTTCTTTGATTTGCATGTTCAGCGCACGTCTTATAACCAAAGCCTCCCCCTCAACAGGGTATGCAATCTCCTCATCGCTACAATCCATCAAAGGTGGCATCTCTTCGTGATAGAGATATTAAATGCTTTAAATGTTTAGGGAAGGGGCACATTGCATCTCAGTGTCCAAACCGAAGAGTTATGCTTTAAATGTTTAGGGAAGGGGCACATCTCTTCGTGATAGAGATAATGGGGATGTTGAATCTGAAAGTGAAGAGATGCCACCTTTGATGGATTGTAGCGATGAGGAGATTGCATACCCTGTTGAGGGGGAGGCTTTGGTTATAAGATGTGCGCTGAACATGCAAATCAAAGAAGATGATGTAGATCAGCAATGGGAAAATATATTTCACACTCGATGTCACATCCAAAACAAGGTATGTAGCATGATAATTGATGGAGGTAGTTGTGCTAATGTTGCTAGTGATACACTTGTGAAGAAATTGAATCTGAGTTGTATTAAGCATCCTAGGCTTTATAGATTGCAATGGTTGAATGAATGTGGTGAAGTGAGGGTTACTAAGCAGGTTTTGATTGCGTTTGCTATTGGGAAGTATTCTGATGAGATTTTATGTGATGTCGTCCCGATGCATGCTAGTCACTTACTTTTGGGGCGTCCATGGCAGTTTGATCGGAAAGCGATTCATGATGGGTTCAGAAATAGGTTCACTATTGTAAAGGATGGTAAAACCATCACTCTTGTACCTCTTTCTCCGAAACAAGTGTATGATGATCAAATCAAATTAAAAAAGGAATGTGAGGATGGGAAGAGTGAAAATTCACGTGAGGACAATGGTGAGAGAAAACCATCAGATTCGGCTAAACCTAAATCATTAATTAAACCGGTTGAGAGTGGAGGTAAAAACCGAGGAGTGAAGAAAGTAAGCTTGTGTGATGATAATAGTGTGGAAAAATTAAAGAAACAACCTAATTTTTATGCAAAAGGATCTCAAATCAGATCTGCATTTTTTACTAATAAGCCAATGATCTTACTTGTGTATAAGGAGGCTTATTTTAACACTAACGATCTTGATTCTGCTATTCCTAGTGTGGCTGTTTCTTTGATGCAGGAGTTTGATGATGTATTCCCTGAAGACATCCCTAATGGATTACCACCATTAAGGGGGATTGAACATCAAATTGATCTTGTGCCCAAAGCTTCAATTCCTAACCGTCCAGCCTATAGAAGCAACCCAGAGGAGACGAAGGAGCTTCAAAGGCAAGTAGATGAGTTGATGATGAAGGGGTACATTCGTGAGAGTATGAGTCCTTGTGCTGTGCCAGTGCTACTTGTGCCTAAAAAGGATGGAACATGGAGGATGTGTGTTGATTGTCGTGCTGTCAATAACATAACGGTAAAGTATCGACATCCTATTCCTAGGCTTGATGACATGCTAGATGAGTTACATGGATCATGTATTTTCTCTAAGATTGACTTAAAAAGTGGGTACCATCAAATTAGGATGAAAGAGGGTGATGAGTGGAAAACTGCATTTAAGACTAAGCATGGTTTATATGAATGGTTAGTCATGCCGTTTGGACTTACAAATGCGCCTAGCACGTTTATGCGTTTAATGAATCATGTCTTGCGTGCATTTATAGGTAAGTTTGTTGTTGTGTATTTTGATGACATTTTGATCTATAGCAAGAACTTAAATGAGCATCTTGATCATTTGCGTAATGTACTTAGTGTGTTGCGTAGTGAGCGATTATATGCTAATCTTAAGAAGTGTACCTTTTGCATGGAAAAAATTGTGTTTCTTGGCTATGTCGTTACTGCACAGGGTATCGAGATGGATGAGGAGAAAGTTAAAGCCATCCGAGATTGGCCTACACCAAAATCGGTAAGTGAGGTAAGGAGTTTTCATGGACTTGCTAGTTTTTATAGAAGGTTTGTGAAGGATTTTAGTACTATTGCTGCACCTTTAACTGAAATTGTGAAAAAGTCTGTTGGATTCAAATGGAATGATGCACAGATGGGGACCGAACTGATAAGGAGTTGACGTCAGCAATCCTGACAAGCCCACAAACTCTGAATTCCACCCAAAAGGGAAACTGTTAATCAGTTAGCTATTAAGGCTAGAGACTCTCTAGAGAAAAAGAAAAAGGGTTCAAAAACCTCTTCAAAGAAGAATAAGAAATCTATCTCCTCGCTTGGGGGAATGTCGAGGTAATCTTTGTGTTGTTGTTTGAACTCCTCTTTATTTTCTTATCCCATAAAGTGACACGACCAAAAGATTGATATCTTCTCCCAAGTGCAGGAGTGTCGAAGTAATAAATAACCCTGCAAGACCGGGGTCGAACCACAAGGAGGTTAATTGCACAAATTATAAACAACAACTATAAATAACAACAATAGTAACCACAACAACAACAACAACAACAACAATAACAACAACAACAACAACAACAACAAGAATAATAATAATAATAATAATAATAATAATAATAATAATAATAATACTATTAGTAGTAGTAGTAGTAATAAAGAAGGAGAAGGAGAAGAAGAAGATGATGAGAACTTCGAGATGGAATATTAATGTAAAGATTAAGCAATGATAAGAACAAATGTCAAGGTTAGAGATTCCACTAATGGTATGTCAAACAAGTATAATATAAACTCTTATACTATTCAATTGGAAACCACACATAAAGGAGGTTCCAATCAGATTATAGATTGTTACATTAGTCATCTTATTCGATTAATGCTAATACTTGTAAATGTCGTCAAGCATGCATGATTATAACTTATGTTAACAACAAATCAAGTTCCTTTCATAGCTCAGGTGTCAGTTATACCATACAATATTAACTATGAAAGTACCAAGTATTTGTTGTACCAAGTGTTATACAACATAAATCAAGATTAGTTATTTAACAAGCAAATTATTAAAGAGTGGACAAGATAACAAATATAAAACATGTTAGTATCAAACATTAAAGTCCATATTAAGTTTACATTATACTTATTCTTACACCATTAGTGTAACCTTTTCACCTTGACATAATTAACTTAGCTAGACATAATGAAAGAACTAAAAATAGATAAACAAAATAAGAACATAAAAGTTAACTAAGTAAAGGAAAGGCATAAACTTGATATTAATGAAAGCAAAGAATAAACATTACAAAAAATACAAAGAGAGAAAGGAAGAGCATGATCTTGATCTGAACACCAAGATGTCTAAATGCATGGAAAATGCCTCCTTTTATAGGCCAAAATTGGGAACTATTGATTTGATGACTAATTGATAAGTGGGTGGCCAACTCTTGACTTGGTGACAATCCTTATCTTCTATTGTATGCCCAAAACGTCATTGATAACGTCAATATTGGAGCCAGTTGAAAACATGAAAGTTGTAGGCAATTATCTCATCTTTCTTGTGTAAAAACTTCAGCTCATTTGGACTTCTACAACTCTAGATATTACCAAAATACCGAACAGTGCTCGGGCTGAAAGACAGATTCGGGCTTCTTTGTTGTTGCTACAAATTGGACTTACAAATGGCCTTTTTAGATTTTGGGCTCCCTTTCAATCCATATAAATTGGACCTAAATTTGAGATCTATAGCTCCAGATATCACCCAATTATCGAACAGTGTTCTGGTTTGAATTGCACCGACATCTCTTTTCTAAGTTTGACCATCTCTTTGCCCTTACAATTTAAGTTCTTAAGGTCATCAATCAATCCTTTCATTTATGTGATAGGCCTGCATTTAAAATGAACATTTACCACAAATTAAAGGTATCTTATATTATTGGATATATTATTATAAAACATGCTTTAGTTAAGGACTTATTGATACTTCAAGTGTAAAATGATGATATAAAACCATGATAAAAATGCACTTTTAAGTACTAATCATAAAGCATTCAGAATTGCGTCAGCTCTTCCATCAAGAGAGGATGACTCTTTTTGGTTTGGTTGAAACTCGAGTTAGAGATGAGAATAAAGATAATGTTTCTCAACATCTTCTGCGTTATTGGTCCTTCTTGTATAATTATGATTTCTCTTATCATAGTCGTATTTGGGTTTGTTGGAATGCTGATGTGGTGAAGGTTGATGTCCTCGGAATGTCAGACCAGGCTATTCATGTTTCTGTCACTATATTAGCTACCAATATCTGTTTCAATGCTTCAATTCTTTACGGAGACAATAACGCTTCCTTACATGAGGCATTATGGTCTGATATAGTGAGTCGTAGTGATGGATGGGAGTCTAGCCCATGGATTCTTATGGGTGACTTTAATACTATCCGCTACCAATCAGATAGGTTAGGAGGGTCTATGATGTGCATCATGGGAATGATAATCCATCTCGTAAAGGTAAATCAAATATGCAAGAGGATTCAGATAGTCCAATGACAAGAGCGAGAGCGAAACAACTACAAAGGACCTTGACGAGTCAGATTGGAATGATTGAAGCTGCATCGGAGTTAAAATTTGGCAATCAGTTTCAAATTGGTTCAAGGGTGCTTATTTGCCTACAATTGGAGCTTAAAGATGGGAAGAGCCCTTAATGGTTCTTTTGATGCTGGACTACTTGAATTTGGGTTGATAATGCAAATAAGTTAAGAAATTGATGCTGTTTACGTCAGAACAGTAGATGAATTTGACCCCGAATTTGAAGTCATCCATTGCATGTGAAAACAAGACTAATCTAGGTGGATTTCAAGTTCAGAACGTGATCTTTTCAGATTTTCCAACCATGATTGCATTGGACTTTTGTGCAAGAAGTTATAGCCATTTTAAATTCCGTCTGTTTATGTTTCAATTAAAGTCAGAAAATGTGTGCTAGTGTAATTTGTCTGGTTACTTTGTCAAAGTCCAATTTTTGAGCTTGATTTCTGTCATGTTGAATTTTCCTAAGTGTGGAGGGATGTTCCATTATAAATATGGCATCAGAATATGTAATAAACAACTTTTGGCCAATATTTGAACTTAATTCCGAGAATTAAGAGTTATTCTTCCAAATTGATTTGTGAAGAACCCTACCTGACTTATCACTCTTCAATCAGAAAGAGTGTGGCGTCAAAATCCTAGATTGATCTTTGTGGCGTCCAGATCGACTTATTAAAGTATCACTCTAGTTTATCCTCCATTTTATTTACCTTAAAAATACTATAATCTAGCCTAAACACCAAAAGAAAGACAATACAACCAGACCCATCCTTCATCCATTTTCGTCAGATTCATTGTTGCCGATTTTTGAATCATTCACGGCACAACATCTGGTATCAGAGCATCAATTGCGATCTAAGGCAGGAGCCAGAAACAGATGAAAGACTTGCTGGAATTGCGGTTGATAAACTTAATTATGGCTGGAGATAAAGAAGATTTGCCAAGAGGGTTAAGTTTAGAACAGGCACAGGTTATGGGCTTACAACGATCTCATGCTGAGATTCGGGATGAAATGACTGGAATTCATGAACAGTTGCATACCCTTATGCAAATGATGCAAAGAAATAATTTGCAACCCCAGCAGAGGCAAGCACTTAGGGTGCCACGAAATGATTTTGTAGAAGCTGATGGAGATCCAAATGGGGATGATGAGGCCGACGACAGGGGCAGACCAAGAAGACAGAATAATAATCCTCCTAGTGGTCTCAAACTTAAGATTCTACCATTTCGAGGAAGTAGTTCACCCGAGGAATACTTGGAATGGATTCAGAAGGTTGAAAAGGTGTTCGAATGGTATGAATATTCTGAAGAAAGGAAGTGCAAGGTGGCAAGACTTGAGTTTACAGATTATGCTCTTTTATGGTGGGAAAACTTAAAGATTCAGAGGAGAAGGGATGGAGAAGAGGAGATTAGAACGTGGGCAACTATGAAAAGAGTGATGAAGAAGAGATTTGTTCCTGATTACTATAAACAAGAGCTATACATCAGACTTCAGACTTTGCGACAAGGATCTTTAAGCGTGGAAGAGTATGTGAAAGAGTTTGAGTTGCTCCAGATTCGATGTGAATTGATGGAACCCCAAGAGCAAACAATAGCTAGATTTCTTGGTGGGTTGAGGAAGGATATAGCTAATGTGGTTGAATTGCAACCGTACATCTTCCTTGAGGATGTTATAAAGCTTGCAAGTCGTGTAGAGAGGCAGCAGAAACGAGGAGGTGTCTGAACTAGTGTAACTACGTCAAGTACGAAAAGGGACAGATCTACGCCTACACGAACATGGAGCACACCTAAACGAGATGAGAAGGTGGAGGTCAGCAAGGGGAATACCAGTTCTGATTCTTTAAAGGGAAACGAGAAGGTGACAGAACCTCCACATCCTAGGAGGTCACGGGACATCAAGTGCTTCAAGTGCTTAGGACATGGGCACATTGCTTCAGAATGTCCAAATAAAAGGGTAATGATATTGCATGGGGATCATGGAGAGCTGATCAGTAGAGATGAGGCTGAAACTGAAGATGAAGATGAGGCACAAATGGAACAGGAAGAGGATTTCGAACCAGTGAAGGGAGATTTGTTGGTTGTGCAACGGGTTCTGAATGCACAAGTTGATGTTAGTGCTAAGCAACGTGAGAACATCTTTCATACTCGATGTCAGATTCAAGATAAGGTGTGTGGGATGATCATTGATAATGGAAGTTGCACTAATGTTGCGTCAACTACCTTGGTGGAGAAATTGGGTTTAACTACCATTCCACATCCCAGACCGTATAGTTTGCGATGGCTGAATGAGAATGGGGAGATTCGGGTGACAAAGCAAGTTCTTGTGCCCTTTTCCATTAAAACCTATCATGACGAGGTTTTGTGTGACGTTGCGCCTATGTCAGCTAGCCATTTGTTACTGGGTCGTCCATGGCAATTTGATAAGGATGTGACCTACAGTGGATGAGAGAACACTTATTCTTTCCTGCTGAATGGAAAGAAGGTGAACTTGGTACCATTGAGTTCTCAACAGGTTAGAGAGGATCAGTTATGAAGCCAACAAAAGGAGGTGCAATCACGTAAGGGGCTGTTGTTAGCCAAAAAAGGCGATATCAAACAAGCATTAGCTTCAACGGGGGTTGTTTTCATGATCTGGGCAAAGCAATTGCTACAAGTAGAAGGACTGGACTTACCAACACAAATTAAGGAATTGCTAGAAGAATTTAAAGATGTGTTTCCAGATGAATTACCTAAAGGGTTACCGCCTATTCGTGGAATTGAGCATCAAATTGATTTGGTGCCGGGAGCTTCACTTCCTAATAGACCAGCATACAGATGTAATCCAGCGGAAGCAAAAGAGATTCAAAGGCAGATTGGTGAGCTTGTAGAGAAGGCCTATGTTCGAGAATCACTTAGTCCATGTTCCGTACCTACTTTGCTTGTACCAAAGAAAGATGGTACCATGGGGATGTGTATGGACAATCGTGCTATCAACAAAATAGCAGTTAAGTATCGATTTCCTATACCCAGACTTGATGAGTTGCATGGTGCTGCATTGTTTTCTAAAGTCGATTTGATGAGTGGTTATCACCAAATTAGAATGAAAAAGGGAGATGAATGGAAAACAGCATTTAAAACTAAACAGGGGTTATATGAATGGATGGTAATGCCGTTTGGGTTATCTAATGTGCCTAGTACATTTATGAGGCTTATGAATCATGTTTTGAGGAAGTATATTGGGCTGTTTGGTGTAGTATATTTTGATGATATCCTGGTGTATAGCAAGACCTTTGATGATCATGTGAAGCATCTTAGAGTTGTGTTTGAAACTTTGCGAGATTCTAAGTTGTATGGGAAACTCACAAAGTGTTACTTCTATAAAGAAAGTGTCGTGTTTCTTGGATATATTATCTCTAGTGAGGGAGTTAAGGTTGATGAGGAGAAAATTGAGGCAATTCGGGACTGGCCAAAACCTGCTAGTATCGTTGATGTGAGTTTTCATGGTTTAGCTTCTTTCTACAGGCGATTTGTGAAAGATTTCAGCTCTATTGTTGCTCCTATGATAGAATGCTTGAAAAAAGCAAACGAGTTTAGATGCTCAGAAAGCTTTTGAGCTAATTAAAGAAAAGTTGTGTACTGCTCCAGTTTTAGCACTTCCAGACTTTGCTAAAACATTCGAAATAGAGCGTGATGCTTCCGGAGTTGGAATTGGGGTTGTTTTGATGCAAGAAAAGAGGCCGATTGCATTCTTCAGTGAAAAGTTAAATGGAGCACGTTTGAACTACTCTATTTATGACAAGGAGTTTTATGCTTTGATTCGGGCTCTAGAGGTATGGCAGCACTACTTGTTGCCAAAAGAATTCGTTATTCATACTGATCATGAATCCTTGAAGTATCTTAAGGGGCAAAGCAAGCTGAATCGAAGACATGCTAAATGGGTGGAGTTTATGGAGTCATTTCCTTATGTCATAAAGTACAAGAAAGGGCAAGTTAATGTGGTTGCTGATGCTCTTTCTAGGAGGTATGCACTGATCTCTATGTTGAATGCAAGGCTGATGGGTTTTGAACAGGTGAAGGATCAGTACGCTAATGATTCCTACTTTGCTAATGTGGTTACCGAATGTGCAAAGGGAGCTTGTGATGGGTTCTTTATGCATGAAGGTTACTTGTTCAAAATGGGCAGAATGTGTATTCCTTCAGGTTCATTACGGGAGTTGCTTGTGCGAGAGGCTCATGGTGGTGGTCTTAGTGGTCATTTTGGGGAGAAGAAGACTTATGAGTTGCTGAAAGAACATTTCTTTTCGCCTAGCATGTTACGGGATGTGCACAAGGTGATTGAGAGATGTGCTATTTGCAAGAAAGCTAAGGGTAAAGAGAATGCATATGAGCTGTATATGCCGTTGCCTATTCCAGAGCAACCGTAGATGGATGTTAGCATGGACTTTGTACTGGGGTTACCGAGAACACAGCGTGGAAAGGATTCAATAATGGTTGTGGTTGATCGATTCTCCAAAATGTCCCATTTCAATCCTTGCAACAAAACTGACGATGTTGTACATGTAGCTGATTTGTTCTTTCAAGGATTGTTCGTTTGCATGGAGTTCCTAAAAGCATTGTCTCTGATCGTGATACAAAGTTCTTGAGCTACTTTTGGAAGACTCTTTGGAGGAAGCTAGGAACGAAGTTACTTTTCAGTATGGCATATCATCGACAAACTGATGGACAAACTGAGGTAGTAAACCGAACTTTATCTTCTTTGTTACGAGCTGTTATACATAAGAATTTGAAGAGTTGGGATACTTGTTTGCCTATTGTGGAGTTTGCATATAATCGTAGTGTGCATGGGGCTACAAAATTTTCACCATTTGAGGTCGTGTATGGCTTTAATCCTTGTGTTCCTATTGATCTTGTTCATATTCCAATTGATGAGAGGACATCTATGGATGGAATTAGAAAGGCAGAATTGATGAAGAAACTACATGAGCAGGTTCGATTACATATTGAGGAGAAAACAACAAAGTATGCTAAACAAGCTAACAAGGGGCGGAAAATGGTTAGGTTTGAACCTGGTGATCTTGTTTGGATTCATCTTAGTAAGGGCAGATTTCCAAGCAAACGCAAGTCCAAGTTGATGCCAAGAGCTGATGGTCCGTTTCGGATTATAGAGAAGGTGAATGACAATGCCTATAAGGTAGATCATCCTGGTGATTACAATGTATCAGCTACTTTTAATGTGAAAGACTTGACTCCATACTTGGATGATGACGACGATTATGATTTGAGGACAAATCATTATCAACCCGGGGCTGATGATGTGCATCATGGGAATGATAATCCATCTCGTAAAGGTAAATCAAATATGCAAGAGGATTCAGATGGTCCAATGACAAGAGCGAGAGCGAAACAACTACAAAGGACCTTGACGAGTCAGATTGGAATGATTGAAGCTGCATCGGAGTTAAAATTTGGCAATCAGTTTCAAATTGGTTCAAGGGTGCTTATTTGCCTACAATTGGAGCTTAAAGATGGGAAGAGCCCTTAATGGTTCTTTTGATGCTGGACTACTTGAATTTGGGTTGATAATGCAAATAAGTTAAGAAATTGATGTTGTTTACGTCAGAACAGTAGATGAATTTGACCCCGAATTTGAAGTCATCCATTGCATGTGAAAACAAGACTAATCTAGGTGGATTTCAAGTTCAGAACGTGATCTTTTCAGATTTTCCAACCATGATTGCATTGGACTTTTGTGCAAGAAGTTATGGCCATTTTAAATTCGGTCTGTTTATGTTTCAATTAAAGTCAGAAAATGTGTGCTAGTGTAATTTGTCTGGTTACTTTGTCAAAGTCCAATTTTTGGGCTTGATTTCTGTCATGTTGAATTTTCTTAAGTGTGGAGGGATGTTCCATTATAAATATGGCATCGGAATATGTAATAAACAACTTTTGGCCAATATTTGAACTTAATTCCGAGAATTAAGAGTTATTCTTCCAAATTGATTTGTGAAGAACCCTACCTGACTTATCACTCTTCAATCAGAAAGAGTGTGGCGTCAAAATCCTAGATTGATCTTTGTGGCGTCCAGATCGACTTATCAAAGTATCACTCTAGTTTATCCTCCATTTTATTTACCTTAAAAATACTATAATCTAGCCTAAACACCAAAAGAAAGACAATACAACCAGACCCATCTTTCATCCATTTTCGTCAGATTCATTGTTGCCGATTTTTGAATCATTCACGGCACAACAATCTGATTATGCAGAAACTAGATAGATGAGTTGATGCCCTTGGTGAGGAAAGTATGGGAACACAATTCGGGGGGTTGTCCAACAGCTGTGTTGCAAGCTAAGAAAACTAAAACAGGAATTGAAACTTTTCAATATGACTCACTTCTCCAACATTTCAGATAAAGTCAAAGATGCAAAAGATGAAATGGATAAGGCTCAACAGGCTCTACATACAGCACATGGGAATCCAACTTTGTGCATGCGAGAAAGGGATGTTGTACGTAACTACGCTTCTATCATTAAGGCTGAAGAGAGTTTTTTCAAACAGAAGTCAAGAATACGGTGGCTTGGCTTGGGGGATCAGAATACTGGCTACTTTCACAAATCAGTAAAGGGAAGACAACATAGAAATAAACTTCTTTCACTTACAAGGGAGGATGGAGAGGTTGTCGAAGGACACGAGCCAGTTAAATCAGTAGTAGTTGCGTACTTCCAGCATGTGTTAAGAGTGGAACAGATGCCTAGGGTTCTGAATAAGGAAGAGATGGAATCGGCAATTAACTTGAAACTCTCTTCGACGCAACAACATGTATTAGCACAAGATGTAACAAGGGAGGAGATTAAGCATGCTATGTTTAGTTTGAAGAACAACAAAACCCCTGGTCCGGATGGATTTAATGCAGGTTTCTTCAAAAGAATATGGCACATAGTTGGGGAAGATGTAATCAACGCTGTTAGCTCCTTCTTTCAGACTCGAAGAATGCTTAAAGAAATGAATGCTACATCCATTTCCCTTATTCCTAAAGGTGCCAATCCTACGAGGTTGATAGATTTCGTCCGATATCTTGCTGCAATACCGTGTACAAATGCATCGCTAAAATTATAGTTGGGAGAATCAAAGCTGTTTTGCCATCCTTAGTAGGTCCGTATCAGACTGCTTTTATCTCTGGATGGAGAATCAGCGACAACATTCTTTTGTTTCAGGAACTAATGAAAGGCTATCATAAATCTACGGGACCTGCTCGTTGTGCTATGAAAGTAGATCTGATGAAGGCTTATGACTCGGTTTGGTGGGATTTCGTTGACGCTACGTTAAGAAAAATGGGATTCCCTAGAACAGTCATTGATTGGATCATGGTTTGTGTTACATCATGTCAATTCTCTATCAACCTCAATGGTGAGCTTGCAGGCTATTTTCAAGCGGGGAGAGGGCTAAGACAAAGGGGATCCACTTTCTCCATATTTGTTTGTCCTATGTATGGAAATCTTTACGGGGCTATTCTACAAGATGAGTGCCAACCAAAACTTCAAGTTCCACTGGAGATGCAAGAAGGACAACATTTCTCATCTTTGTTTTGCTGACGACTTGATGATTTTTAGCAAAGGAGATGTAAACTCAAGATCTGTCAGGTGTGTATCCAAATCCAAATAAAAGTGACATCTTCTTAAGCGGTGTGTCAAATGCTGAGAGGGAAGAAATTATTCGTATTCTTGGGTTTGCAGAGAGGGAGCTCCCTATGAAATATTTGGGAGTGCCTCTTATCTCGTCGAGACTAAAGGCTATTTATTGTAAGGGTCTCGTGGATCGAATCACCTCTAAAGTTCGACATTGGACTTGTAGACCACTCTCGTATGCAGGACGAGTACAACTGATTAATTCAGTTTTATTTTCCATCAAGGTCTATTGGGCATTTCTCTTCCTCTTACCTTTGCAAGTCATAAAAAATATGGAGCAAATTATGAGATCCTTTCTTTGGTCAGGTTCAAATATGAGAACTACTGGGGCTAAAGTGGCTTGGTATCAGGTATGTCTTCCAAAAAAGGCGGGGGGCTAGGAATAAAATGGATAACAGAATGGAACAACATTGCTTTGTTGAAACACATTTGGAACCTTTGCAATGACTCAAATGGCTCAATCTGGTCTACTTGGATCAGATTTAATCTGTTGCGAGGTAGGAATTTTTGGACAATCAAGACGCCACAGAATTGCTCGTGGACATGGAGAAAGATTCTAAAGCTCAGATCCTTAGGAGATGGGAGGACAGCTTCTCTATGGTTTGACAATTGGCATCCTTACAGCCCGCTCGCGGATTCTTACGGCGACAGATTCATCTATGATTCAGGTATGGAAAAGAATGCGAAGGTGAATATGCTGATTATAACTCAAAATGAAAAATTCCTACCACTCAAGATATTGGCTGGCACCCCATTGTAGAAGCTATTCCTTCCAATTCTAATCCTATAATAGGGCAAAAGGATGAGATTATCTAGCTGGATTCACCAAATCACAGATTCTCAATCAAAGTAGCTTGGGAACAACTAAGATTTCATCATCTAGTGGCGGAATGGCATGACATTGTGCGGTTCAAGAATGTTGTTCCAAGACATTCATTTCTTCTATGGGTGGCTGTCCAACAAAAACTCACAACTCAAGATAGACTTCATCGATTTGGTATACATGGCCCCAATAGATGTTCACTCTGTCTCTGCAACAACGAAGATCCCAACCACTTGTTCTTTGAATGCTTCTATACTAAAGTGATCTGGTGGGATGTTTGTGACAGATGCAACATTCCAAGAATGACAAAAGGATGGGATGAATGGATTCGATGGGCCACTATCACTTGGCATGACAAAAGTTTCGTTAATTTTTCTCGTAAACTCAGTTTTGCAGCTACAGTGTATCATATCTGGCAAGAAAGGAATGCAAGGACCTTTGCTGGAATATCTAGAACTCAGAATTTGGTCTTTCATCAAATCGAATGTATCATCCGTGATAAGCTTGATTTGATGAGGAAGGTTCTACCAACTGATGAAAATAAAAGGATCCAACAAGCTTGGAGGGTCAATAACATAGATTCTTCATTTGATATTTAGCTGGTTGTATTGGTTTCCCTAACGAATCAAGTTAGGTCTTTAGTTTTTTGTTCGGTGGCTAGCCTGTAGCCATCTGTTGTTTTACGTTTCTGTTCTCATTGTAAATCTGGGGTATGCCCTTATAATCTTTGTATCGTTTTCTTTTAATACATACGTCAACTTACCAAAAAAACATGCATTAGTTAAGGAGTTATTGATACTTCAAGTGCAAAATGATGATATAAAACCTTGATAAAATGTATTTTAAGTGCTAATGAATTATCCTAACCTCATGTAATTTCACAACGCGACATCCTTATTAGATGAATGCCTCATATGTATATTCATACACGTCATATCAACTTGTTCGTACATTCACATCTATGTTCCATTTCAACTTTTCATTACTAGTCTTTACAAAAAGAGTCAGACGACTAATTATGTGATTAACACATTTGTTCATGCAAAACTCATCTCACCCATAACATATAAATATATAGTTCTTTTTTAAAATGTGTGAGACAGGAAACAAATTTCCTCATATGCCATATTGGTATGATGTCTTTTTTTTGGTAAGTTGACGTATATATTAAAGGAAAACGATACAAAGATTATAAGGGGCATACCCCAGATTTACAATGAGAACAGAAACGTAAAACAACAGATGGCTACATGCTAGCCACCGAACTGAAAACTCAAGACCTAACTTGATTCGTTAGGGAAACCAATACAACCAGCTAAATATCAAATGAAGAATCTATGTTATTAACCCTCCATGCTCGTTGGATTCTTTTATTTTCATCTGTTGGTAGAACGTTCCTCATCAAATCAAGCTTATCACGGATGATACATTCAATTTGATGAAAGACCAAATTCTGAGTTCTAGATATTCCAGCAAAGGTCCTTGCATTCCTTTCTTGCCAGATATGATACACTGTAGCTGCAAAACTGAGTTTACGAGAAAAATTGACAAAACTTTTGCCATGCCAAGTGATAGTGGCCCATCGAATCCATTCATCCCATCCTTTTGTCATTCTTGGAATGTTGCATCTGTCACAAACATCCCACCAGATCGCTTTAGTATAGGAGCATTCAAAGAACAAGTGGTTGTGATCTTCGTAGTTGCGGAGACAAAGTGAGCATCTATTGGGACCATATATTGGTATGATGTCCATATTATGGCACAAGATAATTTCTAGCATAGGCAATTTAAAAGAAACACTAAAGAATATTAACGTTACATTTCATTCACGAATCAAAAGAGAATAAATCTTTCATTTCTCCTTATGTAAATACCACCATTAATAATTTGTTAATACCAAGGCTAATTACAATACTCAAATCTAGGCATTCATCTCGAATATCGTTAGCCATATTAACGTTATTCTTTGCTAAAACACAACAATCATAGTTCTTTCATATACTTGATATGTACAGAACATAGTTTACATGAACGCATCAATTCTTCAAACTAACTTATAACTCTCAAATTCGGCTATCCTCTTAGGATGTCTTTATCCAAAGTCAATCATTTATCCATCATGATCATCCATGTAGGATGCTATTAGTTGAAACTAGTCATTTATTCATCCTGGTTATCTAGTTAAGGTGTCATTTATTCATCTTTGTCATCCATTTTAGATGCCATTAGCCGTAGCTAATCATTGTTCACCTCGGCCACTTTGGATGCCCTTTAGCTATATAGCTAATTAAATATTCATCCTAATCATCCACTTAAGATCCCATTAGTTCAAGCTAATCTATCATTTATCCCAATTATCCATTTAGATTCCATTAGCAGAAGCTAATCAATCATCTATCCAGCAGCAAATGCCTAATTTGTTGTGGACAACAGAATTCTATAATAAAAGGTTGATTCATTGTAGACAACCAAATTCAATAGTGAAAACTTGATTCGCTATGTACAACATGATATCATAGTGTACACCTAATTCGTTACAAAATACACAATTTGGTAACTAACGCCTTATTCATTGCAGACAACACAATTTTGGTAGCCAAAACCTGATTCGTTGTGGATAACACAATTCGATAACGAACACTTGATTTGTTGCGGACAACATAAATTTGGCAGTGAACACCTGATTTGCTGTGGACAATGACACGAATAAAAGATTGATGTTTTCTCCCAAGTGTAGGAGTGTCGAAGTAATAAATAACCCGACAAGACCGGGATCGAACCACAAGGAGGTTAATTATACAAATTATAAATAATAATTATCAACAACAATAATAGCAATAATAACAACAACAACAGTAATAGTAGTAATAAAATAACAATAATAATAATAATAATAATAATAATAATACTAGTAGTAGTAGTAGTAGTAGTAGTAGTAATAAAGAAAGAGAAGAAGAAGAAGATGATAAGAACTTGGAGATGGAATATTAGTGTAAGGATTAAACAATGATAATAATAAATGTCAAGGTTAGAGGTTCCACTAATGGTATGTCAAACAAGTATAGTATAAACTCTTAATATTCAATTGGAAACCATACACAAAGGAGGTTCCAATCATATTATATATTGTTAACATGAATACATTAGTCATCTTATTCGATTAATACTAATACTTATAAATCTCGTCAAGCATTCATGATTATAACTTATGTTAACAACAAATCAAGTTCCTTTCATAGCTTAGGTGTCGATTATACCATACAGTATAAATTATGAAAGTGTCAAGCATTTGTTGTGCTAAGCATTATACAACATAAATCAAGATAACAAATACAAAACATGTTAGTATCAAACATTAAAATCCATATTAAGTTTATACTATACTTATTCTTACACCATTAATGTAACCTTTTTACCTTGGCATAATAAACTTAACCAAACATAAAGAAAGAAAGAAAAATAAATAAACAAAATAAGAACATAAATAAGATAAAAGTTAGCTAAGTAAATGAAAGGAAATGAAAGGCATAAACTTGATATTAATGAAAGCAAAGCATAAACATTACAAAAAATACAAAGATAGAAAGCAAGAGCATGATCTTGATTTGGAAACCAAGATGCCTAAATGCATGGCAAATGCCTCCTTTTATAGGCCAAAATTGGGAACTATTGATTGGATGACTAATTGATTAGTGGGTGACCAACTCTTGACTTGGTGACAATCCTTATCTTCTCTTGTCTGCCCAAAACATCATTGATAACGTCCAAATTGGAGCCACTTGAAAATATGAAAGTTGTAGGAAATTTTCTCAGCTTTCATGTGTAAAAAATGCAGCTCATTTGGACTTCTAGAACTCTAAATATGGGTCAAATACTAAACAGTGCTCGGGCTGGAAGACAGATTCGGGCTTCTTTGTTGTTGCAACAATTTGGACTTGAAAATGACCTTTTTAGATCTTGGGCTTCATATAAAAGTTGTAGGCCTATGTCTTACCTTTCCATCCATATAAAAGGGACCTAAGTCTGAGATCTACAGCTTTAGATATGATTGAATTACCGAACAGTATTCTAGTTGGATTGCACTGACATCTCTTTTCTAAGTTAGGCCATCTCTTTATCCTTTCAATTTCGGTTCTTAAATTCATCAATCAATCCTTTCATTTATGTGATAGGCCTACATTTAAAATGAACATTTACCATAAATTAAAGGTATCTTACATTATTCGATATATTATTATAAAATATGCTTTAGTTGAGTTATTAATATTTCAAGTGTAAAATGATTATATAAAACCTTGACAAAAATACACTTTTAAGTATCAATCAGACAATACAATTTGGTAGCAAACACCTGATTCGCTATAGATAACACCAATTCAGCATCCAAAATTGTGTTGTTACCGATTCAAAAATCCTTAGCCCAAACTTTTCCGCTGCCAATTCAGAAATTAGCAACAAAACTTTGTTGTTACCAATTCAAAAATTAGCAACTGACTATGCTGTTGTCAATTTAGAATTCAGTAGCCAAAAATTGTTTCACAACCGATTCAAAAATCAACAGTTAGAAACTACATCGCTACCGATTTAGGAATTGATAGAGATGATGGAGTCTTTTCAGCTTTAGGTTTTTTTTTTTTAATATATACTTACTTATAACTTTTGATTAGATCAATTTTAATACTAAGTGATTCGAACCCTTGCAGAATTTAATGTAATTCACAATCCAAAGATCAATATAATCCAAGTTTGCTGAGATTTGAATGAGCTTATCATAATGGATGACTCGCTCCAAGGAAACAATAAATCAACTCAATCACAATACCTTTACTTGGAGATGAGTGAAATAAGTATAATTCACAATAAAGAATGGTCAATTTTTTGGAGAGTTGAAAGTTCAATCAAGAACCAAGATTGAACAACTAAAAAGTTGGCTACAATGCTAAAATTTTCATCAAATGTCTGATATAAAATTATTCCTAAATTGTATTTAAACTCCAAGCTAAAAACCTAGTTTTTCTTATGGTTCTCACATAAACCCAATTTAAATAATAATCAACCTAAGCTAAAACTAGCCCAAACTAATTAAAAAAAAGTCTAAAATCCAAACAAAATATCCTCTCTGAAAAGCCCTACTTATTAAATATGAGAAGTTAGCTGTTTCTACATCCTGTTTGGTAGTAGCAAAGTCCAACTTCAAATAGATGATTCTCTCTCATCTTAATAAATTAGAAGGTGTTTCATATACCATCAAAAAGATATGAAAGTCTAGTTTCCAGCAATAGGAACCACATCAATTTGGTAGGTTGATAGGTCTTTGACTTTGAAATCCAAAAAAATTGAGTTCGGATTAAATGGAGTTTTGTAGGCTCCTTCTTCTTCGACACAGTTTTTGGCTGCCGGCAGCAACACTGCAAAACTCAATAAAAATTAGAGTTGTTTCTGGCTTTACATTTTATTTTATTTTTTGTTGGGAGTTTACAAGCATACTTTGAGTTCTTTGAGTGATATCATCAATTCTCATACATTTTATTGCATGGTATAACGTGTTCTAGACATTTAGCTTGCTAAGTGCTATCTAACATGTCTAAGAGAAAGAATCATATTCTTTTTTAAAATCTCATTAAGTTTTTTTTTTTGGTAAGTTGACGTATATATTAAAGGAAAACGATACAAAGATTATAAGGGGCATACCCCAGATTTACAATGAGAACAGAAACGTAAAACAACAGATGGCTACATGCTAGCCACCGAACTGAAAACTCAAGACCTAACTTGATTAAGTTCTTTTTTAAAATCTCATTAAGTTCATCACAATATTGTCAAGCAATACACAATTAAGTTTCAACATGTACGTTTTCAAGGGTTCTCCTATCCAAGCTTCCATGGCTGAAACATAACATTGACATTAATTGTTCACTCCATCATTCTCATGTTAATAACAAATTCACATTACACATGAGTTTCGTTTCCACCATATATTTTGTTTCTGTAAGGGTGCTCATCATACAAAAGTTTCCTTCATTGTTCTTCCATTTGGTTAAACATTGTAGTTCCTTTCCTTATAGTTTACTCATACAATTTATCATTTCTATTATAAGTATGTTTATTTTATCATGCAATAATCACATATCCATCCTCTAGGTTCATAATCAAACAAGTTCAATTCAATATGCAAAATCAAGACAATAGCATTGGTGTAAAATTCTATTTTAGCTCAAACATATTCCTAAGAGCATAACAAGATTATAATTGACACATTTCATTTTATCCTTTTTTCATTCTTTCAACAGGCTGGCCTTTATTTAGGGTTTCTTCTTCAACATCCAAAAGGGGTGACATATAAGGCTGGTTTAGATGGGTTTTTTATTTTTTTGCAAGAAGAGGATGTTGCAACTAAAGGTGTTGCAGGCTTTAGGGGAGAGGAAAAGTCATCTCGTTTTGCTCTCCATGCATTTATAAACCCTTCTTAAATATGGTAGGTTATGTTTGGATGCTGTGTCTTCTTATCCTTGCTCTTCTTTTTTGTTATCCTTGGATCAGTTCTCTCATGTTTTCCACTTTGTATAAGTCGATCCATTTCTCTTTTTTTTTTTTATGAGGTTTTGCATTCGTCCCTCCTAATATGAAGGAAATTTCAAATTTCATACTTGGTTGTTCGAATAGTTTGTGATATTTCTTTCTCATTTCATGTTCCCTCTCCCAAGTTTCTTCTTTTATTTGTGAGCTCTGCCATAAGATCTTAACTTTGGAGATCCTCTTATTCTGCAATTCTTTCTCTCTCTAATATAGAATATTTATGGGTTTTATTATGAAAGTTAGGTCTTCTTCGACCTTTACTGAAATATAAGGCAGTACTTGTGGAGGATCCACATCGGCCTTTCATAATAAGGAGAACTATTGATACGATCCAAGCAAGGTCAAATTTGAATTTTGATGTAAAATTTGCAACTATCCAGTTTTTTACGGCAATAGTTACAATTCTCAATCCGACCGTTGGATCGAGCTCAAATTTTACACGGAGTCTCCTGACATATTGTATTACCTATGGTTAAAATTGCAGGTCAATCGGAGTTCGGAAAGGTATCTCAATATGGGTCAACAGAGGTTGTACAAATTTTGTTATTTACTTCCTTTTGACTTGTGGACTTCCTATTTGGCTAGGATTCTTTTCCTAAAGGGATGTGGCAACTTATTTTGGAAATATACTAATTCTACAAGGATGTTTAATGGGCTACAATATAGTTTCCAAGTGTGGCAAGGATTCATAATTATTTCAGAATCCTTTTCTTACAAGGATTCCTTATTCATCCGAGCTACATAAGGAAAGAAGACTTTAGAATACATTCTACCTTCAGATCAGATTTCCTAGTCTATTTGGGACTTCTTAATGATGACAAATCTGATTCTAGCATATTTAAGATAGTAATTTTCGGATTTTTATTATTTTTTTCATAGTATTTGGGTTATTATTACTTATTTGGGTCAATTATAAGTGGGCTACATATAAGTCCACCTAAGGGGGGGTCCACCTAAGATAGTAATTAAGTCTAGAGTCACTATAAATAGAGGCATAACCAAACATGTAAGAAGACTATTCAGATTAATAAAACTTCTTATTTGACGCACTTTGTGTATGTGTGTGTTGGTTAGATAATCTCCCTTCCATGGTTCTCTAATGAACTGAACATTGACTTTATCGAAGAACAACTGTCTTCGTGGCATCATCCTTATACTTCTCGTACAATATTCGTTGGGTGGGGGTTTCCGTTTTCAATAGTGCTGGTGCCTACGTACAAGTTATCTTTGTGTCACACTCCTATCAAACCTGATTTACTTGGGCTTTCGAGAAGTGGCATCTTTGCGTGTGGGTTGCGTGACCATGTGATCACGAGGTTCCCATCATTTGGTATCAGAGCTTGGCTCCATTAATCAGGTTATATCCTCCTGAAATTTTCGTTTCTTGTTAATTCCGCAAAAATTCCTTAGTATCCAATTTCTTCTTCTCCTTGAATTTGCGGCATATAAAAAGAAAAAAAATTGTTATTTCATTCTGTTATTGTTCAAAATATATCAGTAGCATAAAAAAAAGAGAAAATAGAAAAGAAAAGAAAAAAATTGTTCAGAAAGACGTTTATTAGATTCTGCCGCAGAAAACTAAGCAACGGACAATTGGATCAAATCAACTCGGAATTAGCTCAAATTTGATATTCTAATTAATGGGGTCCTAATCGCATTATATATCAAATTTGGGGTCAATTAGATATCATTTTCTTTGAGTTTCAAATTCGGGTCTATTCATAACGTTTTCACGTCAGTATATCAAACTTTGTCATAAGTTGCTCGACCCTTATATCCTGTCTATTTGGGTTGATGTCGCACTATATCTGAAAGTTTAACTCAATTGGACATCATTTACTTCAGGTTCCAGATTCAAACTTAACTTGTCGTAAACAAGTCTGTCTTGCATCAACGTCTGAAATTTGCTTGCTTTCTGTTGATTTCGTTTCTTGCAGTTTATTTCCATCATATCCATCATATTTGGGTGTTGTTTATTTTTTGTTTCTAGTTTTTATTCGAGTCTTCAGTTTCGTTGATATTTCGGGTAGACTCGTTTGCTACTCGTGAGACAATCATTGCAGTTTTGTTTTGCTTGTTTTCTAGTTTTTTATTGCTTCTTAAGTCATATATATATTTGGATTGCGCTGCCAAGTTGCTTGAATTTGGTGTTGGTTTCAATTTCGCAAGAAGGTGAGATGAGAGGATATTGAGTGTTTGAGCAAAACACGAGCGACGTGAGGATAATTTTTTTACCATTAACCAAGTTTTGCAGGTACTATCATGTCAGATCGAAACAACACACCACCCCATCCTGAGGGAGAACTTAAGTTCCAAATGCAAGCCATGACGAAAATGATGAAAAGCATGAATTTCATGATGGGGAACGTGTGTGACAGACTTGAGAAGGTGGAAAAACATGGAAACGTGGCTGGAACATGTACCCAAGATGTGAGAAAGGTTGGGGTTGAACGGAAATCTAACAATGGCAGTAGGGCTGGAAGGTCAAGGTGGACTGATTATGAGGATTTTGAGCCTCAATTTGATGATATTTGTGATGGTGGTTTTAAGGATGAGACCATAGGTTACTAGGAAGATTTTCCGCAGTGTAGAAATCAAAGGGATTTAATGTATTTTGATGAGGTGCAATGGCAAAAGAAAATGCAGATTCAAAAGGAGAGGTGGTATCAAAGGGAGAGAGATAAAGAGATTAGTGTTCGAGAAAAAGAATCCAAGACTCTATCCCGTATTCTAGGGGAGATGAAGCAAGAACTTGATGTGTTATCGGCAACAATCAATGCCCAGAAAGCTTCAAAAAAAGAGGAGAAAAAGGAGTGTAATGATGATGTACAAAATAGAATGGCTGCAACTTTCATCCAAAGTTGTTGGCGACGATTGGTTGCAAAAAAAGAACTCCAAAGGCTTCAAAAGGAGGATAAGGAATTGTCCATCCAACTTATTGGTGATTCAAGGATGAATCATCTTGAAGAGAGAGGGAATGATACGATCCAAGCAAAGTTAAATTTGAATTTTGATGTAAAATGTGCAACTATCCAGTTTTACGGCAATAGTCCGAATTCTCAATCCGACCGTTGGATCGAGCTCAAATTTTACGCGGAGTCTTCTGACATATTGTATTACCTATGGTTAAAATTGCATGTCAATCGGAGTTCGGAAAGGTATCTCAATACGGGTCAACAGAGGCTGTACGAATTTTGTTATTTACTTCCTTTTGACTTGTGGACTTCCTATTTGGCTAGGATTCTTTTCCTAAAGGGATGTGGCTGCTTATTTTGGAAACATACTAATTATACAAGGATGTTTAATGGGCTGCAACATAGTTTCCAAGTGTGGCAAGGATTCATAATTATTTCATAATCCTTTTCTTACAAGGATTCCTTATTCATCTGAGCTACAGAAGGAAAGAAGACTTTAGAATACATTCTATCTTCATATCAGATTTCCCAGTCTATTTAGGACTTCTTAATGGTGACAAATCTGATTCTAGCATATTTAAGATAGTAATTTTCGGATTTTTATATTTTTATTATTTTTTTCATAGTCTTTGGGTTATTATTACTTATTTGGGTCAATTGTAAGTGGGCTACATATAAGTCCACCTAAGGGGGGTCCATTAGGGTTTCTTTAAGTCTAGAGTCACTATAAATAGAGGCATAACCAAACATGTAAGAAGACTATTCAGATTAATAAAACTTCTTGTTTGCCGCACTTTGTGTGTGTGTGTGTTGGTGAGATAATCTCCCTTCCATGGTTCTCTAATGAACTGAAAATTGACTTATCGAAGAACAACTGTCTTCATGGCGTCATTCTTATACTTCTCGTTCGCGAATCAATATTCATTGGGTGGGGGTTTCCGTTTTCAATAGTGTTGGTGCCTAGGTACAAGTTATCTTTGTGTCACACTCCTATCAAACCTGATTTACTTGACTTTCCGGGAATTGACATCTTTGCGTGTGAGTTGCATGACCATGTGATCACGAGGTTCGCATCACACATTGGGAACCTTGGCTAACTGCGAGGGCAAGTCTACTTCATAGGCTACGAGTATGATGTGTTGCAACATTCTAAAAGGTCTAATGAATCTAGGAGATAGCTTCCCTTTAAATCCAATTCTCAACATGTTCTTCCATGGGGCTACTTTTAGAAAAACATTGTCTCCTACATGAAATTCAAGGGGCCTTCTTCTAATATCTGTATATTTCTTTTATTTGTTCTGAGTGGCTTTTATATGATTCTTGATGATTTTTAATTTTTCATTAGTGACTTGGACTAATTTTATGCCATATAAATCCTGTCCCCCGACTTCTTCCCAGCACAAAAGAGTTTTGCACCTCTTATTACCATATAGAGCTTTATAGGGGGGCCATTCATATTATTGCTTCATTACTATTATTATATGTGAATTCTATTAATGCTACGTGTTCCTCTCAACTTCCTCCAAATTCTAGAGCACACACTTTTAATAAATCTTATAGGATTTGGATGACTCAATCGGCCATCGGTTTAAGTGTGAAATGTAGTGCTCATATCTAACCCTTGACCTAAAAAGTGTTTTATGCTTAGCCAAAGACGAGAAATGAACCTAGGATACTGATCTAAGACAATGGATATTGAGATTCCATGGAGTCAAGCATTCATTTCCTCTAGGCAAGCCCAATATAAAATCTATGGTTTTCATTTCCCACTTCCATTCAGGAATATGTAGTAGTTGTAACGGTCCCATTAGCCTTTGGTGTTCCACTTTAACCTATTGATAAATGCCGCATTTTAACAAATACTTGGCTATCTCTGTTTTCATGTTGGGCCACAATAATGTTGTTTTGGTCCTAATACATCTTAGTACTACTTAGATATATATTAAATTTGGACTCATGTGCTTCTCCTAGAACCTTCTGTGTGACCACTCCACTATTGGGTACATACACATATTGCCATATCATCAATGCCCTATCATTTGCTATTTGAAACACGATTTCAATCCGAACATCCATTCTACTTCTTATTTTAGACCCCTCAATATCTCTGTGTTGGGCTTATATTATTTGTTCTCGATATGTTGGTCATACTATTAACTATACCATTAACACCCTTAAGGAGTTAATGCCCAACTGAGTCTCCATTCCTCCCATACATATGACTTATTTAGGGTCGTATCATTTTTGCGACTAAAGGCATCTGTTACTACATTCACCTTTTCGAGGTGGTACCCTATGGTGCAATCATAGTCTTTAATGAGTTATATCCATCTTCTTTATCATATATTAAACTCGTTTTGTGATATCAAATATTTCAAATTTTTATGGTCGATGAAGATTTGAACTCAGGACCAGTAGAGGTAATATCTCCATATCGTTAGGGCAAATACCATAGTGGCCAATTCGAGGTTGTGTACTGGATAATTTTCCTTATATGTTTGATTGCCTTGATGCTCACCTTCTCATGTTGCATTAAAACACACCCAAGCCCTTTTCTTGAGGCATCATTATAAACCACAAAGCCCTTAGTTCCTGATGGGAGTGTCAACATAGGAGCACTAGTGAATCTTTTTCTTTTTTAGCAGTTGAAAACTTTCTTCACACTTTTTCGACTACACCCATTTCATATCCTTTCTAATCAATTGCTTCATGGAACTCGCTATCAAAGAAAACCCTTCAATTAACCTTTTGTAATACCCTGCAAGTCTTAGGAATCTAATGTATTTTAGTTACCTTAGTTGGCCTTTCCTCCTTCAAGACTGCTTCAATCTTCTGGGAGTCTACAAAGATGCCCTTTGCAGAAATAACATTTCCTAAAAATGTTATCCTTTCCAACCAGAATTCATATTTATAAGCTTAGCATACAGCTAATGGCTTCTTAAAGTCTATAACACTTGCTTAACTATCTTTCATGTTCTTCAAAAGAGTTTGAGTAGACCAATATATCACCTATAAACATTACTATGAATTTGTCAAGGCATGGTTAGAAAACCTAGTTCATCAAATCTATAAAAAGTGTTGGGGCATTTGTCAACCCAAACAACAACACTAAAAATTCATAGTGTCCGTCTTGGGTTCTAAAGGTGATTTTCGATACATCTTATTCTTTAATCTTCATCTGGTAATACCCGAACCTCAAATCGATCTTTATGACTACTTTAAACCCCTTTAGTTTGTTGAATAAGTCATTTATCCGCAAGAATGAATACTTATTTTTTTTTTTGTTATCTTATTCAATTAGCAGTGGTATATGCAAAGTCTGTGAGTACCATCCTTCTTTTTCACAAATAAAATAGGTGCTCCTCATGGTGAATTACAGGTCATATAAATCCCTTGTCTAGTAATTCATGCAGCTGAGTTATTAATTCATTCAATTCTATTGGAGCCATCCTGTATAGTGGTTACACTATTAAGGTACCTTTAGAAAGATTGATTAGTATTTAAAAGTGCATTTTTTATTAAGGTTTTATATCATCATTTTGCATTTAAAATATCAATAACTCCTTAACTAAAGCATGTTTTATAATAATATATCTAATAATATAAGATACCTTTAATTTGTGGTAAATGTTCATTTTAAATGGAACCTTGTTAGTACTTAATGGAAGTTGAATGATGAATACCTTGCTTTGTGGAATTTGCAAATTGTTTTTCTATTTTAACGCTTTGATTACTAAAGTCTAGTAATAAGGTGGTTGAGGGTTGCGATTAGTACTTAAAAATGCATTTTTATCATGGTTTTATATCATCATTTTGCACTTGAAGTATCAATAACTCCTTAACTAAAGCATGTCTTGTAATAATATATCTACTAATATAAGATACCTTTAATTTGTGGTAAATGTTTATTTTAAATGCAGGCCTCTCACATAAATGAAAGGATTGATTGATGACTTTAGGAACTTAAATTGCAAGGGCAAAGAGAAGACCAAAATTAGAAAAGAGATGTCGGTGCAATCCAAACTGGAATACTGTTCGGTAATTGGGTCATATCTGGAGCTATACATTTCAGATTTAGATCTACTTTATATGGATGGAAAGGTACGACATAGGCCTACAACTTTCATGTGGAGCCCAAGATCTAAAAAGGCCATTTTCAAGTCCAAATTTTAGCAACAACAAAGAAGCCCGAATCTGTCCTCCAGCCCGAGCACTGTTTAGTATTTTGGCCATATCTGGAGTTTTGGAAGTCCAAATGAGCTGAGTGTTTTTTTTTTTTTTTTGGTAAGTTGACGTATATATTAAAGGAAAACGATACAAAGATTATAAGGGGCATACCCCAGATTTACAATGAGAACAGAAACGTAAAACAACTGATGGCTACATGCTAGCCACCGAACTGAAAACTCAAGACCTAACTTGATTCGTTAGGGAAACCAATACAACCAGCTAAATATCAAATGAAGAATCTATGTTATTAACCCTCCATGCTCGTTGGATTCTTTTATTTTCATCTGTTGGTAGAACGTTCCTCATCAAATCAAGCTTATCACGGATGATACATTCAATTTGATGAAAGACCAAATTCTGAGTTCTAGATATTCCAGCAAAGGTCCTTGCATTCCTTTCTTGCCAGATATGATACACTGTAGCTGCAAAACTGAGTTTACGAGAAAAATTGACAAAACTTTTGCCATGCCAAGTGATAGTGGCCCATCGAATCCATTCATCCCATCCTTTTGTCATTCTTGGAATGTTGCATCTGTCACAAACATCCCACCAGATCGCTTTAGTATAGGAGCATTCAAAGAACAAGTGGTTGTGATCTTCGTAGTTGCGGAGACAAAGTGAGCATCTATTGGGACCATGTATACCAAATCGATGAAGTCTATCTTGAGTTGTGAGTTTCTGTTGGACAGCCACCCATAGAAGAAACGAATGTCTTGGAACAGCATTCTTGAGAGCTGAGTGTTTTACACAAGATAGCTGAGACAATTGCCTACAACTTTCATGTTTTCGAGTGGCTCCAATTTTGACGTTGTGGGCAGACAAGAGAAGATAAGGATTGTCACCAAGTCAAGAGTTGGCCACCCACTTATCAATTAGTCATCAAATCAATAGTTCCCAATTTTGGCCTATAAAAGGAGGCATTCGCCATGCACTTAGGCATCTTGGTGTCCAGATCAAGATCATGCTCTTCCTTTCTCTCTTTGTATTTTTTGTAATGTTTATGCTTTGCTTTCATTAATATCTTGTTTCATTTCCTTTCCCTTATTTAGTTAACTTTAATCTTATTCATGTTCTTATTTTGTTTATTTATTTTTCTTTCTTTCATTATGTCTAGCTAAGTTTATTATGTCAAGGTCAAAAGGCTACACTAATGGTGTAAGAATAAGTTTAATATAAACTCCACATTGGTTTTAATGCTTGATACTAACGTGCTTTGTATTTGTTATCTTCTTCACTCTTAATACTGTGCTTGTTAAATGGTTATTCTAGATTTATATTGTATAACCTTTTACTACAACAAATCCTTGGCACTTTCATAGCATAAATCGTATGGTATAACCGACACCTGTGCTATGAAAGTAACTTGATTTGTTGTTAACATAAGTTTTAATCATGAATACCTGACAACATTTACAAGTATTAGCATTATTCGAATAAGATAATTAATGTAATTATGTTAACAATTTATAATTTGATTAGAATCTACTTTGTATGTAGTTTCCATTTGAATAATAGGAGTTTATACTATATTTGTTTCAAAACCCATTAGTGGATCCTCTAATCTTGATAATTGTTCATATTATTATTTAATCCTTATATCAATATCACATCTCAAAGCTCTTTTTACTGCTGCTGCTGCTGCTGCTGCTGCTGCTGCATTGTTGTTATTTATAATTTTTATATACCATTGTTGTTGTTGTTGTTGTTATTTATAATTTGTATATTTAACCTCCCTGTGGTTCGATCCCGGTTTTGGAAATTATAATGTGCCTGGAACGGTGGTTGTGAAGTTTGTACATTGTTATTATCACTCTCCCAACTGAAATTTGGGTGATTTCTCCAACTAGGGTTGTGATTAGTACTTAAAAGTGCATTTTTATCATGGTTTTATATCATCATTTTGCACTTGAAGTATCAATAACTCCTTGTCTTGTAATAATATATCTACTAATATAAGATACCTTTAATTTGTGGTAAATGTTTATTTTAAATGCAGGCCTCTCACATAAATGAAAGGATTGATTGATGACTTTAGGAACTTAAATTGCAAGGGCAAAGAGAAGACCAAAATTAGAAAAGAGATGTCGGTGCAATCCAAACCGGAATACTGTTCGGTAATTGGGTCATATCTGGAGCTATACATTTCAGATTTAGATCTACTTTATATGGATGGAAAGGTACGACATAGGCCTACAACTTTCATGTGGAGCCCAAGATCTAAAAAGGCCATTTTCAAGTCCAAATTTTAGCAACAACAAAGAAGCCCGAATCTGTCCTCCAGCCCGAGCACTGTTTAGTATTTTGGCCATATCTGGAGTTTTGGAAGTCCAAATGAGCTGAGTGTTTTACACAAGATAGCTGAGACAATTGCCTACAACTTTCATGTTTTCGAGTGGCTCCAATTTTGACGTTGTGGGCAGACAAGAGAAGATAAGGATTGTCACCAAGTCAAGAGTTGGCCACCCACTTATCAATTAGTCATCAAATCAATAGTTCCCAATTTTGGCCTATAAAAGGAGGCATTCGCCATGCACTTAGGCATCTTGGTGTCCAGATCAAGATCATGCTCTTCCTTTCTCTCTTTGTATTTTTTGTAATGTTTATGCTTTGCTTTCATTAATATCTTGTTTCATTTCCTTTCCCTTATTTAGTTAACTTTAATCTTATTCATGTTCTTATTTTGTTTATTTATTTTTCTTTCTTTCATTATGTCTAGCTAAGTTTATTATGTCAAGGTCAAAAGGCTACACTAATGGTGTAAGAATAAGTTTAATATAAACTCCACATTGGTTTTAATGCTTGATACTAACGTGCTTTGTATTTGTTATCTTCTTCACTCTTAATACTGTGCTTGTTAAATGGTTATTCTAGATTTATATTGTATAACCTTTTACTACAACAAATCCTTGGCACTTTCATAGCATAAATCGTATGGTATAACCGACACCTGTGCTATGAAAGTAACTTGATTTGTTGTTAACATAAGTTTTAATCATGAATACCTGACAACATTTACAAGTATTAGCATTATTCGAATAAGATAATTAATGTAATTATGTTAACAATTTATAATTTGATTAGAATCTACTTTGTATGTAGTTTCCATTTGAATAATAGGAGTTTATACTATATTTGTTTCAAAACCCATTAGTGGATCCTCTAATCTTGATAATTGTTCATATTATTATTTAATCCTTATATCAATATCACATCTCAAAGCTCTTTTTACTACTACTGCTGCTGCTGCTGCTGCATTGTTGTTATTTATAATTTTTATATACCATTGTTGTTGTTGTTGTTGTTATTTATAATTTGTATATTTAACCTCCCTGTGGTTCGATCCCGGTTTTGGAAATTATAATGTGCCTGGAACGGTGGTTGTGAAGTTTGTACATTGTTATTATCACTCTCCCAACTGAAATTTGGGTGATTTCTCCAACTAGGGTTGTGATTAGTACTTAAAAGTGCATTTTTATCATGGTTTTATATCATCATTTTGCACTTGAAGTATCAATAACTCCTTGTCTTGTAATAATATATCTACTAATATAAGATACCTTTAATTTGTGGTAAATGTTTATTTTAAATGCAGGCCTCTCACATAAATGAAAGGATTGATTGATGACTTTAGGAACTTAAATTGCAAGGGCAAAGAGAAGACCAAAATTAGAAAAGAGATGTCGGTGCAATCCAAACCGGAATACTGTTCGGTAATTGGGTCATATCTGGAGCTATACATTTCAGATTTAGATCTACTTTATATGGATGGAAAGGTACGACATAGGCCTACAACTTTCATGTGGAGCCCAAGATCTAAAAAGGCCATTTTCAAGTCCAAATTTTAGCAACAACAAAGAAGCCCGAATCTGTCCTCCAGCCCGAGCACTGTTTAGTATTTTGGCCATATCTGGAGTTTTGGAAGTCCAAATGAGCTGAGTGTTTTACACAAGATAGCTGAGACAATTGCCTACAACTTTCATGTTTTCGAGTGGCTCCAATTTTGACGTTGTGGGCAGACAAGAGAAGATAAGGATTGTCACCAAGTCAAGAGTTGGCCACCCACTTATCAATTAGTCATCAAATCAATAGTTCCCAATTTTGGCCTATAAAAGGAGGCATTCGCCATGCACTTAGGCATCTTGGTGTCCAGATCAAGATCATGCTCTTCCTTTCTCTCTTTGTATTTTTTGTAATGTTTATGCTTTGCTTTCATTAATATCTTGTTTCATTTCCTTTCCCTTATTTAGTTAACTTTAATCTTATTCATGTTCTTATTTTGTTTATTTATTTTTCTTTCTTTCATTATGTCTAGCTAAGTTTATTATGTCAAGGTCAAAAGGCTACACTAATGGTGTAAGAATAAGTTTAATATAAACTCCACATTGGTTTTAATGCTTGATACTAACGTGCTTTGTATTTGTTATCTTCTTCACTCTTAATACTGTGCTTGTTAAATGGTTATTCTAGATTTATATTGTATAACCTTTTACTACAACAAATCCTTGGCACTTTCATAGCATAAATCGTATGGTATAACCGACACCTGTGCTATGAAAGTAACTTGATTTGTTGTTAACATAAGTTTTAATCATGAATACCTGACAACATTTACAAGTATTAGCATTATTCGAATAAGATAATTAATGTAATTATGTTAACAATTTATAATTTGATTAGAATCTACTTTGTATGTAGTTTCCATTTGAATAATAGGAGTTTATACTATATTTGTTTCAAAACCCATTAGTGGATCCTCTAATCTTGATAATTGTTCATATTATTATTTAATCCTTATATCAATATCACATCTCAAAGCTCTTTTTACTGCTGCTGCTGCTGCTGCTGCTGCTGCTGCTGCTGCTGCATTGTTGTTATTTATAATTTTTATATACCATTGTTGTTGTTGTTGTTGTTATTTATAATTTGTATATTTAACCTCCCTGTGGTTCGATCCCGGTTTTGGAAATTATAATGTGCCTGGAACGGTGGTTGTGAAGTTTGTACATTGTTATTATCACTCTCCCAACTGAAATTTGGGTGATTTCTCCAACTAGGGTTGTGATTAGTACTTAAAAGTGCATTTTTATCATGGTTTTATATCATCATTTTGCACTTGAAGTATCAATAACTCCTTGTCTTGTAATAATATATCTACTAATATAAGATACCTTTAATTTGTGGTAAATGTTTATTTTAAATGCAGGCCTCTCACATAAATGAAAGGATTGATTGATGACTTTAGGAACTTAAATTGCAAGGGCAAAGAGAAGACCAAAATTAGAAAAGAGATGTCGGTGCAATCCAAACCGGAATACTGTTCGGTAATTGGGTCATATCTGGAGCTATACATTTCAGATTTAGATCTACTTTATATGGATGGAAAGGTACGACATAGGCCTACAACTTTCATGTGGAGCCCAAGATCTAAAAAGGCCATTTTCAAGTCCAAATTTTAGCAACAACAAAGAAGCCCGAATCTGTCCTCCAGCCCGAGCACTGTTTAGTATTTTGGCCATATCTGGAGTTTTGGAAGTCCAAATGAGCTGAGTGTTTTACACAAGATAGCTGAGACAATTGCCTACAACTTTCATGTTTTCGAGTGGCTCCAATTTTGACGTTGTGGGCAGACAAGAGAAGATAAGGATTGTCACCAAGTCAAGAGTTGGCCACCCACTTATCAATTAGTCATCAAATCAATAGTTCCCAATTTTGGCCTATAAAAGGAGGCATTCGCCATGCACTTAGGCATCTTGGTGTCCAGATCAAGATCATGCTCTTCCTTTCTCTCTTTGTATTTTTTGTAATGTTTATGCTTTGCTTTCATTAATATCTTGTTTCATTTCCTTTCCCTTATTTAGTTAACTTTAATCTTATTCATGTTCTTATTTTGTTTATTTATTTTTCTTTCTTTCATTATGTCTAGCTAAGTTTATTATGTCAAGGTCAAAAGGCTACACTAATGGTGTAAGAATAAGTTTAATATAAACTCCACATTGGTTTTAATGCTTGATACTAACGTGCTTTGTATTTGTTATCTTCTTCACTCTTAATACTGTGCTTGTTAAATGGTTATTCTAGATTTATATTGTATAACCTTTTACTACAACAAATCCTTGGCACTTTCATAGCATAAATCGTATGGTATAACCGACACCTGTGCTATGAAAGTAACTTGATTTGTTGTTAACATAAGTTTTAATCATGAATACCTGACAACATTTACAAGTATTAGCATTATTCGAATAAGATAATTAATGTAATTATGTTAACAATTTATAATTTGATTAGAATCTACTTTGTATGTAGTTTCCATTTGAATAATAGGAGTTTATACTATATTTGTTTCAAAACCCATTAGTGGATCCTCTAATCTTGATAATTGTTCATATTATTATTTAATCCTTATATCAATATCACATCTCAAAGCTCTTTTTACTGCTGCTGCTGCTGCTGCTGCTGCTGCTGCTGCTGCTGCATTGTTGTTATTTATAATTTTTATATACCATTGTTGTTGTTGTTGTTGTTATTTATAATTTGTATATTTAACCTCCCTGTGGTTCGATCCCGGTTTTGGAAATTATAATGTGCCTGGAACGGTGGTTGTGAAGTTTGTACATTGTTATTATCACTCTCCCAACTGAAATTTGGGTGATTTCTCCAACTAGGGTTGTGATTAGTACTTAAAAGTGCATTTTTATCATGGTTTTATATCATCATTTTGCACTTGAAGTATCAATAACTCCTTGTCTTGTAATAATATATCTACTAATATAAGATACCTTTAATTTGTGGTAAATGTTTATTTTAAATGCAGGCCTCTCACATAAATGAAAGGATTGATTGATGACTTTAGGAACTTAAATTGCAAGGGCAAAGAGAAGACCAAAATTAGAAAAGAGATGTCGGTGCAATCCAAACCGGAATACTGTTCGGTAATTGGGTCATATCTGGAGCTATACATTTCAGATTTAGATCTACTTTATATGGATGGAAAGGTACGACATAGGCCTACAACTTTCATGTGGAGCCCAAGATCTAAAAAGGCCATTTTCAAGTCCAAATTTTAGCAACAACAAAGAAGCCCGAATCTGTCCTCCAGCCCGAGCACTGTTTAGTATTTTGGCCATATCTGGAGTTTTGGAAGTCCAAATGAGCTGAGTGTTTTACACAAGATAGCTGAGACAATTGCCTACAACTTTCATGTTTTCGAGTGGCTCCAATTTTGACGTTGTGGGCAGACAAGAGAAGATAAGGATTGTCACCAAGTCAAGAGTTGGCCACCCACTTATCAATTAGTCATCAAATCAATAGTTCCCAATTTTGGCCTATAAAAGGAGGCATTCGCCATGCACTTAGGCATCTTGGTGTCCAGATCAAGATCATGCTCTTCCTTTCTCTCTTTGTATTTTTTGTAATGTTTATGCTTTGCTTTCATTAATATCTTGTTTCATTTCCTTTCCCTTATTTAGTTAACTTTAATCTTATTCATGTTCTTATTTTGTTTATTTATTTTTCTTTCTTTCATTATGTCTAGCTAAGTTTATTATGTCAAGGTCAAAAGGCTACACTAATGGTGTAAGAATAAGTTTAATATAAACTCCACATTGGTTTTAATGCTTGATACTAACGTGCTTTGTATTTGTTATCTTCTTCACTCTTAATACTGTGCTTGTTAAATGGTTATTCTAGATTTATATTGTATAACCTTTTACTACAACAAATCCTTGGCACTTTCATAGCATAAATCGTATGGTATAACCGACACCTGTGCTATGAAAGTAACTTGATTTGTTGTTAACATAAGTTTTAATCATGAATACCTGACAACATTTACAAGTATTAGCATTATTCGAATAAGATAATTAATGTAATTATGTTAACAATTTATAATTTGATTAGAATCTACTTTGTATGTAGTTTCCATTTGAATAATAGGAGTTTATACTATATTTGTTTCAAAACCCATTAGTGGATCCTCTAATCTTGATAATTGTTCATATTATTATTTAATCCTTATATCAATATCACATCTCAAAGCTCTTTTTACTACTACTGCTGCTGCTGCTGCTGCTGCTGCTGCTGCATTGTTGTTATTTATAATTTTTATATACCATTGTTGTTGTTGTTGTTGTTATTTATAATTTGTATATTTAACCTCCCTGTGGTTCGATCCCGGTTTTGGAAATTATAATGTGCCTGGAACGGTGGTTGTGAAGTTTGTACATTGTTATTATCACTCTCCCAACTGAAATTTGGGTGATTTCTCCAACTAGGGTTGTGATTAGTACTTAAAAGTGCATTTTTATCATGGTTTTATATCATCATTTTGCACTTGAAGTATCAATAACTCCTTGTCTTGTAATAATATATCTACTAATATAAGATACCTTTAATTTGTGGTAAATGTTTATTTTAAATGCAGGCCTCTCACATAAATGAAAGGATTGATTGATGACTTTAGGAACTTAAATTGCAAGGGCAAAGAGAAGACCAAAATTAGAAAAGAGATGTCGGTGCAATCCAAACCGGAATACTGTTCGGTAATTGGGTCATATCTGGAGCTATACATTTCAGATTTAGATCTACTTTATATGGATGGAAAGGTACGACATAGGCCTACAACTTTCATGTGGAGCCCAAGATCTAAAAAGGCCATTTTCAAGTCCAAATTTTAGCAACAACAAAGAAGCCCGAATCTGTCCTCCAGCCCGAGCACTGTTTAGTATTTTGGCCATATCTGGAGTTTTGGAAGTCCAAATGAGCTGAGTGTTTTACACAAGATAGCTGAGACAATTGCCTACAACTTTCATGTTTTCGAGTGGCTCCAATTTTGACGTTGTGGGCAGACAAGAGAAGATAAGGATTGTCACCAAGTCAAGAGTTGGCCACCCACTTATCAATTAGTCATCAAATCAATAGTTCCCAATTTTGGCCTATAAAAGGAGGCATTCGCCATGCACTTAGGCATCTTGGTGTCCAGATCAAGATCATGCTCTTCCTTTCTCTCTTTGTATTTTTTGTAATGTTTATGCTTTGCTTTCATTAATATCTTGTTTCATTTCCTTTCCCTTATTTAGTTAACTTTAATCTTATTCATGTTCTTATTTTGTTTATTTATTTTTCTTTCTTTCATTATGTCTAGCTAAGTTTATTATGTCAAGGTCAAAAGGCTACACTAATGGTGTAAGAATAAGTTTAATATAAACTCCACATTGGTTTTAATGCTTGATACTAACGTGCTTTGTATTTGTTATCTTCTTCACTCTTAATACTGTGCTTGTTAAATGGTTATTCTAGATTTATATTGTATAACCTTTTACTACAACAAATCCTTGGCACTTTCATAGCATAAATCGTATGGTATAACCGACACCTGTGCTATGAAAGTAACTTGATTTGTTGTTAACATAAGTTTTAATCATGAATACCTGACAACATTTACAAGTATTAGCATTATTCGAATAAGATAATTAATGTAATTATGTTAACAATTTATAATTTGATTAGAATCTACTTTGTATGTAGTTTCCATTTGAATAATAGGAGTTTATACTATATTTGTTTCAAAACCCATTAGTGGATCCTCTAATCTTGATAATTGTTCATATTATTATTTAATCCTTATATCAATATCACATCTCAAAGCTCTTTTTACTGCTGCTGCTGCTGCTGCTGCTGCTGCTGCATTGTTGTTATTTATAATTTTTATATACCATTGTTGTTGTTGTTGTTGTTATTTATAATTTGTATATTTAACCTCCCTGTGGTTCGATCCCGGTTTTGGAAATTATAATGTGCCTGGAACGGTGGTTGTGAAGTTTGTACATTGTTATTATCACTCTCCCAACTGAAATTTGGGTGATTTCTCCAACTAGGGTTGTGATTAGTACTTAAAAGTGCATTTTTATCATGGTTTTATATCATCATTTTGCACTTGAAGTATCAATAACTCCTTGTCTTGTAATAATATATCTACTAATATAAGATACCTTTAATTTGTGGTAAATGTTTATTTTAAATGCAGGCCTCTCACATAAATGAAAGGATTGATTGATGACTTTAGGAACTTAAATTGCAAGGGCAAAGAGAAGACCAAAATTAGAAAAGAGATGTCGGTGCAATCCAAACCGGAATACTGTTCGGTAATTGGGTCATATCTGGAGCTATACATTTCAGATTTAGATCTACTTTATATGGATGGAAAGGTACGACATAGGCCTACAACTTTCATGTGGAGCCCAAGATCTAAAAAGGCCATTTTCAAGTCCAAATTTTAGCAACAACAAAGAAGCCCGAATCTGTCCTCCAGCCCGAGCACTGTTTAGTATTTTGGCCATATCTGGAGTTTTGGAAGTCCAAATGAGCTGAGTGTTTTACACAAGATAGCTGAGACAATTGCCTACAACTTTCATGTTTTCGAGTGGCTCCAATTTTGACGTTGTGGGCAGACAAGAGAAGATAAGGATTGTCACCAAGTCAAGAGTTGGCCACCCACTTATCAATTAGTCATCAAATCAATAGTTCCCAATTTTGGCCTATAAAAGGAGGCATTCGCCATGCACTTAGGCATCTTGGTGTCCAGATCAAGATCATGCTCTTCCTTTCTCTCTTTGTATTTTTTGTAATGTTTATGCTTTGCTTTCATTAATATCTTGTTTCATTTCCTTTCCCTTATTTAGTTAACTTTAATCTTATTCATGTTCTTATTTTGTTTATTTATTTTTCTTTCTTTCATTATGTCTAGCTAAGTTTATTATGTCAAGGTCAAAAGGCTACACTAATGGTGTAAGAATAAGTTTAATATAAACTCCACATTGGTTTTAATGCTTGATACTAACGTGCTTTGTATTTGTTATCTTCTTCACTCTTAATACTGTGCTTGTTAAATGGTTATTCTAGATTTATATTGTATAACCTTTTACTACAACAAATCCTTGGCACTTTCATAGCATAAATCGTATGGTATAACCGACACCTGTGCTATGAAAGTAACTTGATTTGTTGTTAACATAAGTTTTAATCATGAATACCTGACAACATTTACAAGTATTAGCATTATTCGAATAAGATAATTAATGTAATTATGTTAACAATTTATAATTTGATTAGAATCTACTTTGTATGTAGTTTCCATTTGAATAATAGGAGTTTATACTATATTTGTTTCAAAACCCATTAGTGGATCCTCTAATCTTGATAATTGTTCATATTATTATTTAATCCTTATATCAATATCACATCTCAAAGCTCTTTTTACTGCTGCTGCTGCTGCTGCTGCTGCTGCTGCATTGTTGTTATTTATAATTTTTATATACCATTGTTGTTGTTGTTGTTGTTATTTATAATTTGTATATTTAACCTCCCTGTGGTTCGATCCCGGTTTTGGAAATTATAATGTGCCTGGAACGGTGGTTGTGAAGTTTGTACATTGTTATTATCACTCTCCCAACTGAAATTTGGGTGATTTCTCCAACTAGGGTTGTGATTAGTACTTAAAAGTGCATTTTTATCATGGTTTTATATCATCATTTTGCACTTGAAGTATCAATAACTCCTTGTCTTGTAATAATATATCTACTAATATAAGATACCTTTAATTTGTGGTAAATGTTTATTTTAAATGCAGGCCTCTCACATAAATGAAAGGATTGATTGATGACTTTAGGAACTTAAATTGCAAGGGCAAAGAGAAGACCAAAATTAGAAAAGAGATGTCGGTGCAATCCAAACCGGAATACTGTTCGGTAATTGGGTCATATCTGGAGCTATACATTTCAGATTTAGATCTACTTTATATGGATGGAAAGGTACGACATAGGCCTACAACTTTCATGTGGAGCCCAAGATCTAAAAAGGCCATTTTCAAGTCCAAATTTTAGCAACAACAAAGAAGCCCGAATCTGTCCTCCAGCCCGAGCACTGTTTAGTATTTTGGCCATATCTGGAGTTTTGGAAGTCCAAATGAGCTGAGTGTTTTACACAAGATAGCTGAGACAATTGCCTACAACTTTCATGTTTTCGAGTGGCTCCAATTTTGACGTTGTGGGCAGACAAGAGAAGATAAGGATTGTCACCAAGTCAAGAGTTGGCCACCCACTTATCAATTAGTCATCAAATCAATAGTTCCCAATTTTGGCCTATAAAAGGAGGCATTCGCCATGCACTTAGGCATCTTGGTGTCCAGATCAAGATCATGCTCTTCCTTTCTCTCTTTGTATTTTTTGTAATGTTTATGCTTTGCTTTCATTAATATCTTGTTTCATTTCCTTTCCCTTATTTAGTTAACTTTAATCTTATTCATGTTCTTATTTTGTTTATTTATTTTTCTTTCTTTCATTATGTCTAGCTAAGTTTATTATGTCAAGGTCAAAAGGCTACACTAATGGTGTAAGAATAAGTTTAATATAAACTCCACATTGGTTTTAATGCTTGATACTAACGTGCTTTGTATTTGTTATCTTCTTCACTCTTAATACTGTGCTTGTTAAATGGTTATTCTAGATTTATATTGTATAACCTTTTACTACAACAAATCCTTGGCACTTTCATAGCATAAATCGTATGGTATAACCGACACCTGTGCTATGAAAGTAACTTGATTTGTTGTTAACATAAGTTTTAATCATGAATACCTGACAACATTTACAAGTATTAGCATTATTCGAATAAGATAATTAATGTAATTATGTTAACAATTTATAATTTGATTAGAATCTACTTTGTATGTAGTTTCCATTTGAATAATAGGAGTTTATACTATATTTGTTTCAAAACCCATTAGTGGATCCTCTAATCTTGATAATTGTTCATATTATTATTTAATCCTTATATCAATATCACATCTCAAAGCTCTTTTTACTACTACTGCTGCTGCTGCTGCTGCTGCTGCTGCTGCATTGTTGTTATTTATAATTTTTATATACCATTGTTGTTGTTGTTGTTGTTATTTATAATTTGTATATTTAACCTCCCTGTGGTTCGATCCCGGTTTTGGAAATTATAATGTGCCTGGAACGGTGGTTGTGAAGTTTGTACATTGTTATTATCACTCTCCCAACTGAAATTTGGGTGATTTCTCCAACTAGGGTTGTGATTAGTACTTAAAAGTGCATTTTTATCATGGTTTTATATCATCATTTTGCACTTGAAGTATCAATAACTCCTTGTCTTGTAATAATATATCTACTAATATAAGATACCTTTAATTTGTGGTAAATGTTTATTTTAAATGCAGGCCTCTCACATAAATGAAAGGATTGATTGATGACTTTAGGAACTTAAATTGCAAGGGCAAAGAGAAGACCAAAATTAGAAAAGAGATGTCGGTGCAATCCAAACCGGAATACTGTTCGGTAATTGGGTCATATCTGGAGCTATACATTTCAGATTTAGATCTACTTTATATGGATGGAAAGGTACGACATAGGCCTACAACTTTCATGTGGAGCCCAAGATCTAAAAAGGCCATTTTCAAGTCCAAATTTTAGCAACAACAAAGAAGCCCGAATCTGTCCTCCAGCCCGAGCACTGTTTAGTATTTTGGCCATATCTGGAGTTTTGGAAGTCCAAATGAGCTGAGTGTTTTACACAAGATAGCTGAGACAATTGCCTACAACTTTCATGTTTTCGAGTGGCTCCAATTTTGACGTTGTGGGCAGACAAGAGAAGATAAGGATTGTCACCAAGTCAAGAGTTGGCCACCCACTTATCAATTAGTCATCAAATCAATAGTTCCCAATTTTGGCCTATAAAAGGAGGCATTCGCCATGCACTTAGGCATCTTGGTGTCCAGATCAAGATCATGCTCTTCCTTTCTCTCTTTGTATTTTTTGTAATGTTTATGCTTTGCTTTCATTAATATCTTGTTTCATTTCCTTTCCCTTATTTAGTTAACTTTAATCTTATTCATGTTCTTATTTTGTTTATTTATTTTTCTTTCTTTCATTATGTCTAGCTAAGTTTATTATGTCAAGGTCAAAAGGCTACACTAATGGTGTAAGAATAAGTTTAATATAAACTCCACATTGGTTTTAATGCTTGATACTAACGTGCTTTGTATTTGTTATCTTCTTCACTCTTAATACTGTGCTTGTTAAATGGTTATTCTAGATTTATATTGTATAACCTTTTACTACAACAAATCCTTGGCACTTTCATAGCATAAATCGTATGGTATAACCGACACCTGTGCTATGAAAGTAACTTGATTTGTTGTTAACATAAGTTTTAATCATGAATACCTGACAACATTTACAAGTATTAGCATTATTCGAATAAGATAATTAATGTAATTATGTTAACAATTTATAATTTGATTAGAATCTACTTTGTATGTAGTTTCCATTTGAATAATAGGAGTTTATACTATATTTGTTTCAAAACCCATTAGTGGATCCTCTAATCTTGATAATTGTTCATATTATTATTTAATCCTTATATCAATATCACATCTCAAAGCTCTTTTTACTACTACTGCTGCTGCTGCTGCTGCTGCTGCTGCTGCATTGTTGTTATTTATAATTTTTATATACCATTGTTGTTGTTGTTGTTGTTATTTATAATTTGTATATTTAACCTCCCTGTGGTTCGATCCCGGTTTTGGAAATTATAATGTGCCTGGAACGGTGGTTGTGAAGTTTGTACATTGTTATTATCACTCTCCCAACTGAAATTTGGGTGATTTCTCCAACTAGGGTTGTGATTAGTACTTAAAAGTGCATTTTTATCATGGTTTTATATCATCATTTTGCACTTGAAGTATCAATAACTCCTTGTCTTGTAATAATATATCTACTAATATAAGATACCTTTAATTTGTGGTAAATGTTTATTTTAAATGCAGGCCTCTCACATAAATGAAAGGATTGATTGATGACTTTAGGAACTTAAATTGCAAGGGCAAAGAGAAGACCAAAATTAGAAAAGAGATGTCGGTGCAATCCAAACCGGAATACTGTTCGGTAATTGGGTCATATCTGGAGCTATACATTTCAGATTTAGATCTACTTTATATGGATGGAAAGGTACGACATAGGCCTACAACTTTCATGTGGAGCCCAAGATCTAAAAAGGCCATTTTCAAGTCCAAATTTTAGCAACAACAAAGAAGCCCGAATCTGTCCTCCAGCCCGAGCACTGTTTAGTATTTTGGCCATATCTGGAGTTTTGGAAGTCCAAATGAGCTGAGTGTTTTACACAAGATAGCTGAGACAATTGCCTACAACTTTCATGTTTTCGAGTGGCTCCAATTTTGACGTTGTGGGCAGACAAGAGAAGATAAGGATTGTCACCAAGTCAAGAGTTGGCCACCCACTTATCAATTAGTCATCAAATCAATAGTTCCCAATTTTGGCCTATAAAAGGAGGCATTCGCCATGCACTTAGGCATCTTGGTGTCCAGATCAAGATCATGCTCTTCCTTTCTCTCTTTGTATTTTTTGTAATGTTTATGCTTTGCTTTCATTAATATCTTGTTTCATTTCCTTTCCCTTATTTAGTTAACTTTAATCTTATTCATGTTCTTATTTTGTTTATTTATTTTTCTTTCTTTCATTATGTCTAGCTAAGTTTATTATGTCAAGGTCAAAAGGCTACACTAATGGTGTAAGAATAAGTTTAATATAAACTCCACATTGGTTTTAATGCTTGATACTAACGTGCTTTGTATTTGTTATCTTCTTCACTCTTAATACTGTGCTTGTTAAATGGTTATTCTAGATTTATATTGTATAACCTTTTACTACAACAAATCCTTGGCACTTTCATAGCATAAATCGTATGGTATAACCGACACCTGTGCTATGAAAGTAACTTGATTTGTTGTTAACATAAGTTTTAATCATGAATACCTGACAACATTTACAAGTATTAGCATTATTCGAATAAGATAATTAATGTAATTATGTTAACAATTTATAATTTGATTAGAATCTACTTTGTATGTAGTTTCCATTTGAATAATAGGAGTTTATACTATATTTGTTTCAAAACCCATTAGTGGATCCTCTAATCTTGATAATTGTTCATATTATTATTTAATCCTTATATCAATATCACATCTCAAAGCTCTTTTTACTGCTGCTGCTGCTGCTGCTGCATTGTTGTTATTTATAATTTTTATATACCATTGTTGTTGTTGTTGTTGTTATTTATAATTTGTATATTTAACCTCCCTGTGGTTCGATCCCGGTTTTGGAAATTATAATGTGCCTGGAACGGTGGTTGTGAAGTTTGTACATTGTTATTATCACTCTCCCAACTGAAATTTGGGTGATTTCTCCAACTAGGGTTGTGATTAGTACTTAAAAGTGCATTTTTATCATGGTTTTATATCATCATTTTGCACTTGAAGTATCAATAACTCCTTGTCTTGTAATAATATATCTACTAATATAAGATACCTTTAATTTGTGGTAAATGTTTATTTTAAATGCAGGCCTCTCACATAAATGAAAGGATTGATTGATGACTTTAGGAACTTAAATTGCAAGGGCAAAGAGAAGACCAAAATTAGAAAAGAGATGTCGGTGCAATCCAAACCGGAATACTGTTCGGTAATTGGGTCATATCTGGAGCTATACATTTCAGATTTAGATCTACTTTATATGGATGGAAAGGTACGACATAGGCCTACAACTTTCATGTGGAGCCCAAGATCTAAAAAGGCCATTTTCAAGTCCAAATTTTAGCAACAACAAAGAAGCCCGAATCTGTCCTCCAGCCCGAGCACTGTTTAGTATTTTGGCCATATCTGGAGTTTTGGAAGTCCAAATGAGCTGAGTGTTTTACACAAGATAGCTGAGACAATTGCCTACAACTTTCATGTTTTCGAGTGGCTCCAATTTTGACGTTGTGGGCAGACAAGAGAAGATAAGGATTGTCACCAAGTCAAGAGTTGGCCACCCACTTATCAATTAGTCATCAAATCAATAGTTCCCAATTTTGGCCTATAAAAGGAGGCATTCGCCATGCACTTAGGCATCTTGGTGTCCAGATCAAGATCATGCTCTTCCTTTCTCTCTTTGTATTTTTTGTAATGTTTATGCTTTGCTTTCATTAATATCTTGTTTCATTTCCTTTCCCTTATTTAGTTAACTTTAATCTTATTCATGTTCTTATTTTGTTTATTTATTTTTCTTTCTTTCATTATGTCTAGCTAAGTTTATTATGTCAAGGTCAAAAGGCTACACTAATGGTGTAAGAATAAGTTTAATATAAACTCCACATTGGTTTTAATGCTTGATACTAACGTGCTTTGTATTTGTTATCTTCTTCACTCTTAATACTGTGCTTGTTAAATGGTTATTCTAGATTTATATTGTATAACCTTTTACTACAACAAATCCTTGGCACTTTCATAGCATAAATCGTATGGTATAACCGACACCTGTGCTATGAAAGTAACTTGATTTGTTGTTAACATAAGTTTTAATCATGAATACCTGACAACATTTACAAGTATTAGCATTATTCGAATAAGATAATTAATGTAATTATGTTAACAATTTATAATTTGATTAGAATCTACTTTGTATGTAGTTTCCATTTGAATAATAGGAGTTTATACTATATTTGTTTCAAAACCCATTAGTGGATCCTCTAATCTTGATAATTGTTCATATTATTATTTAATCCTTATATCAATATCACATCTCAAAGCTCTTTTTACTACTACTGCTGCTGCTGCTGCTGCTGCTGCTGCTGCATTGTTGTTATTTATAATTTTTATATACCATTGTTGTTGTTGTTGTTGTTATTTATAATTTGTATATTTAACCTCCCTGTGGTTCGATCCCGGTTTTGGAAATTATAATGTGCCTGGAACGGTGGTTGTGAAGTTTGTACATTGTTATTATCACTCTCCCAACTGAAATTTGGGTGATTTCTCCAACTAGGGTTGTGATTAGTACTTAAAAGTGCATTTTTATCATGGTTTTATATCATCATTTTGCACTTGAAGTATCAATAACTCCTTGTCTTGTAATAATATATCTACTAATATAAGATACCTTTAATTTGTGGTAAATGTTTATTTTAAATGCAGGCCTCTCACATAAATGAAAGGATTGATTGATGACTTTAGGAACTTAAATTGCAAGGGCAAAGAGAAGACCAAAATTAGAAAAGAGATGTCGGTGCAATCCAAACCGGAATACTGTTCGGTAATTGGGTCATATCTGGAGCTATACATTTCAGATTTAGATCTACTTTATATGGATGGAAAGGTACGACATAGGCCTACAACTTTCATGTGGAGCCCAAGATCTAAAAAGGCCATTTTCAAGTCCAAATTTTAGCAACAACAAAGAAGCCCGAATCTGTCCTCCAGCCCGAGCACTGTTTAGTATTTTGGCCATATCTGGAGTTTTGGAAGTCCAAATGAGCTGAGTGTTTTACACAAGATAGCTGAGACAATTGCCTACAACTTTCATGTTTTCGAGTGGCTCCAATTTTGACGTTGTGGGCAGACAAGAGAAGATAAGGATTGTCACCAAGTCAAGAGTTGGCCACCCACTTATCAATTAGTCATCAAATCAATAGTTCCCAATTTTGGCCTATAAAAGGAGGCATTCGCCATGCACTTAGGCATCTTGGTGTCCAGATCAAGATCATGCTCTTCCTTTCTCTCTTTGTATTTTTTGTAATGTTTATGCTTTGCTTTCATTAATATCTTGTTTCATTTCCTTTCACTTATTTAGTTAACTTTAATCTTATTCATGTTCTTATTTTGTTTATTTATTTTTCTTTCTTTCATTATGTCTAGCTAAGTTTATTATGTCAAGGTCAAAAGGCTACACTAATGGTGTAAGAATAAGTTTAATATAAACTCCACATTGGTTTTAATGCTTGATACTAACGTGCTTTGTATTTGTTATCTTCTTCACTCTTAATACTGTGCTTGTTAAATGGTTATTCTAGATTTATATTGTATAACCTTTTACTACAACAAATCCTTGGCACTTTCATAGCATAAATCGTATGGTATAACCGACACCTGTGCTATGAAAGTAACTTGATTTGTTGTTAACATAAGTTTTAATCATGAATACCTGACAACATTTACAAGTATTAGCATTATTCGAATAAGATAATTAATGTAATTATGTTAACAATTTATAATTTGATTAGAATCTACTTTGTATGTAGTTTCCATTTGAATAATAGGAGTTTATACTATATTTGTTTCAAAACCCATTAGTGGATCCTCTAATCTTGATAATTGTTCATATTATTATTTAATCCTTATATCAATATCACATCTCAAAGCTCTTTTTACTACTACTGCTGCTGCTGCTGCTGCTGCTGCTGCTGCATTGTTGTTATTTATAATTTTTATATACCATTGTTGTTGTTGTTGTTGTTATTTATAATTTGTATATTTAACCTCCCTGTGGTTCGATCCCGGTTTTGGAAATTATAATGTGCCTGGAACGGTGGTTGTGAAGTTTGTACATTGTTATTATCACTCTCCCAACTGAAATTTGGGTGATTTCTCCAACTAGGGTTGTGATTAGTACTTAAAAGTGCATTTTTATCATGGTTTTATATCATCATTTTGCACTTGAAGTATCAATAACTCCTTGTCTTGTAATAATATATCTACTAATATAAGATACCTTTAATTTGTGGTAAATGTTTATTTTAAATGCAGGCCTCTCACATAAATGAAAGGATTGATTGATGACTTTAGGAACTTAAATTGCAAGGGCAAAGAGAAGACCAAAATTAGAAAAGAGATGTCGGTGCAATCCAAACCGGAATACTGTTCGGTAATTGGGTCATATCTGGAGCTATACATTTCAGATTTAGATCTACTTTATATGGATGGAAAGGTACGACATAGGCCTACAACTTTCATGTGGAGCCCAAGATCTAAAAAGGCCATTTTCAAGTCCAAATTTTAGCAACAACAAAGAAGCCCGAATCTGTCCTCCAGCCCGAGCACTGTTTAGTATTTTGGCCATATCTGGAGTTTTGGAAGTCCAAATGAGCTGAGTGTTTTACACAAGATAGCTGAGACAATTGCCTACAACTTTCATGTTTTCGAGTGGCTCCAATTTTGACGTTGTGGGCAGACAAGAGAAGATAAGGATTGTCACCAAGTCAAGAGTTGGCCACCCACTTATCAATTAGTCATCAAATCAATAGTTCCCAATTTTGGCCTATAAAAGGAGGCATTCGCCATGCACTTAGGCATCTTGGTGTCCAGATCAAGATCATGCTCTTCCTTTCTCTCTTTGTATTTTTTGTAATGTTTATGCTTTGCTTTCATTAATATCTTGTTTCATTTCCTTTCCCTTATTTAGTTAACTTTAATCTTATTCATGTTCTTATTTTGTTTATTTATTTTTCTTTCTTTCATTATGTCTAGCTAAGTTTATTATGTCAAGGTCAAAAGGCTACACTAATGGTGTAAGAATAAGTTTAATATAAACTCCACATTGGTTTTAATGCTTGATACTAACGTGCTTTGTATTTGTTATCTTCTTCACTCTTAATACTGTGCTTGTTAAATGGTTATTCTAGATTTATATTGTATAACCTTTTACTACAACAAATCCTTGGCACTTTCATAGCATAAATCGTATGGTATAACCGACACCTGTGCTATGAAAGTAACTTGATTTGTTGTTAACATAAGTTTTAATCATGAATACCTGACAACATTTACAAGTATTAGCATTATTCGAATAAGATAATTAATGTAATTATGTTAACAATTTATAATTTGATTAGAATCTACTTTGTATGTAGTTTCCATTTGAATAATAGGAGTTTATACTATATTTGTTTCAAAACCCATTAGTGGATCCTCTAATCTTGATAATTGTTCATATTATTATTTAATCCTTATATCAATATCACATCTCAAAGCTCTTTTTACTACTACTGCTGCTGCTGCTGCTGCATTGTTGTTATTTATAATTTTTATATACCATTGTTGTTGTTGTTGTTGTTATTTATAATTTGTATATTTAACCTCCCTGTGGTTCGATCCCGGTTTTGGAAATTATAATGTGCCTGGAACGGTGGTTGTGAAGTTTGTACATTGTTATTATCACTCTCCCAACTGAAATTTGGGTGATTTCTCCAACTAGGGTTGTGATTAGTACTTAAAAGTGCATTTTTATCATGGTTTTATATCATCATTTTGCACTTGAAGTATCAATAACTCCTTGTCTTGTAATAATATATCTACTAATATAAGATACCTTTAATTTGTGGTAAATGTTTATTTTAAATGCAGGCCTCTCACATAAATGAAAGGATTGATTGATGACTTTAGGAACTTAAATTGCAAGGGCAAAGAGAAGACCAAAATTAGAAAAGAGATGTCGGTGCAATCCAAACCGGAATACTGTTCGGTAATTGGGTCATATCTGGAGCTATACATTTCAGATTTAGATCTACTTTATATGGATGGAAAGGTACGACATAGGCCTACAACTTTCATGTGGAGCCCAAGATCTAAAAAGGCCATTTTCAAGTCCAAATTTTAGCAACAACAAAGAAGCCCGAATCTGTCCTCCAGCCCGAGCACTGTTTAGTATTTTGGCCATATCTGGAGTTTTGGAAGTCCAAATGAGCTGAGTGTTTTACACAAGATAGCTGAGACAATTGCCTACAACTTTCATGTTTTCGAGTGGCTCCAATTTTGACGTTGTGGGCAGACAAGAGAAGATAAGGATTGTCACCAAGTCAAGAGTTGGCCACCCACTTATCAATTAGTCATCAAATCAATAGTTCCCAATTTTGGCCTATAAAAGGAGGCATTCGCCATGCACTTAGGCATCTTGGTGTCCAGATCAAGATCATGCTCTTCCTTTCTCTCTTTGTATTTTTTGTAATGTTTATGCTTTGCTTTCATTAATATCTTGTTTCATTTCCTTTCCCTTATTTAGTTAACTTTAATCTTATTCATGTTCTTATTTTGTTTATTTATTTTTCTTTCTTTCATTATGTCTAGCTAAGTTTATTATGTCAAGGTCAAAAGGCTACACTAATGGTGTAAGAATAAGTTTAATATAAACTCCACATTGGTTTTAATGCTTGATACTAACGTGCTTTGTATTTGTTATCTTCTTCACTCTTAATACTGTGCTTGTTAAATGGTTATTCTAGATTTATATTGTATAACCTTTTACTACAACAAATCCTTGGCACTTTCATAGCATAAATCGTATGGTATAACCGACACCTGTGCTATGAAAGTAACTTGATTTGTTGTTAACATAAGTTTTAATCATGAATACCTGACAACATTTACAAGTATTAGCATTATTCGAATAAGATAATTAATGTAATTATGTTAACAATTTATAATTTGATTAGAATCTACTTTGTATGTAGTTTCCATTTGAATAATAGGAGTTTATACTATATTTGTTTCAAAACCCATTAGTGGATCCTCTAATCTTGATAATTGTTCATATTATTATTTAATCCTTATATCAATATCACATCTCAAAGCTCTTTTTACTGCTGCTGCTGCTGCTGCTGCTGCTGCTGCATTGTTGTTATTTATAATTTTTATATACCATTGTTGTTGTTGTTGTTGTTATTTATAATTTGTATATTTAACCTCCCTGTGGTTCGATCCCGGTTTTGGAAATTATAATGTGCCTGGAACGGTGGTTGTGAAGTTTGTACATTGTTATTATCACTCTCCCAACTGAAATTTGGGTGATTTCTCCAACTAGGGTTGTGATTAGTACTTAAAAGTGCATTTTTATCATGGTTTTATATCATCATTTTGCACTTGAAGTATCAATAACTCCTTGTCTTGTAATAATATATCTACTAATATAAGATACCTTTAATTTGTGGTAAATGTTTATTTTAAATGCAGGCCTCTCACATAAATGAAAGGATTGATTGATGACTTTAGGAACTTAAATTGCAAGGGCAAAGAGAAGACCAAAATTAGAAAAGAGATGTCGGTGCAATCCAAACCGGAATACTGTTCGGTAATTGGGTCATATCTGGAGCTATACATTTCAGATTTAGATCTACTTTATATGGATGGAAAGGTACGACATAGGCCTACAACTTTCATGTGGAGCCCAAGATCTAAAAAGGCCATTTTCAAGTCCAAATTTTAGCAACAACAAAGAAGCCCGAATCTGTCCTCCAGCCCGAGCACTGTTTAGTATTTTGGCCATATCTGGAGTTTTGGAAGTCCAAATGAGCTGAGTGTTTTACACAAGATAGCTGAGACAATTGCCTACAACTTTCATGTTTTCGAGTGGCTCCAATTTTGACGTTGTGGGCAGACAAGAGAAGATAAGGATTGTCACCAAGTCAAGAGTTGGCCACCCACTTATCAATTAGTCATCAAATCAATAGTTCCCAATTTTGGCCTATAAAAGGAGGCATTCGCCATGCACTTAGGCATCTTGGTGTCCAGATCAAGATCATGCTCTTCCTTTCTCTCTTTGTATTTTTTGTAATGTTTATGCTTTGCTTTCATTAATATCTTGTTTCATTTCCTTTCCCTTATTTAGTTAACTTTAATCTTATTCATGTTCTTATTTTGTTTATTTATTTTTCTTTCTTTCATTATGTCTAGCTAAGTTTATTATGTCAAGGTCAAAAGGCTACACTAATGGTGTAAGAATAAGTTTAATATAAACTCCACATTGGTTTTAATGCTTGATACTAACGTGCTTTGTATTTGTTATCTTCTTCACTCTTAATACTGTGCTTGTTAAATGGTTATTCTAGATTTATATTGTATAACCTTTTACTACAACAAATCCTTGGCACTTTCATAGCATAAATCGTATGGTATAACCGACACCTGTGCTATGAAAGTAACTTGATTTGTTGTTAACATAAGTTTTAATCATGAATACCTGACAACATTTACAAGTATTAGCATTATTCGAATAAGATAATTAATGTAATTATGTTAACAATTTATAATTTGATTAGAATCTACTTTGTATGTAGTTTCCATTTGAATAATAGGAGTTTATACTATATTTGTTTCAAAACCCATTAGTGGATCCTCTAATCTTGATAATTGTTCATATTATTATTTAATCCTTATATCAATATCACATCTCAAAGCTCTTTTTACTACTACTGCTGCTGCTGCTGCTGCATTGTTGTTATTTATAATTTTTATATACCATTGTTGTTGTTGTTGTTGTTATTTATAATTTGTATATTTAACCTCCCTGTGGTTCGATCCCGGTTTTGGAAATTATAATGTGCCTGGAACGGTGGTTGTGAAGTTTGTACATTGTTATTATCACTCTCCCAACTGAAATTTGGGTGATTTCTCCAACTAGGGTTGTGATTAGTACTTAAAAGTGCATTTTTATCATGGTTTTATATCATCATTTTGCACTTGAAGTATCAATAACTCCTTGTCTTGTAATAATATATCTACTAATATAAGATACCTTTAATTTGTGGTAAATGTTTATTTTAAATGCAGGCCTCTCACATAAATGAAAGGATTGATTGATGACTTTAGGAACTTAAATTGCAAGGGCAAAGAGAAGACCAAAATTAGAAAAGAGATGTCGGTGCAATCCAAACCGGAATACTGTTCGGTAATTGGGTCATATCTGGAGCTATACATTTCAGATTTAGATCTACTTTATATGGATGGAAAGGTACGACATAGGCCTACAACTTTCATGTGGAGCCCAAGATCTAAAAAGGCCATTTTCAAGTCCAAATTTTAGCAACAACAAAGAAGCCCGAATCTGTCCTCCAGCCCGAGCACTGTTTAGTATTTTGGCCATATCTGGAGTTTTGGAAGTCCAAATGAGCTGAGTGTTTTACACAAGATAGCTGAGACAATTGCCTACAACTTTCATGTTTTCGAGTGGCTCCAATTTTGACGTTGTGGGCAGACAAGAGAAGATAAGGATTGTCACCAAGTCAAGAGTTGGCCACCCACTTATCAATTAGTCATCAAATCAATAGTTCCCAATTTTGGCCTATAAAAGGAGGCATTCGCCATGCACTTAGGCATCTTGGTGTCCAGATCAAGATCATGCTCTTCCTTTCTCTCTTTGTATTTTTTGTAATGTTTATGCTTTGCTTTCATTAATATCTTGTTTCATTTCCTTTCCCTTATTTAGTTAACTTTAATCTTATTCATGTTCTTATTTTGTTTATTTATTTTTCTTTCTTTCATTATGTCTAGCTAAGTTTATTATGTCAAGGTCAAAAGGCTACACTAATGGTGTAAGAATAAGTTTAATATAAACTCCACATTGGTTTTAATGCTTGATACTAACGTGCTTTGTATTTGTTATCTTCTTCACTCTTAATACTGTGCTTGTTAAATGGTTATTCTAGATTTATATTGTATAACCTTTTACTACAACAAATCCTTGGCACTTTCATAGCATAAATCGTATGGTATAACCGACACCTGTGCTATGAAAGTAACTTGATTTGTTGTTAACATAAGTTTTAATCATGAATACCTGACAACATTTACAAGTATTAGCATTATTCGAATAAGATAATTAATGTAATTATGTTAACAATTTATAATTTGATTAGAATCTACTTTGTATGTAGTTTCCATTTGAATAATAGGAGTTTATACTATATTTGTTTCAAAACCCATTAGTGGATCCTCTAATCTTGATAATTGTTCATATTATTATTTAATCCTTATATCAATATCACATCTCAAAGCTCTTTTTACTGCTGCTGCTGCTGCTGCTGCTGCTGCTGCTGCTGCTGCATTGTTGTTATTTATAATTTTTATATACCATTGTTGTTGTTGTTGTTGTTATTTATAATTTGTATATTTAACCTCCCTGTGGTTCGATCCCGGTTTTGGAAATTATAATGTGCCTGGAACGGTGGTTGTGAAGTTTGTACATTGTTATTATCACTCTCCCAACTGAAATTTGGGTGATTTCTCCAACTAGGGTTGTGATTAGTACTTAAAAGTGCATTTTTATCATGGTTTTATATCATCATTTTGCACTTGAAGTATCAATAACTCCTTGTCTTGTAATAATATATCTACTAATATAAGATACCTTTAATTTGTGGTAAATGTTTATTTTAAATGCAGGCCTCTCACATAAATGAAAGGATTGATTGATGACTTTAGGAACTTAAATTGCAAGGGCAAAGAGAAGACCAAAATTAGAAAAGAGATGTCGGTGCAATCCAAACCGGAATACTGTTCGGTAATTGGGTCATATCTGGAGCTATACATTTCAGATTTAGATCTACTTTATATGGATGGAAAGGTACGACATAGGCCTACAACTTTCATGTGGAGCCCAAGATCTAAAAAGGCCATTTTCAAGTCCAAATTTTAGCAACAACAAAGAAGCCCGAATCTGTCCTCCAGCCCGAGCACTGTTTAGTATTTTGGCCATATCTGGAGTTTTGGAAGTCCAAATGAGCTGAGTGTTTTACACAAGATAGCTGAGACAATTGCCTACAACTTTCATGTTTTCGAGTGGCTCCAATTTTGACGTTGTGGGCAGACAAGAGAAGATAAGGATTGTCACCAAGTCAAGAGTTGGCCACCCACTTATCAATTAGTCATCAAATCAATAGTTCCCAATTTTGGCCTATAAAAGGAGGCATTCGCCATGCACTTAGGCATCTTGGTGTCCAGATCAAGATCATGCTCTTCCTTTCTCTCTTTGTATTTTTTGTAATGTTTATGCTTTGCTTTCATTAATATCTTGTTTCATTTCCTTTCCCTTATTTAGTTAACTTTAATCTTATTCATGTTCTTATTTTGTTTATTTATTTTTCTTTCTTTCATTATGTCTAGCTAAGTTTATTATGTCAAGGTCAAAAGGCTACACTAATGGTGTAAGAATAAGTTTAATATAAACTCCACATTGGTTTTAATGCTTGATACTAACGTGCTTTGTATTTGTTATCTTCTTCACTCTTAATACTGTGCTTGTTAAATGGTTATTCTAGATTTATATTGTATAACCTTTTACTACAACAAATCCTTGGCACTTTCATAGCATAAATCGTATGGTATAACCGACACCTGTGCTATGAAAGTAACTTGATTTGTTGTTAACATAAGTTTTAATCATGAATACCTGACAACATTTACAAGTATTAGCATTATTCGAATAAGATAATTAATGTAATTATGTTAACAATTTATAATTTGATTAGAATCTACTTTGTATGTAGTTTCCATTTGAATAATAGGAGTTTATACTATATTTGTTTCAAAACCCATTAGTGGATCCTCTAATCTTGATAATTGTTCATATTATTATTTAATCCTTATATCAATATCACATCTCAAAGCTCTTTTTACTGCTGCTGCTGCTGCTGCTGCTGCTGCTGCATTGTTGTTATTTATAATTTTTATATACCATTGTTGTTGTTGTTGTTGTTATTTATAATTTGTATATTTAACCTCCCTGTGGTTCGATCCCGGTTTTGGAAATTATAATGTGCCTGGAACGGTGGTTGTGAAGTTTGTACATTGTTATTATCACTCTCCCAACTGAAATTTGGGTGATTTCTCCAACTAGGGTTGTGATTAGTACTTAAAAGTGCATTTTTATCATGGTTTTATATCATCATTTTGCACTTGAAGTATCAATAACTCCTTGTCTTGTAATAATATATCTACTAATATAAGATACCTTTAATTTGTGGTAAATGTTTATTTTAAATGCAGGCCTCTCACATAAATGAAAGGATTGATTGATGACTTTAGGAACTTAAATTGCAAGGGCAAAGAGAAGACCAAAATTAGAAAAGAGATGTCGGTGCAATCCAAACCGGAATACTGTTCGGTAATTGGGTCATATCTGGAGCTATACATTTCAGATTTAGATCTACTTTATATGGATGGAAAGGTACGACATAGGCCTACAACTTTCATGTGGAGCCCAAGATCTAAAAAGGCCATTTTCAAGTCCAAATTTTAGCAACAACAAAGAAGCCCGAATCTGTCCTCCAGCCCGAGCACTGTTTAGTATTTTGGCCATATCTGGAGTTTTGGAAGTCCAAATGAGCTGAGTGTTTTACACAAGATAGCTGAGACAATTGCCTACAACTTTCATGTTTTCGAGTGGCTCCAATTTTGACGTTGTGGGCAGACAAGAGAAGATAAGGATTGTCACCAAGTCAAGAGTTGGCCACCCACTTATCAATTAGTCATCAAATCAATAGTTCCCAATTTTGGCCTATAAAAGGAGGCATTCGCCATGCACTTAGGCATCTTGGTGTCCAGATCAAGATCATGCTCTTCCTTTCTCTCTTTGTATTTTTTGTAATGTTTATGCTTTGCTTTCATTAATATCTTGTTTCATTTCCTTTCACTTATTTAGTTAACTTTAATCTTATTCATGTTCTTATTTTGTTTATTTATTTTTCTTTCTTTCATTATGTCTAGCTAAGTTTATTATGTCAAGGTCAAAAGGCTACACTAATGGTGTAAGAATAAGTTTAATATAAACTCCACATTGGTTTTAATGCTTGATACTAACGTGCTTTGTATTTGTTATCTTCTTCACTCTTAATACTGTGCTTGTTAAATGGTTATTCTAGATTTATATTGTATAACCTTTTACTACAACAAATCCTTGGCACTTTCATAGCATAAATCGTATGGTATAACCGACACCTGTGCTATGAAAGTAACTTGATTTGTTGTTAACATAAGTTTTAATCATGAATACCTGACAACATTTACAAGTATTAGCATTATTCGAATAAGATAATTAATGTAATTATGTTAACAATTTATAATTTGATTAGAATCTACTTTGTATGTAGTTTCCATTTGAATAATAGGAGTTTATACTATATTTGTTTCAAAACCCATTAGTGGATCCTCTAATCTTGATAATTGTTCATATTATTATTTAATCCTTATATCAATATCACATCTCAAAGCTCTTTTTACTGCTGCTGCTGCTGCTGCATTGTTGTTATTTATAATTTTTATATACCATTGTTGTTGTTGTTGTTGTTATTTATAATTTGTATATTTAACCTCCCTGTGGTTCGATCCCGGTTTTGGAAATTATAATGTGCCTGGAACGGTGGTTGTGAAGTTTGTACATTGTTATTATCACTCTCCCAACTGAAATTTGGGTGATTTCTCCAACTAGGGTTGTGATTAGTACTTAAAAGTGCATTTTTATCATGGTTTTATATCATCATTTTGCACTTGAAGTATCAATAACTCCTTGTCTTGTAATAATATATCTACTAATATAAGATACCTTTAATTTGTGGTAAATGTTTATTTTAAATGCAGGCCTCTCACATAAATGAAAGGATTGATTGATGACTTTAGGAACTTAAATTGCAAGGGCAAAGAGAAGACCAAAATTAGAAAAGAGATGTCGGTGCAATCCAAACCGGAATACTGTTCGGTAATTGGGTCATATCTGGAGCTATACATTTCAGATTTAGATCTACTTTATATGGATGGAAAGGTACGACATAGGCCTACAACTTTCATGTGGAGCCCAAGATCTAAAAAGGCCATTTTCAAGTCCAAATTTTAGCAACAACAAAGAAGCCCGAATCTGTCCTCCAGCCCGAGCACTGTTTAGTATTTTGGCCATATCTGGAGTTTTGGAAGTCCAAATGAGCTGAGTGTTTTACACAAGATAGCTGAGACAATTGCCTACAACTTTCATGTTTTCGAGTGGCTCCAATTTTGACGTTGTGGGCAGACAAGAGAAGATAAGGATTGTCACCAAGTCAAGAGTTGGCCACCCACTTATCAATTAGTCATCAAATCAATAGTTCCCAATTTTGGCCTATAAAAGGAGGCATTCGCCATGCACTTAGGCATCTTGGTGTCCAGATCAAGATCATGCTCTTCCTTTCTCTCTTTGTATTTTTTGTAATGTTTATGCTTTGCTTTCATTAATATCTTGTTTCATTTCCTTTCCCTTATTTAGTTAACTTTAATCTTATTCATGTTCTTATTTTGTTTATTTATTTTTCTTTCTTTCATTATGTCTAGCTAAGTTTATTATGTCAAGGTCAAAAGGCTACACTAATGGTGTAAGAATAAGTTTAATATAAACTCCACATTGGTTTTAATGCTTGATACTAACGTGCTTTGTATTTGTTATCTTCTTCACTCTTAATACTGTGCTTGTTAAATGGTTATTCTAGATTTATATTGTATAACCTTTTACTACAACAAATCCTTGGCACTTTCATAGCATAAATCGTATGGTATAACCGACACCTGTGCTATGAAAGTAACTTGATTTGTTGTTAACATAAGTTTTAATCATGAATACCTGACAACATTTACAAGTATTAGCATTATTCGAATAAGATAATTAATGTAATTATGTTAACAATTTATAATTTGATTAGAATCTACTTTGTATGTAGTTTCCATTTGAATAATAGGAGTTTATACTATATTTGTTTCAAAACCCATTAGTGGATCCTCTAATCTTGATAATTGTTCATATTATTATTTAATCCTTATATCAATATCACATCTCAAAGCTCTTTTTACTACTACTGCTGCTGCTGCTGCTGCTGCTGCTGCTGCATTGTTGTTATTTATAATTTTTATATACCATTGTTGTTGTTGTTGTTGTTATTTATAATTTGTATATTTAACCTCCCTGTGGTTCGATCCCGGTTTTGGAAATTATAATGTGCCTGGAACGGTGGTTGTGAAGTTTGTACATTGTTATTATCACTCTCCCAACTGAAATTTGGGTGATTTCTCCAACTAGGGTTGTGATTAGTACTTAAAAGTGCATTTTTATCATGGTTTTATATCATCATTTTGCACTTGAAGTATCAATAACTCCTTGTCTTGTAATAATATATCTACTAATATAAGATACCTTTAATTTGTGGTAAATGTTTATTTTAAATGCAGGCCTCTCACATAAATGAAAGGATTGATTGATGACTTTAGGAACTTAAATTGCAAGGGCAAAGAGAAGACCAAAATTAGAAAAGAGATGTCGGTGCAATCCAAACCGGAATACTGTTCGGTAATTGGGTCATATCTGGAGCTATACATTTCAGATTTAGATCTACTTTATATGGATGGAAAGGTACGACATAGGCCTACAACTTTCATGTGGAGCCCAAGATCTAAAAAGGCCATTTTCAAGTCCAAATTTTAGCAACAACAAAGAAGCCCGAATCTGTCCTCCAGCCCGAGCACTGTTTAGTATTTTGGCCATATCTGGAGTTTTGGAAGTCCAAATGAGCTGAGTGTTTTACACAAGATAGCTGAGACAATTGCCTACAACTTTCATGTTTTCGAGTGGCTCCAATTTTGACGTTGTGGGCAGACAAGAGAAGATAAGGATTGTCACCAAGTCAAGAGTTGGCCACCCACTTATCAATTAGTCATCAAATCAATAGTTCCCAATTTTGGCCTATAAAAGGAGGCATTCGCCATGCACTTAGGCATCTTGGTGTCCAGATCAAGATCATGCTCTTCCTTTCTCTCTTTGTATTTTTTGTAATGTTTATGCTTTGCTTTCATTAATATCTTGTTTCATTTCCTTTCCCTTATTTAGTTAACTTTAATCTTATTCATGTTCTTATTTTGTTTATTTATTTTTCTTTCTTTCATTATGTCTAGCTAAGTTTATTATGTCAAGGTCAAAAGGCTACACTAATGGTGTAAGAATAAGTTTAATATAAACTCCACATTGGTTTTAATGCTTGATACTAACGTGCTTTGTATTTGTTATCTTCTTCACTCTTAATATTGTGCTTGTTAAATGGTTATTCTAGATTTATATTGTATAACCTTTTACTACAACAAATCCTTGGCACTTTCATAGCATAAATCGTATGGTATAACCGACACCTGTGCTATGAAAGTAACTTGATTTGTTGTTAACATAAGTTTTAATCATGAATACCTGACAACATTTACAAGTATTAGCATTATTCGAATAAGATAATTAATGTAATTATGTTAACAATTTATAATTTGATTAGAATCTACTTTGTATGTAGTTTCCATTTGAATAATAGGAGTTTATACTATATTTGTTTCAAAACCCATTAGTGGATCCTCTAATCTTGATAATTGTTCATATTATTATTTAATCCTTATATCAATATCACATCTCAAAGCTCTTTTTACTACTACTGCTGCTGCTGCTGCTGCTGCTGCTGCTGCATTGTTGTTATTTATAATTTTTATATACCATTGTTGTTGTTGTTGTTGTTATTTATAATTTGTATATTTAACCTCCCTGTGGTTCGATCCCGGTTTTGGAAATTATAATGTGCCTGGAACGGTGGTTGTGAAGTTTGTACATTGTTATTATCACTCTCCCAACTGAAATTTGGGTGATTTCTCCAACTAGGGTTGTGATTAGTACTTAAAAGTGCATTTTTATCATGGTTTTATATCATCATTTTGCACTTGAAGTATCAATAACTCCTTGTCTTGTAATAATATATCTACTAATATAAGATACCTTTAATTTGTGGTAAATGTTTATTTTAAATGCAGGCCTCTCACATAAATGAAAGGATTGATTGATGACTTTAGGAACTTAAATTGCAAGGGCAAAGAGAAGACCAAAATTAGAAAAGAGATGTCGGTGCAATCCAAACCGGAATACTGTTCGGTAATTGGGTCATATCTGGAGCTATACATTTCAGATTTAGATCTACTTTATATGGATGGAAAGGTACGACATAGGCCTACAACTTTCATGTGGAGCCCAAGATCTAAAAAGGCCATTTTCAAGTCCAAATTTTAGCAACAACAAAGAAGCCCGAATCTGTCCTCCAGCCCGAGCACTGTTTAGTATTTTGGCCATATCTGGAGTTTTGGAAGTCCAAATGAGCTGAGTGTTTTACACAAGATAGCTGAGACAATTGCCTACAACTTTCATGTTTTCGAGTGGCTCCAATTTTGACGTTGTGGGCAGACAAGAGAAGATAAGGATTGTCACCAAGTCAAGAGTTGGCCACCCACTTATCAATTAGTCATCAAATCAATAGTTCCCAATTTTGGCCTATAAAAGGAGGCATTCGCCATGCACTTAGGCATCTTGGTGTCCAGATCAAGATCATGCTCTTCCTTTCTCTCTTTGTATTTTTTGTAATGTTTATGCTTTGCTTTCATTAATATCTTGTTTCATTTCCTTTCCCTTATTTAGTTAACTTTAATCTTATTCATGTTCTTATTTTGTTTATTTATTTTTCTTTCTTTCATTATGTCTAGCTAAGTTTATTATGTCAAGGTCAAAAGGCTACACTAATGGTGTAAGAATAAGTTTAATATAAACTCCACATTGGTTTTAATGCTTGATACTAACGTGCTTTGTATTTGTTATCTTCTTCACTCTTAATACTGTGCTTGTTAAATGGTTATTCTAGATTTATATTGTATAACCTTTTACTACAACAAATCCTTGGCACTTTCATAGCATAAATCGTATGGTATAACCGACACCTGTGCTATGAAAGTAACTTGATTTGTTGTTAACATAAGTTTTAATCATGAATACCTGACAACATTTACAAGTATTAGCATTATTCGAATAAGATAATTAATGTAATTATGTTAACAATTTATAATTTGATTAGAATCTACTTTGTATGTAGTTTCCATTTGAATAATAGGAGTTTATACTATATTTGTTTCAAAACCCATTAGTGGATCCTCTAATCTTGATAATTGTTCATATTATTATTTAATCCTTATATCAATATCACATCTCAAAGCTCTTTTTACTACTACTGCTGCTGCTGCTGCTGCTGCTGCTGCTGCATTGTTGTTATTTATAATTTTTATATACCATTGTTGTTGTTGTTGTTGTTATTTATAATTTGTATATTTAACCTCCCTGTGGTTCGATCCCGGTTTTGGAAATTATAATGTGCCTGGAACGGTGGTTGTGAAGTTTGTACATTGTTATTATCACTCTCCCAACTGAAATTTGGGTGATTTCTCCAACTAGGGTTGTGATTAGTACTTAAAAGTGCATTTTTATCATGGTTTTATATCATCATTTTGCACTTGAAGTATCAATAACTCCTTGTCTTGTAATAATATATCTACTAATATAAGATACCTTTAATTTGTGGTAAATGTTTATTTTAAATGCAGGCCTCTCACATAAATGAAAGGATTGATTGATGACTTTAGGAACTTAAATTGCAAGGGCAAAGAGAAGACCAAAATTAGAAAAGAGATGTCGGTGCAATCCAAACCGGAATACTGTTCGGTAATTGGGTCATATCTGGAGCTATACATTTCAGATTTAGATCTACTTTATATGGATGGAAAGGTACGACATAGGCCTACAACTTTCATGTGGAGCCCAAGATCTAAAAAGGCCATTTTCAAGTCCAAATTTTAGCAACAACAAAGAAGCCCGAATCTGTCCTCCAGCCCGAGCACTGTTTAGTATTTTGGCCATATCTGGAGTTTTGGAAGTCCAAATGAGCTGAGTGTTTTACACAAGATAGCTGAGACAATTGCCTACAACTTTCATGTTTTCGAGTGGCTCCAATTTTGACGTTGTGGGCAGACAAGAGAAGATAAGGATTGTCACCAAGTCAAGAGTTGGCCACCCACTTATCAATTAGTCATCAAATCAATAGTTCCCAATTTTGGCCTATAAAAGGAGGCATTCGCCATGCACTTAGGCATCTTGGTGTCCAGATCAAGATCATGCTCTTCCTTTCTCTCTTTGTATTTTTTGTAATGTTTATGCTTTGCTTTCATTAATATCTTGTTTCATTTCCTTTCCCTTATTTAGTTAACTTTAATCTTATTCATGTTCTTATTTTGTTTATTTATTTTTCTTTCTTTCATTATGTCTAGCTAAGTTTATTATGTCAAGGTCAAAAGGCTACACTAATGGTGTAAGAATAAGTTTAATATAAACTCCACATTGGTTTTAATGCTTGATACTAACGTGCTTTGTATTTGTTATCTTCTTCACTCTTAATATTGTGCTTGTTAAATGGTTATTCTAGATTTATATTGTATAACCTTTTACTACAACAAATCCTTGGCACTTTCATAGCATAAATCGTATGGTATAACCGACACCTGTGCTATGAAAGTAACTTGATTTGTTGTTAACATAAGTTTTAATCATGAATACCTGACAACATTTACAAGTATTAGCATTATTCGAATAAGATAATTAATGTAATTATGTTAACAATTTATAATTTGATTAGAATCTACTTTGTATGTAGTTTCCATTTGAATAATAGGAGTTTATACTATATTTGTTTCAAAACCCATTAGTGGATCCTCTAATCTTGATAATTGTTCATATTATTATTTAATCCTTATATCAATATCACATCTCAAAGCTCTTTTTACTACTACTGCTGCTGCTGCTGCTGCTGCTGCTGCTGCATTGTTGTTATTTATAATTTTTATATACCATTGTTGTTGTTGTTGTTGTTATTTATAATTTGTATATTTAACCTCCCTGTGGTTCGATCCCGGTTTTGGAAATTATAATGTGCCTGGAACGGTGGTTGTGAAGTTTGTACATTGTTATTATCACTCTCCCAACTGAAATTTGGGTGATTTCTCCAACTAGGGTTGTGATTAGTACTTAAAAGTGCATTTTTATCATGGTTTTATATCATCATTTTGCACTTGAAGTATCAATAACTCCTTGTCTTGTAATAATATATCTACTAATATAAGATACCTTTAATTTGTGGTAAATGTTTATTTTAAATGCAGGCCTCTCACATAAATGAAAGGATTGATTGATGACTTTAGGAACTTAAATTGCAAGGGCAAAGAGAAGACCAAAATTAGAAAAGAGATGTCGGTGCAATCCAAACCGGAATACTGTTCGGTAATTGGGTCATATCTGGAGCTATACATTTCAGATTTAGATCTACTTTATATGGATGGAAAGGTACGACATAGGCCTACAACTTTCATGTGGAGCCCAAGATCTAAAAAGGCCATTTTCAAGTCCAAATTTTAGCAACAACAAAGAAGCCCGAATCTGTCCTCCAGCCCGAGCACTGTTTAGTATTTTGGCCATATCTGGAGTTTTGGAAGTCCAAATGAGCTGAGTGTTTTACACAAGATAGCTGAGACAATTGCCTACAACTTTCATGTTTTCGAGTGGCTCCAATTTTGACGTTGTGGGCAGACAAGAGAAGATAAGGATTGTCACCAAGTCAAGAGTTGGCCACCCACTTATCAATTAGTCATCAAATCAATAGTTCCCAATTTTGGCCTATAAAAGGAGGCATTCGCCATGCACTTAGGCATCTTGGTGTCCAGATCAAGATCATGCTCTTCCTTTCTCTCTTTGTATTTTTTGTAATGTTTATGCTTTGCTTTCATTAATATCTTGTTTCATTTCCTTTCACTTATTTAGTTAACTTTAATCTTATTCATGTTCTTATTTTGTTTATTTATTTTTCTTTCTTTCATTATGTCTAGCTAAGTTTATTATGTCAAGGTCAAAAGGCTACACTAATGGTGTAAGAATAAGTTTAATATAAACTCCACATTGGTTTTAATGCTTGATACTAACGTGCTTTGTATTTGTTATCTTCTTCACTCTTAATACTGTGCTTGTTAAATGGTTATTCTAGATTTATATTGTATAACCTTTTACTACAACAAATCCTTGGCACTTTCATAGCATAAATCGTATGGTATAACCGACACCTGTGCTATGAAAGTAACTTGATTTGTTGTTAACATAAGTTTTAATCATGAATACCTGACAACATTTACAAGTATTAGCATTATTCGAATAAGATAATTAATGTAATTATGTTAACAATTTATAATTTGATTAGAATCTACTTTGTATGTAGTTTCCATTTGAATAATAGGAGTTTATACTATATTTGTTTCAAAACCCATTAGTGGATCCTCTAATCTTGATAATTGTTCATATTATTATTTAATCCTTATATCAATATCACATCTCAAAGCTCTTTTTACTACTACTGCTGCTGCTGCTGCTGCTGCTGCTGCTGCATTGTTGTTATTTATAATTTTTATATACCATTGTTGTTGTTGTTGTTGTTATTTATAATTTGTATATTTAACCTCCCTGTGGTTCGATCCCGGTTTTGGAAATTATAATGTGCCTGGAACGGTGGTTGTGAAGTTTGTACATTGTTATTATCACTCTCCCAACTGAAATTTGGGTGATTTCTCCAACTAGGGTTGTGATTAGTACTTAAAAGTGCATTTTTATCATGGTTTTATATCATCATTTTGCACTTGAAGTATCAATAACTCCTTGTCTTGTAATAATATATCTACTAATATAAGATACCTTTAATTTGTGGTAAATGTTTATTTTAAATGCAGGCCTCTCACATAAATGAAAGGATTGATTGATGACTTTAGGAACTTAAATTGCAAGGGCAAAGAGAAGACCAAAATTAGAAAAGAGATGTCGGTGCAATCCAAACCGGAATACTGTTCGGTAATTGGGTCATATCTGGAGCTATACATTTCAGATTTAGATCTACTTTATATGGATGGAAAGGTACGACATAGGCCTACAACTTTCATGTGGAGCCCAAGATCTAAAAAGGCCATTTTCAAGTCCAAATTTTAGCAACAACAAAGAAGCCCGAATCTGTCCTCCAGCCCGAGCACTGTTTAGTATTTTGGCCATATCTGGAGTTTTGGAAGTCCAAATGAGCTGAGTGTTTTACACAAGATAGCTGAGACAATTGCCTACAACTTTCATGTTTTCGAGTGGCTCCAATTTTGACGTTGTGGGCAGACAAGAGAAGATAAGGATTGTCACCAAGTCAAGAGTTGGCCACCCACTTATCAATTAGTCATCAAATCAATAGTTCCCAATTTTGGCCTATAAAAGGAGGCATTCGCCATGCACTTAGGCATCTTGGTGTCCAGATCAAGATCATGCTCTTCCTTTCTCTCTTTGTATTTTTTGTAATGTTTATGCTTTGCTTTCATTAATATCTTGTTTCATTTCCTTTCCCTTATTTAGTTAACTTTAATCTTATTCATGTTCTTATTTTGTTTATTTATTTTTCTTTCTTTCATTATGTCTAGCTAAGTTTATTATGTCAAGGTCAAAAGGCTACACTAATGGTGTAAGAATAAGTTTAATATAAACTCCACATTGGTTTTAATGCTTGATACTAACGTGCTTTGTATTTGTTATCTTCTTCACTCTTAATACTGTGCTTGTTAAATGGTTATTCTAGATTTATATTGTATAACCTTTTACTACAACAAATCCTTGGCACTTTCATAGCATAAATCGTATGGTATAACCGACACCTGTGCTATGAAAGTAACTTGATTTGTTGTTAACATAAGTTTTAATCATGAATACCTGACAACATTTACAAGTATTAGCATTATTCGAATAAGATAATTAATGTAATTATGTTAACAATTTATAATTTGATTAGAATCTACTTTGTATGTAGTTTCCATTTGAATAATAGGAGTTTATACTATATTTGTTTCAAAACCCATTAGTGGATCCTCTAATCTTGATAATTGTTCATATTATTATTTAATCCTTATATCAATATCACATCTCAAAGCTCTTTTTACTACTACTGCTGCTGCTGCTGCTGCTGCTGCTGCTGCATTGTTGTTATTTATAATTTTTATATACCATTGTTGTTGTTGTTGTTGTTATTTATAATTTGTATATTTAACCTCCCTGTGGTTCGATCCCGGTTTTGGAAATTATAATGTGCCTGGAACGGTGGTTGTGAAGTTTGTACATTGTTATTATCACTCTCCCAACTGAAATTTGGGTGATTTCTCCAACTAGGGTTGTGATTAGTACTTAAAAGTGCATTTTTATCATGGTTTTATATCATCATTTTGCACTTGAAGTATCAATAACTCCTTGTCTTGTAATAATATATCTACTAATATAAGATACCTTTAATTTGTGGTAAATGTTTATTTTAAATGCAGGCCTCTCACATAAATGAAAGGATTGATTGATGACTTTAGGAACTTAAATTGCAAGGGCAAAGAGAAGACCAAAATTAGAAAAGAGATGTCGGTGCAATCCAAACCGGAATACTGTTCGGTAATTGGGTCATATCTGGAGCTATACATTTCAGATTTAGATCTACTTTATATGGATGGAAAGGTACGACTGACACGACTAAAAGGTTGATGTCTTCTCCCAAGTGCAGGAGTGTCGAAGTAATAAATAACCCGGCAAGACCGGGGTCGAACCACAGGGAGGTTAATTGTACAAATTATAAACAACAATTATAAAACAACAACAACAACAATAATAATAATAATAGTGGTAGTAGTAGTACTAATAATAATAATAATAATAATAATAATAATAAAGAAAGAGAAGAAGAACAAGATGATGATGATGAGAACTTAGAGATGGAAAATTAATGTAAGGATTAAACAATAATAATAACAAATGTCAATGTTAGAGGTTCCACTAATGGTATATCAAACAAGTATAGTATAAACTCTCATTATTGAATTGGAAACCACACACAAAGGAAGTTCCAATCAGATTATATATTGTTAACATGATTACATTAGTCATCTTATTCAATTAATGCTAATACTTGTAAATCTCGTCAAGCATTCATGATTATAACTTATGTTAACAACAAATCAAGTTCCTTTCATAGCTCAAGTGTCGGTTATACCATACATTATGGGCTATGAAAGTGCCAAGCATTTGTTGTACCAAGTGTTATACAACATAAATCAAGATTAGTCATTTAACAAGCAAAGTATTAGAGAGTGAACAAGATAACAAATATAAAACATGTTAGTATCAAACATTAAAGTCCATATTAAGTTTACATTATACTTATTCTCACACCATTAGTGTAACTTTTTCACCTTGACATAATTAACTTAGCTAGACATAATGAAATAAAGCAAAATAGATAAACAAAATAAGAACATAAAAGTTAACTAAGTAAAGGAAAGGAAATGAAAGGCATAAACTTGATATTAATGAAAGCAAAGCATAAACATTACAAAAAATACAAAGAGAGAAAGGAAGAGCATGATCTTGATCTGGAAACCAAGATGCCTAAATGAATGGCAAATGCCTCCTTTTATAGGCCAAAATTGGGAACTATTGATTTGATGACTAATTGATAAGTGGGTGGCCAACTTTTGACTTGGTGACAATCCTTATCTTCTCTTGTCTGCCCAAAACGTCATTGATAACGTCAAACTTGGAGCCAGCTAAAAACATGAAAGTTGTAGGCAATTGTCTCAGCTTTCTTGTGTAAATAATTCAGCTCATTTGGACTTCTAGAACTCCAGATATGGCCAAAATACGGAACAGTGCTCGGGCTAGAAGACAGATTCGGGCTTTTTTGTTGTTGCTACAATTTGGACTTGATAATGGCCTTTTTAGATCTTGGGCTCCATATGAAAGTTGTAGGCCTATATCTTACCTTTCCATCCATATAAATTGGACCTAAATCTGAGATCTGTAGCTCCAGATATGACCCAATTACAGAACAGTGTTCCGGTTTGGATTGCACCGACATCTCTTTTCTAAGTTTGGCCATCTCTTTATCCTTGCAATTTAAGTTCTTCAAGTCATCAATCAATCCTTTCATTTATGGGATAGGCCTGCATTAAAAATAGACATTTACCATAAATTATAGGTATCTTATATTATTACATACATTATTATAAAACATATTTTAGTTAAGGAGTTATTGATACTTCAAGTGCAAAATGATGATATAAAACCATGATAAAAATGCACTTTTAAGTACTAATCACACCCCCCAACCAGCTTATTACTAGTCCCTAGTAATCAAAGCGTTACAACAATTTGCAAATTTCACAAAACAAGGTATTCATCATTTAACTTCCATTAATCTATCCAGATAAACAAACTCTCATTAAATTTATATATCTGCTCAATACCTCTTAACAAGATATTAATAAACCTTTCTTTTGTGCTCAATGTATCAACACATAAATATGGGGCTTTTCTTGGAAGAAAACAAAATTTTTGTTCTAATGTTTAAGGTTAACTTCCATGGGTTGGGATTATTATTTTTGTCTTTCTTTTTTGTCTTTTTTTTTATCTTTTTAAAAAAAAAACAAATATATATACATATAATTTAAAAACATCATGCATCTTTAACCCATGTAATGAGCGTTCAGCTAATGACTCCCAAACCAGTTGGTTTTAGGGCATTAGGTGTTAAGACACCCCAACGAGCTTAGTAACTCAGGTCGCAGATACTGATATGTAGATAGTGCAATGTTTGATTCCCTTAAGCTTTTCTCCTCAACCCATGTAACAAGCGTTGGGCCAATAGCTCCCAAGTCAGTTGACTTTAGGGTATTAGGTGTTAAAACACCCCTTCGGGCTTAATTGCTTAGGTTAGGGAGGCTACGAAACCAAACTTATCTACATTTTTATTATCATCATTTTTTCTCTTTTTTTTCTTTTTTTTTCATGTTTTTCTTTTTTTTTTTAATTATATACAATCCCTTTCCCTTAGTTGTTACCTTTAACAAAAGAACATAAATAATGTAATAATCCAATATGCAACCCACAATCATATGTTAAAGTGTGTGTGTGTAAATTAAGGTTTAAGAATACATGTTAAATAAGTATATGAGCAGAATTAAGTGGTAATAATACGAGAGTTTGTAAACCTGAATATTTCAGGAAGTATTATAATAGACCTTGTTAAAAATGGTTACTAAGATGCGTCTCAAGAGTCACTTTAACAAAAGAACTCCTTTACTCTGCCATCCTAGTAACAACAATTATGCACATGCTTTATGAAATGAAAAACAATTTTTTTTTTTATCAACTACTACCCTCTCCCCCCAACCAAAATGAAACATTGTCCTCAATGTTCTAAGGTAGAAAGATAGAGTATAGAAGATATCACCTGAAATAACGAACACTGACAAAAGCTGAAACACACTGAAACAAAAATAAGAAATAACAAAACACAATAATAAAACCAAAATACACAAAAGTTCACAAATGAAGGCTCAAATCCAATCTAAGCTTTTTACGGCTTCCCGTAGATGACCAATTTATGCGACTCATGGAAGGATCAATCACAGGAATGAAAGATTGTAGTTGGTCAATCAATTGTTCGGCAGTAGTAGCAGAGATTATGATTTGTCGTGCAGAAGATGTTAGAAATTCCTGTTCCACAGCATGATCAAGAAAAGACAACAACTTATCATAATAACCATTAACATTTAACAAACCAATGGGTTTATGGTGAATGTGCAATTGAGCCCAAGAGGAAATATGAAAGATCTCTTCCAACGTGCCTAGACCACCTGGTAAAGCAATGAAAGCATCAGCATGGTTAAACATTGCATTCATTCGAGCCGACATTGTGGAGACCTGAAGTTCCTCTCCAATTGTTTTTCCAATGATGTCCCCTTGTGCCAAAGCTTCAGGGACGACTCCGAAAACTTGACTACCTCCTAAAAATGCAGCTATTGACACACCTCCCATTAACCCAAGACTGCCTCCCCCATACACTAAATGAATCTTTCTCTCAGCTAGCACCTGACCAAGATGATTTGCTGATTCTAAAAACTCCTTTTCTTTCCCAGGACTAGATCCACTGAAAACACAAATATTTCTTATTTGATGACTTGAGGAACTTGCCATTTCTACACACTTCTGTATTTGTTGAATGTATGGGTTGAGTAGAAATGAAAGGAAGGAAAAAAGGGTTTTATAGATGAGAAATTAAAAAGGCAATCATAACACCTATATGTAGGCCAGCTGGAGTCTCACACACTCTCTCTCTCTCTTTATTTGTTTATTTATTTATTTTTAAAAAAGCATGTGTATGTACAGGTAGTTGTGATTGTGGCTCACATCTTCCCTTGGTTTTACGTCCAAGAACGGCTTAAACGCCCTCTATGGGTCGGGGATAGACTTCCCATCCAGTTTTCTTAAAAACTGGCAAACAGGGTCTTTTTTAGTCAGATTCCCAAGACTAAGTCGATCATGTTCTTTATGAAATAGTGGCCATAAATCATGAATTGCACGATGCACATCTCCACTAGGATGCGTCTCAAGAGTCAATAGAAGATTATCTAAAGACTCCTTACTCAGGCCATCCTTAATGAATTGTATTTTATCTTCACGGTTTATAGATACCATTCCTAAAGAACGACATTGTGTATTACAAGTCCATCTAGCACATCGATGACAGACATCCAGTCGTTTTGCACAACGCTTCTTTGCAAAAGTGCTTTTACCTGTTCCAGGCATGTGTGAAATGAAGTTAGAGGACTCACCTGATAATCAGACATTTGCTTCAATCAACCAGCGAATATCTTCAGGAATTCCATGATTCATTAACAATCTCAATCTTGCACATCTAGCACGATAAATTTTTGTAATCGCATTCTGAGGTAGAGCGGGAAAATACTTTTTCAATTTTTCAAGATTAGTGTCCATTTTCAAATGAGAATTGGAAGAGAGATTCAAAGAATTGCATAGATATATACACAAATATCAGTAATTGTGGGAAACTGAAAGAACCGACTTAAGTCACGGAGTACCGTTATCCGCCATTTGACCGGGGTTAAAGAAACTAGCAAAAATCACTCAAAAAGAAACATAAAAAAGAAAATGTGAGAAAAACAAAATAATCAACCTTTATCTACAAGATCATTCAAACCAGTTGATTCATTTTCACTAGAAAAATTATCAAAGTAAGCTTTCAAACGATGTGCATTTTCCTTAAAATCATTGTCATTCATTGAATTCTCAATATCATAGGCCCCATAAGGATTGGTCCATCTTAATCTTAGCTCTTTAGGGAATGCATAGAGTTGAGAATCATAAAACAAAACTTTTTGACCAGTGTCAATTTTTTGACAATTTTCACAAGTTTTGCAGAATGCATGTGTGTCCTTGAACATAGTGGGCCAATAAAATCCATTTTGAAAGATTTTTGCAGCAGTCTTTTTTGACGAGAAATAACTTCCACATGCTTCAAAATGACAAAGTTTAATGACACTACTTACCTCATTGTCCGGAATGAATCTTTGAAATATTTGATCAGGACAAGGGTCATCACAGTAAAAGCTCTTCACTTCGTTCAAAAACTTTTCTTTGTCTTGAATACTCCAATCAGTTGGCAAATCTTCTAAAGCAAGAAAATTGATATTTTTATCATACCAAGGCATTGGACTAAGAGAAAGTAAGGATTCGTTAGGAAAGTAATCATCGATTGGTGTAATGTTAGATGTCGAATCTGTTTTCACTGTTGACAAAAGATTCGCATCAACATTTTCTGTGCGTTTGTTATCCGTGATTTCTTCCTCAGAATAAATTATTTGCAAATCTTCAGTTTCATCCAATTCATTTTTACTTAAAATAGATTCAAGTTGATCATAAACTAATTCCTCAATATGATCTACTTCTTGTAAATCATTATCATCTCCAGGTTGCTTGCAAATGTTGAAAATATTCATCTCCAATGTCATGTTTCCAAATGATAGCTTCATCAGTCCATTCCTACAATTAATCAATGCGTTAGAGGTTGCAAGAAACGGACGTCCTAAAATAACAGGAAATGAATTACATGCTTCAACAGGTTCTGTGTCCAAGACAATAAAATCCACAGGATAAATGAATTTATCGACTTGTACTAACACATCTTCAATTATTCCTCTAGGCACTTTTACAGATCTATCGGCAAGTAAAATAGATATAGAAGTTGGTTTTAACTCACCTAGATTGAGACTTTGAAAAACTGAATATGAAAGTAAATTCACACTAGCTCCAAGATCAAGTAAGGCTCTTTCAATTTTATGGTCTCCAATAAAGCAAGAAATTGTAGGACAACCAGGGTCTTTATATTTCAAAGCATTATTGTTTTGAAGAATAGCACTTACTTGTTCGGCTAGAAAGGCTTTCTTTTTCACATTCAGTTTCCTCTTCACAGTGCATAGATCTTTCAAAAATTTAGCATAGGAAGGAACCTGTTTAATAGCATCCAGCAAAGGTATATTGATCCTTACCTGTTTGAAAATTTCATAAATTTCAGAATTGTGATTGACTTTCCTTTGTTTGGTCATGGCTTGAGGAAATGGAAGTGCTGGCGGTGAGTCAGTCGTTTCTTTGCAATTTTCAGATTCATCCCCTTCCTTACCCTCAGAGATTGACTCATCATCTTTCTCATAAGGTTCAAGAGAGGGTTTTTCAATAACCTTACCACTGCGCAGAGTAGTGACTGATTTGACTTGATCCATGTGTTGGCTTCCGGAACTACTTGCATTTGCATTGTATTGCCCTTTAGGATTTTGTTGTGTTTGAGATGGAAACTTACCTTTCTCTTGGAAACTAAGAGCAGATGTTAATTTAGCAAGAGTATCTTTAAAATCTGTCATGTTTTGAACAAGTTGAGTATTAATTGTCTCTTGCTTTTCAATGAATGCATGCAATGTTTCCTCAAGATTTCTTCTAGAAGGTGGAGCATAAGAAGGTGCATATCCATGAGAATTTTGAAAATTATGGTGTGCTTGAAACGGTGGTTGTGAAGTTTGTGCATTGTTGTTCTCACTCTTCCAACTGAAATTTGGATGATTCCTCCAACCAGGGTTGTATGTTTGGGAGTATGGGTTATGGTTGGCCCTTTGAAAACTGTTTAAAGCATGAGCTTGTTCATGGAGACATTCTTTAAAAGAAGGCAAGGTTGGACAATCGTTGGTTGAGTGTTCATTTGTTTCACAGATTTGACACACAATGTTTTCAATAGATTTTAATTGACCACTCTTTTTCAATTCTAGTGCCTCGACTTTTCTAGCTAAAGATGCAAATTTGGCATGAAGGTCATGATCTTCCCTAAGGTTGTACATACCTCCACTAGATGTATGAGGTTGAGTTTTACTCGGTGCCTCATATGTACCTGCAATGTCCCAATTTTGAGCATTTTCAGCTAACAAGTCTAAGTACTCCATTGCCTCATCAGGGTCTTTATCTTCAAAAGTTCCATTGCACATCAATTCAACCATTTGCCTATCTTTAGGTGTTAACCCTTCATAAAAATGTGAAACCAATCTCCATGTTTCAAAACTATGATGGGGGCAAGTACTAAGCAAGTCTCGATACCTATCCCAACATTTGTAAAATGTTTCTCCTGGTTTTTGAGTGAAAGTGGTGATTTGTCTCTTGAAAGAGTTTGTTCTATGAGATGGGAAAAACTTCTTTAAAAATTGTTGTTGCATTTCATCCCAAGCACGAATGGATCCTGGTCTCAAATTTTGTAGCCATGTTTTAGCTTTATCTTTTAATGAAAAAGGAAAAAGCTTTAATCTGATGGTGTTCATGCTACAATTTAAATTATTATATGTGTTGCACACCTCCTCAAATTCCCTTAAATGCAAGTATGGATTTTCCAATTCTAAGCCATGAAAAGAAGGTAAAAGTTGAATAATGTCTGGTTTAAAATTAAAATGAGATGCATCAGGAGGAAAAACTATGCATGATGGTGCACTTCTTCTTGTGGGATTCATGTGGTCTCTAAGTGTTCTAGCACGGTTATTCTCATTATTCTCATTTTGAAGTGATTGATTATCTTCTTCAGCCATATTTTCTGAAAATGATGAGGATACCCTACAAAGTCTACCACTTGATGTACGTGACCACACTCATGCACGTGTAGGAATAAAATAAAAAAAAAGAAGAAGAAAGCAAAAGAAGGAGGAAGAAAACAAAATAAAAAGAAACAAAAGAAAAGAAACAAAGTTATATACAAGAAAAGTGAAAAGAGAAAATAAAATAAATACTATAATTTATACAAGAACTTACCTCCCCGGCAACGGCGCCAAAAACTTGACACGACTAAAAGGTTGATGTCTTCTCCCAAGTGCAGGAGTGTCGAAGTAATAAATAACCCGGCAAGACCGGGGTCGAACCACAGGGAGGTTAATTGTACAAATTATAAACAACAATTATAAAACAACAACAACAACAACAACAATAATAATAATAATAGTGGTAGTAGTAGTACTAATAATAATAATAATAATAATAATAATAATAATAATAAAGAAAGAGAAGAAGAACAAGATGATGATGATGAGAACTTAGAGATGGAAAATTAATGTAAGGATTAAACAATAATAATAACAAATGTCAAGGTTAGAGGTTCCACTAATGGTATATCAAACAAATATAGTATAAACTCTCATTATTGAATTGGAAACCACACACAAAGGAAGTTCCAATCAGATTATATATTGTTAACATGATTATATTAGTCATCTTATTCAATTAATGCTAATACTTGTAAATCTCGTCAAGCATTCATGATTATAACTGATGTTAACAACAAATCAAGTTCCGTTCATAGCTCAAGTGTCGGTTATACCATACATTATGGGCTATGAAAGTGCCAAGCATTTGTTGTACCAAGTGTTATACAACATAAATCAAGATTAGTCATTTAACAAGCAAAGTATTAAAGAGTGAACAAGATAACAAATATAAAACATGTTAGTATCAAACATTAAAGTCCATATTAAGTTTACATTATACTTATTCTCACACCATTAGTGTAACCTTTTCACCTTGACATAATTAACTTAGCTAGACATAATGAAATAAAGCAAAATAGATAAACAAAATAAGAACATAAAAGTTAACTAAGTAAAGGAAAGGAAATGAAAGGCATAAACTTGATATTAATGAAAGCAAAGCATAAACATTACAAAAAATACAAAGAGAGAAAGGAAGAGCATGATCTTGATCTGGAAACCAAGATGCCTAAATGAATGGCAAATGCCTCCTTTTATAGTCCAAAATTGGGAACTATTGATTTGATGACTAATTGATAAGTGGGTGGCCAACTTTTGACTTGGTGACAATCCTTATCTTCTCTTGTCTGCCCAAAACGTCATTGATAACGTCAAAATTCGAGCCAGCTAAAAACATGAAAGTTGTAGGCAATTGTCTCAGCTTTCTTGTGTAAAAAAGTCAGCTCATTTGGACTTCTAGAACTCCAGATATGGCCAAAATACGGAACAGTGCTCGGGCTAGAAGACAGATTCGGGCTTCTTTGTTGTTGCTACAATTTGGACTTGATAATGGCCTTTTTAGATCTTGGGCTCCATATGAAAGTTGTAGGCCTATATCTTACCTTTTCATCCATATAAATTGGACCTAAATCTGAGATCTGTAGCTCCAGATATGACCCAATTACAGAATAGTGTTCCGGTTTGGATTGCACCGACATCTCTTTTCTAAGTTTGGCCATCTCTTTATCCTTGCAATTTAAGTTCTTCAAGTCATCAATCAATCCTTTCATTTATGGGATAGGCCTGCATTAAAAATAGACATTTATCATAAATTATAGGTATCTTATATTATTACATACATTATTATAAAACATATTTTAGTTAAGGAGTTATTGATACTTCAAGTGCAAAATGATGATATAAAATCATGATAAAAATGCACTTTTAAGTACTAATCAACGACATAGGCCTACAACTTTCATGTGGAGCCCAAGATCTAAAAAGGCCATTTTCAAGTCCAAATTTTAGCAACAACAAAGAAGCCCGAATCTGCCCTCCAGCCCGAGCACTGTTTAGTATTTTGGCCATATCTGGAGTTTTGGAAGTCCAAATGAGCTGAGTGTTTCACACAAGATAGCTGAGACAATTGCCTACAACTTTCATGTTTTCGAGTGGCTCCAATTTTGACGTTGTGGGCAGACAAGAGAAGATAAGGATTGTCACCAAGTCAAGAGTTTATACTATATTTGTTTCAAAACCCATTAGTGGATCCTCTAATCTTGGTAATTGTTCAAATTATTATTTAATCCTTATATCAATATCACATCTCAAAGCTCTTTTTGCTGCTGCTGCTGCTGCATTGTTGTTATTTATAATTTGTATATACCATTGTTGTTGTTGTTGTTATTGTTATTTATAATTTGTATAGTTAACCTCCCTGTGGTTCGATCCCGGTTTTGGAAATTATAATGTGCCTGGAACGGTGGTTGTGAAGTTTGTACATTGTTATTATCACTCTCCCAACTGAAATTTGGGTGATTTCTCCAACTAGGGTTGTGATTAGTACTTAAGAGTGCATTTTTATCATGGTTTTATATCATCATTTTGCACTTGAAGTATCAATAACTCCTTAACTAAAGCATGTCTTGTAATAATATATCTACTAATATAAGATACCTTTAATTTGTGGTAAATGTTTGTTTTAAATGCAGGCCTCTCACATAAATGAAAGGATTGATTGATGACTTTAGGAACTTAAATTGCAAGGGCAAAGCGATGACCAAAATTAGAAAAGAGATGTCGGTGCAATCCAAACCGGAATACTATTCGGCAATTGGGTCATATCTGGAGCTATACATTTCAGATTTAGATCTACTTTATATGGATGGAAAGGTACGACATGGGCCTACAACTTTCATGTGGAGCCCAAGATCTAAAAAGGCCATTTTCAAGTCCAAATTTTAGCAACAACAAAGAAGCCCGAATCTGCCCTCCAGCCCGAGCACTGTTTAGTATTTTGGCCATATCTGGAGTTTTGGAAGTCCAAATGAGCTGAGTGTTTCACACAAGATAGCTGAGACAATTGCCTACAACTTTCATGTTTTCGAGTGGCTCCAATTTTGACGTTGTGGGCAGACAAGAGAAGATAAGGATTGTCACCAAGTCAAGAGTTGGCCACCCACTTATCAATTAGTCATCAAATCAATAGTTCCCAATTTTGGCCTATAAAAGGAGGCATTCGCCATGCACTTAGGCATCTTGGTGTCCAGATCAAGATCATGCTCTTCCTTTCTCTCTTTGTATTTTTTGTAATGTTTATGCTTTGCTTTCATTAATATCTTGTTTCATTTCCTTTCACTTATTTAGTTAACTTTAATCTTATTCATGTTCTTATTTTGTTTATTTATTTTTCTTTCTTTCATTATGTCTAGCTAAGTTTATTATGTCAAGGTCAAAAGGCTACACTAATGGTGTAAGAATAAGTTTAATATAAAACTCCACATTGGTTTTAATGCTTGATACTAACGTGCTTTGTATTTGTTATCTTCTTCACTCTTAATACTTTGCTTGTTAAATGGTTATTCTAGATTTATATTGTATAACCTTTACTACAACAAATCCTTGGCACTTTCATAGCATAAATCGTATGGTATAACCGACACCTGTGCTATGAAAGTAACTTGATTTGTTGTTAACATAAGTTTTAATCATGAATACCTGACAACATTTACAAGTATTAGCATTATTCGAATAAGATAATTAATGTAATTATGTTAACAATTTATAATTTGATTAGAATCTACTTTGTATGTAGTTTCCATTTGAGTAATAGGAGTTTATACTATATTTGTTTCAAAACCCATTAGTGGATCCTCTAATCTTGGTAATTGTTCATATTATTATTTAATCCTTATATCAATATCACATCTCAAAGCTCTTTTTGCTGCTGCTGCTGCTGCATTGTTGTTATTTATAATTTGTATATACCATTGTTGTTGTTGTTGTTATTTATAATTTGTATAGTTAACCTCCCTGTGGTTCGATCCCGGTTTTGGAAATTATAATGTGCCTGGAACGGTGGTTGTGAAGTTTGTACATTGTTATTATCACTCTCCCAACTGAAATTTGGGTGATTTCTCCAACTAGGGTTGTGATTAGTACTTAAGAGTGCATTTTTATCATGGTTTTATATCATCATTTTGCACTTGAAGTATCAATAACTCCTTAACTAAAGCATGTCTTGTAATAATATATCTACTAATATAAGATACCTTTAATTTGTGGTAAATGTTTGTTTTAAATGCAGGCCTCTCACATAAATGAAAGGATTGATTGATGACTTTAGGAACTTAAATTGCAAGGGCAAAGCGATGACCAAAATTAGAAAAGAGATGTCGGTGCAATCCAAACCGGAATACTGTTCGGCAATTGGGTCATATCTGGAGCTATACATTTCAGATTTAGATCTACTTTATATGGATGGAAAGGTACGACATGGGCCTACAACTTTCATGTGGAGCCCAAGATCTAAAAAGGCCATTTTCAAGTCCAAATTTTAGCAACAACAAAGAAGCCCGAATCTGCCCTCCAGCCCGAGCACTGTTTAGTATTTTGGCCATATCTGGAGTTTTGGAAGTCCAAATGAGCTGAGTGTTTCACACAAGATAGCTGAGACAATTGCCTACAACTTTCATGTTTTCGAGTGGCTCCAATTTTGACGTTGTGGGCAGACAAGAGAAGATAAGGATTGTCACCAAGTCAAGAGTTGGCCACCCACTTATCAATTAGTCATCAAATCAATAGTTCCCAATTTTGGCCTATAAAAGGAGGCATTCGCCATGCACTTAGGCATCTTGGTGTCCAGATCAAGATCATGCTCTTCCTTTCTCTCTTTGTATTTTTTGTAATGTTTATGCTTTGCTTTCATTAATATCTTGTTTCATTTCCTTTCACTTATTTAGTTAACTTTAATCTTATTCATGTTCTTATTTTGTTTATTTATTTTTCTTTCTTTCATTATGTCTAGCTAAGTTTATTATGTCAAGGTCAAAAGGCTACACTAATGGTGTAAGAATAAGTTTAATATAAAACTCCACATTGGTTTTAATGCTTGATACTAACGTGCTTTGTATTTGTTATCTTCTTCACTCTTAATACTTTGCTTGTTAAATGGTTATTCTAGATTTATATTGTATAACCTTTACTACAACAAATCCTTGGCACTTTCATAGCATAAATCGTATGGTATAACCGACACCTGTGCTATGAAAGTAACTTGATTTGTTGTTAACATAAGTTTTAATCATGAATACCTGACAACATTTACAAGTATTAGCATTATTCGAATAAGATAATTAATGTAATTATGTTAACAATTTATAATTTGATTAGAATCTACTTTGTATGTAGTTTCCATTTGAGTAATAGGAGTTTATACTATATTTGTTTCAAAACCCATTAGTGGATCCTCTAATCTTGGTAATTGTTCATATTATTATTTAATCCTTATATCAATATCACATCTCAAAGCTCTTTTTGCTGCTGCTGCTGCTGCATTGTTGTTATTTATAATTTGTATATACCATTGTTGTTGTTGTTGTTATTTATAATTTGTATAGTTAACCTCCCTGTGGTTCGATCCCGGTTTTGGAAATTATAATGTGCCTGGAACGGTGGTTGTGAAGTTTGTACATTGTTATTATCACTCTCCCAACTGAAATTTGGGTGATTTCTCCAACTAGGGTTGTGATTAGTACTTAAGAGTGCATTTTTATCATGGTTTTATATCATCATTTTGCACTTGAAGTATCAATAACTCCTTAACTAAAGCATGTCTTGTAATAATATATCTACTAATATAAGATACCTTTAATTTGTGGTAAATGTTTGTTTTAAATGCAGGCCTCTCACATAAATGAAAGGATTGATTGATGACTTTAGGAACTTAAATTGCAAGGGCAAAGCGATGACCAAAATTAGAAAAGAGATGTCGGTGCAATCCAAACCGGAATACTGTTCGGCAATTGGGTCATATCTGGAGCTATACATTTCAGATTTAGATCTACTTTATATGGATGGAAAGGTACGACATGGGCCTACAACTTTCATGTGGAGCCCAAGATCTAAAAAGGCCATTTTCAAGTCCAAATTTTAGCAACAACAAAGAAGCCCGAATCTGCCCTCCAGCCCGAGCACTGTTTAGTATTTTGGCCATATCTGGAGTTTTGGAAGTCCAAATGAGCTGAGTGTTTCACACAAGATAGCTGAGACAATTGCCTACAACTTTCATGTTTTCGAGTGGCTCCAATTTTGACGTTGTGGGCAGACAAGAGAAGATAAGGATTGTCACCAAGTCAAGAGTTGGCCACCCACTTATCAATTAGTCATCAAATCAATAGTTCCCAATTTTGGCCTATAAAAGGAGGCATTCGCCATGCACTTAGGCATCTTGGTGTCCAGATCAAGATCATGCTCTTCCTTTCTCTCTTTGTATTTTTTGTAATGTTTATGCTTTGCTTTCATTAATATCTTGTTTCATTTCCTTTCACTTATTTAGTTAACTTTAATCTTATTCATGTTCTTATTTTGTTTATTTATTTTTCTTTCTTTCATTATGTCTAGCTAAGTTTATTATGTCAAGGTCAAAAGGCTACACTAATGGTGTAAGAATAAGTTTAATATAAAACTCCACATTGGTTTTAATGCTTGATACTAACGTGCTTTGTATTTGTTATCTTCTTCACTCTTAATACTTTGCTTGTTAAATGGTTATTCTAGATTTATATTGTATAACCTTTACTACAACAAATCCTTGGCACTTTCATAGCATAAATCGTATGGTATAACCGACACCTGTGCTATGAAAGTAACTTGATTTGTTGTTAACATAAGTTTTAATCATGAATACCTGACAACATTTACAAGTATTAGCATTATTCGAATAAGATAATTAATGTAATTATGTTAACAATTTATAATTTGATTAGAATCTACTTTGTATGTAGTTTCCATTTGAGTAATAGGAGTTTATACTATATTTGTTTCAAAACCCATTAGTGGATCCTCTAATCTTGGTAATTGTTCATATTATTATTTAATCCTTATATCAATATCACATCTCAAAGCTCTTTTTGCTGCTGCTGCTGCTGCATTGTTGTTATTTATAATTTGTATATACCATTGTTGTTGTTGTTGTTATTTATAATTTGTATAGTTAACCTCCCTGTGGTTCGATCCCGGTTTTGGAAATTATAATGTGCCTGGAACGGTGGTTGTGAAGTTTGTACATTGTTATTATCACTCTCCCAACTGAAATTTGGGTGATTTCTCCAACTAGGGTTGTGATTAGTACTTAAGAGTGCATTTTTATCATGGTTTTATATCATCATTTTGCACTTGAAGTATCAATAACTCCTTAACTAAAGCATGTCTTGTAATAATATATCTACTAATATAAGATACCTTTAATTTGTGGTAAATGTTTGTTTTAAATGCAGGCCTCTCACATAAATGAAAGGATTGATTGATGACTTTAGGAACTTAAATTGCAAGGGCAAAGCGATGACCAAAATTAGAAAAGAGATGTCGGTGCAATCCAAACCGGAATACTGTTCGGCAATTGGGTCATATCTGGAGCTATACATTTCAGATTTAGATCTACTTTATATGGATGGAAAGGTACGACATGGGCCTACAACTTTCATGTGGAGCCCAAGATCTAAAAAGGCCATTTTCAAGTCCAAATTTTAGCAACAACAAAGAAGCCCGAATCTGCCCTCCAGCCCGAGCACTGTTTAGTATTTTGGCCATATCTGGAGTTTTGGAAGTCCAAATGAGCTGAGTGTTTCACACAAGATAGCTGAGACAATTGCCTACAACTTTCATGTTTTCGAGTGGCTCCAATTTTGACGTTGTGGGCAGACAAGAGAAGATAAGGATTGTCACCAAGTCAAGAGTTGGCCACCCACTTATCAATTAGTCATCAAATCAATAGTTCCCAATTTTGGCCTATAAAAGGAGGCATTCGCCATGCACTTAGGCATCTTGGTGTCCAGATCAAGATCATGCTCTTCCTTTCTCTCTTTGTATTTTTTGTAATGTTTATGCTTTGCTTTCATTAATATCTTGTTTCATTTCCTTTCACTTATTTAGTTAACTTTAATCTTATTCATGTTCTTATTTTGTTTATTTATTTTTCTTTCTTTCATTATGTCTAGCTAAGTTTATTATGTCAAGGTCAAAAGGCTACACTAATGGTGTAAGAATAAGTTTAATATAAAACTCCACATTGGTTTTAATGCTTGATACTAACGTGCTTTGTATTTGTTATCTTCTTCACTCTTAATACTTTGCTTGTTAAATGGTTATTCTAGATTTATATTGTATAACCTTTACTACAACAAATCCTTGGCACTTTCATAGCATAAATCGTATGGTATAACCGACACCTGTGCTATGAAAGTAACTTGATTTGTTGTTAACATAAGTTTTAATCATGAATACCTGACAACATTTACAAGTATTAGCATTATTCGAATAAGATAATTAATGTAATTATGTTAACAATTTATAATTTGATTAGAATCTACTTTGTATGTAGTTTCCATTTGAGTAATAGGAGTTTATACTATATTTGTTTCAAAACCCATTAGTGGATCCTCTAATCTTGGTAATTGTTCATATTATTATTTAATCCTTATATCAATATCACATCTCAAAGCTCTTTTTGCTGCTGCTGCTGCTGCATTGTTGTTATTTATAATTTGTATATACCATTGTTGTTGTTGTTGTTATTTATAATTTGTATAGTTAACCTCCCTGTGGTTCGATCCCGGTTTTGGAAATTATAATGTGCCTGGAACGGTGGTTGTGAAGTTTGTACATTGTTATTATCACTCTCCCAACTGAAATTTGGGTGATTTCTCCAACTAGGGTTGTGATTAGTACTTAAGAGTGCATTTTTATCATGGTTTTATATCATCATTTTGCACTTGAAGTATCAATAACTCCTTAACTAAAGCATGTCTTGTAATAATATATCTACTAATATAAGATACCTTTAATTTGTGGTAAATGTTTGTTTTAAATGCAGGCCTCTCACATAAATGAAAGGATTGATTGATGACTTTAGGAACTTAAATTGCAAGGGCAAAGCGATGACCAAAATTAGAAAAGAGATGTCGGTGCAATCCAAACCGGAATACTGTTCGGCAATTGGGTCATATCTGGAGCTATACATTTCAGATTTAGATCTACTTTATATGGATGGAAAGGTACGACATGGGCCTACAACTTTCATGTGGAGCCCAAGATCTAAAAAGGCCATTTTCAAGTCCAAATTTTAGCAACAACAAAGAAGCCCGAATCTGCCCTCCAGCCCGAGCACTGTTTAGTATTTTGGCCATATCTGGAGTTTTGGAAGTCCAAATGAGCTGAGTGTTTCACACAAGATAGCTGAGACAATTGCCTACAACTTTCATGTTTTCGAGTGGCTCCAATTTTGACGTTGTGGGCAGACAAGAGAAGATAAGGATTGTCACCAAGTCAAGAGTTGGCCACCCACTTATCAATTAGTCATCAAATCAATAGTTCCCAATTTTGGCCTATAAAAGGAGGCATTCGCCATGCACTTAGGCATCTTGGTGTCCAGATCAAGATCATGCTCTTCCTTTCTCTCTTTGTATTTTTTGTAATGTTTATGCTTTGCTTTCATTAATATCTTGTTTCATTTCCTTTCACTTATTTAGTTAACTTTAATCTTATTCATGTTCTTATTTTGTTTATTTATTTTTCTTTCTTTCATTATGTCTAGCTAAGTTTATTATGTCAAGGTCAAAAGGCTACACTAATGGTGTAAGAATAAGTTTAATATAAAACTCCACATTGGTTTTAATGCTTGATACTAACGTGCTTTGTATTTGTTATCTTCTTCACTCTTAATACTTTGCTTGTTAAATGGTTATTCTAGATTTATATTGTATAACCTTTACTACAACAAATCCTTGGCACTTTCATAGCATAAATCGTATGGTATAACCGACACCTGTGCTATGAAAGTAACTTGATTTGTTGTTAACATAAGTTTTAATCATGAATACCTGACAACATTTACAAGTATTAGCATTATTCGAATAAGATAATTAATGTAATTATGTTAACAATTTATAATTTGATTAGAATCTACTTTGTATGTAGTTTCCATTTGAGTAATAGGAGTTTATACTATATTTGTTTCAAAACCCATTAGTGGATCCTCTAATCTTGGTAATTGTTCATATTATTATTTAATCCTTATATCAATATCACATCTCAAAGCTCTTTTTGCTGCTGCTGCTGCTGCATTGTTGTTATTTATAATTTGTATATACCATTGTTGTTGTTGTTGTTATTTATAATTTGTATAGTTAACCTCCCTGTGGTTCGATCCCGGTTTTGGAAATTATAATGTGCCTGGAACGGTGGTTGTGAAGTTTGTACATTGTTATTATCACTCTCCCAACTGAAATTTGGGTGATTTCTCCAACTAGGGTTGTGATTAGTACTTAAGAGTGCATTTTTATCATGGTTTTATATCATCATTTTGCACTTGAAGTATCAATAACTCCTTAACTAAAGCATGTCTTGTAATAATATATCTACTAATATAAGATACCTTTAATTTGTGGTAAATGTTTGTTTTAAATGCAGGCCTCTCACATAAATGAAAGGATTGATTGATGACTTTAGGAACTTAAATTGCAAGGGCAAAGCGATGACCAAAATTAGAAAAGAGATGTCGGTGCAATCCAAACCGGAATACTGTTCGGCAATTGGGTCATATCTGGAGCTATACATTTCAGATTTAGATCTACTTTATATGGATGGAAAGGTACGACATGGGCCTACAACTTTCATGTGGAGCCCAAGATCTAAAAAGGCCATTTTCAAGTCCAAATTTTAGCAACAACAAAGAAGCCCGAATCTGCCCTCCAGCCCGAGCACTGTTTAGTATTTTGGCCATATCTGGAGTTTTGGAAGTCCAAATGAGCTGAGTGTTTCACACAAGATAGCTGAGACAATTGCCTACAACTTTCATGTTTTCGAGTGGCTCCAATTTTGACGTTGTGGGCAGACAAGAGAAGATAAGGATTGTCACCAAGTCAAGAGTTGGCCACCCACTTATCAATTAGTCATCAAATCAATAGTTCCCAATTTTGGCCTATAAAAGGAGGCATTCGCCATGCACTTAGGCATCTTGGTGTCCAGATCAAGATCATGCTCTTCCTTTCTCTCTTTGTATTTTTTGTAATGTTTATGCTTTGCTTTCATTAATATCTTGTTTCATTTCCTTTCACTTATTTAGTTAACTTTAATCTTATTCATGTTCTTATTTTGTTTATTTATTTTTCTTTCTTTCATTATGTCTAGCTAAGTTTATTATGTCAAGGTCAAAAGGCTACACTAATGGTGTAAGAATAAGTTTAATATAAAACTCCACATTGGTTTTAATGCTTGATACTAACGTGCTTTGTATTTGTTATCTTCTTCACTCTTAATACTTTGCTTGTTAAATGGTTATTCTAGATTTATATTGTATAACCTTTACTACAACAAATCCTTGGCACTTTCATAGCATAAATCGTATGGTATAACCGACACCTGTGCTATGAAAGTAACTTGATTTGTTGTTAACATAAGTTTTAATCATGAATACCTGACAACATTTACAAGTATTAGCATTATTCGAATAAGATAATTAATGTAATTATGTTAACAATTTATAATTTGATTAGAATCTACTTTGTATGTAGTTTCCATTTGAGTAATAGGAGTTTATACTATATTTGTTTCAAAACCCATTAGTGGATCCTCTAATCTTGGTAATTGTTCATATTATTATTTAATCCTTATATCAATATCACATCTCAAAGCTCTTTTTGCTGCTGCTGCTGCTGCATTGTTGTTATTTATAATTTGTATATACCATTGTTGTTGTTGTTGTTATTTATAATTTGTATAGTTAACCTCCCTGTGGTTCGATCCCGGTTTTGGAAATTATAATGTGCCTGGAACGGTGGTTGTGAAGTTTGTACATTGTTATTATCACTCTCCCAACTGAAATTTGGGTGATTTCTCCAACTAGGGTTGTGATTAGTACTTAAGAGTGCATTTTTATCATGGTTTTATATCATCATTTTGCACTTGAAGTATCAATAACTCCTTAACTAAAGCATGTCTTGTAATAATATATCTACTAATATAAGATACCTTTAATTTGTGGTAAATGTTTGTTTTAAATGCAGGCCTCTCACATAAATGAAAGGATTGATTGATGACTTTAGGAACTTAAATTGCAAGGGCAAAGCGATGACCAAAATTAGAAAAGAGATGTCGGTGCAATCCAAACCGGAATACTGTTCGGCAATTGGGTCATATCTGGAGCTATACATTTCAGATTTAGATCTACTTTATATGGATGGAAAGGTACGACATGGGCCTACAACTTTCATGTGGAGCCCAAGATCTAAAAAGGCCATTTTCAAGTCCAAATTTTAGCAACAACAAAGAAGCCCGAATCTGCCCTCCAGCCCGAGCACTGTTTAGTATTTTGGCCATATCTGGAGTTTTGGAAGTCCAAATGAGCTGAGTGTTTCACACAAGATAGCTGAGACAATTGCCTACAACTTTCATGTTTTCGAGTGGCTCCAATTTTGACGTTGTGGGCAGACAAGAGAAGATAAGGATTGTCACCAAGTCAAGAGTTGGCCACCCACTTATCAATTAGTCATCAAATCAATAGTTCCCAATTTTGGCCTATAAAAGGAGGCATTCGCCATGCACTTAGGCATCTTGGTGTCCAGATCAAGATCATGCTCTTCCTTTCTCTCTTTGTATTTTTTGTAATGTTTATGCTTTGCTTTCATTAATATCTTGTTTCATTTCCTTTCACTTATTTAGTTAACTTTAATCTTATTCATGTTCTTATTTTGTTTATTTATTTTTCTTTCTTTCATTATGTCTAGCTAAGTTTATTATGTCAAGGTCAAAAGGCTACACTAATGGTGTAAGAATAAGTTTAATATAAAACTCCACATTGGTTTTAATGCTTGATACTAACGTGCTTTGTATTTGTTATCTTCTTCACTCTTAATACTTTGCTTGTTAAATGGTTATTCTAGATTTATATTGTATAACCTTTACTACAACAAATCCTTGGCACTTTCATAGCATAAATCGTATGGTATAACCGACACCTGTGCTATGAAAGTAACTTGATTTGTTGTTAACATAAGTTTTAATCATGAATACCTGACAACATTTACAAGTATTAGCATTATTCGAATAAGATAATTAATGTAATTATGTTAACAATTTATAATTTGATTAGAATCTACTTTGTATGTAGTTTCCATTTGAGTAATAGGAGTTTATACTATATTTGTTTCAAAACCCATTAGTGGATCCTCTAATCTTGGTAATTGTTCATATTATTATTTAATCCTTATATCAATATCACATCTCAAAGCTCTTTTTGCTGCTGCTGCTGCTGCATTGTTGTTATTTATAATTTGTATATACCATTGTTGTTGTTGTTGTTATTTATAATTTGTATAGTTAACCTCCCTGTGGTTCGATCCCGGTTTTGGAAATTATAATGTGCCTGGAACGGTGGTTGTGAAGTTTGTACATTGTTATTATCACTCTCCCAACTGAAATTTGGGTGATTTCTCCAACTAGGGTTGTGATTAGTACTTAAGAGTGCATTTTTATCATGGTTTTATATCATCATTTTGCACTTGAAGTATCAATAACTCCTTAACTAAAGCATGTCTTGTAATAATATATCTACTAATATAAGATACCTTTAATTTGTGGTAAATGTTTGTTTTAAATGCAGGCCTCTCACATAAATGAAAGGATTGATTGATGACTTTAGGAACTTAAATTGCAAGGGCAAAGCGATGACCAAAATTAGAAAAGAGATGTCGGTGCAATCCAAACCGGAATACTGTTCGGCAATTGGGTCATATCTGGAGCTATACATTTCAGATTTAGATCTACTTTATATGGATGGAAAGGTACGACATGGGCCTACAACTTTCATGTGGAGCCCAAGATCTAAAAAGGCCATTTTCAAGTCCAAATTTTAGCAACAACAAAGAAGCCCGAATCTGCCCTCCAGCCCGAGCACTGTTTAGTATTTTGGCCATATCTGGAGTTTTGGAAGTCCAAATGAGCTGAGTGTTTCACACAAGATAGCTGAGACAATTGCCTACAACTTTCATGTTTTCGAGTGGCTCCAATTTTGACGTTGTGGGCAGACAAGAGAAGATAAGGATTGTCACCAAGTCAAGAGTTGGCCACCCACTTATCAATTAGTCATCAAATCAATAGTTCCCAATTTTGGCCTATAAAAGGAGGCATTCGCCATGCACTTAGGCATCTTGGTGTCCAGATCAAGATCATGCTCTTCCTTTCTCTCTTTGTATTTTTTGTAATGTTTATGCTTTGCTTTCATTAATATCTTGTTTCATTTCCTTTCACTTATTTAGTTAACTTTAATCTTATTCATGTTCTTATTTTGTTTATTTATTTTTCTTTCTTTCATTATGTCTAGCTAAGTTTATTATGTCAAGGTCAAAAGGCTACACTAATGGTGTAAGAATAAGTTTAATATAAAACTCCACATTGGTTTTAATGCTTGATACTAACGTGCTTTGTATTTGTTATCTTCTTCACTCTTAATACTTTGCTTGTTAAATGGTTATTCTAGATTTATATTGTATAACCTTTACTACAACAAATCCTTGGCACTTTCATAGCATAAATCGTATGGTATAACCGACACCTGTGCTATGAAAGTAACTTGATTTGTTGTTAACATAAGTTTTAATCATGAATACCTGACAACATTTACAAGTATTAGCATTATTCGAATAAGATAATTAATGTAATTATGTTAACAATTTATAATTTGATTAGAATCTACTTTGTATGTAGTTTCCATTTGAGTAATAGGAGTTTATACTATATTTGTTTCAAAACCCATTAGTGGATCCTCTAATCTTGGTAATTGTTCATATTATTATTTAATCCTTATATCAATATCACATCTCAAAGCTCTTTTTGCTGCTGCTGCTGCTGCATTGTTGTTATTTATAATTTGTATATACCATTGTTGTTGTTGTTGTTATTTATAATTTGTATAGTTAACCTCCCTGTGGTTCGATCCCGGTTTTGGAAATTATAATGTGCCTGGAACGGTGGTTGTGAAGTTTGTACATTGTTATTATCACTCTCCCAACTGAAATTTGGGTGATTTCTCCAACTAGGGTTGTGATTAGTACTTAAGAGTGCATTTTTATCATGGTTTTATATCATCATTTTGCACTTGAAGTATCAATAACTCCTTAACTAAAGCATGTCTTGTAATAATATATCTACTAATATAAGATACCTTTAATTTGTGGTAAATGTTTGTTTTAAATGCAGGCCTCTCACATAAATGAAAGGATTGATTGATGACTTTAGGAACTTAAATTGCAAGGGCAAAGCGATGACCAAAATTAGAAAAGAGATGTCGGTGCAATCCAAACCGGAATACTGTTCGGCAATTGGGTCATATCTGGAGCTATACATTTCAGATTTAGATCTACTTTATATGGATGGAAAGGTACGACATGGGCCTACAACTTTCATGTGGAGCCCAAGATCTAAAAAGGCCATTTTCAAGTCCAAATTTTAGCAACAACAAAGAAGCCCGAATCTGCCCTCCAGCCCGAGCACTGTTTAGTATTTTGGCCATATCTGGAGTTTTGGAAGTCCAAATGAGCTGAGTGTTTCACACAAGATAGCTGAGACAATTGCCTACAACTTTCATGTTTTCGAGTGGCTCCAATTTTGACGTTGTGGGCAGACAAGAGAAGATAAGGATTGTCACCAAGTCAAGAGTTGGCCACCCACTTATCAATTAGTCATCAAATCAATAGTTCCCAATTTTGGCCTATAAAAGGAGGCATTCGCCATGCACTTAGGCATCTTGGTGTCCAGATCAAGATCATGCTCTTCCTTTCTCTCTTTGTATTTTTTGTAATGTTTATGCTTTGCTTTCATTAATATCTTGTTTCATTTCCTTTCACTTATTTAGTTAACTTTAATCTTATTCATGTTCTTATTTTGTTTATTTATTTTTCTTTCTTTCATTATGTCTAGCTAAGTTTATTATGTCAAGGTCAAAAGGCTACACTAATGGTGTAAGAATAAGTTTAATATAAAACTCCACATTGGTTTTAATGCTTGATACTAACGTGCTTTGTATTTGTTATCTTCTTCACTCTTAATACTTTGCTTGTTAAATGGTTATTCTAGATTTATATTGTATAACCTTTACTACAACAAATCCTTGGCACTTTCATAGCATAAATCGTATGGTATAACCGACACCTGTGCTATGAAAGTAACTTGATTTGTTGTTAACATAAGTTTTAATCATGAATACCTGACAACATTTACAAGTATTAGCATTATTCGAATAAGATAATTAATGTAATTATGTTAACAATTTATAATTTGATTAGAATCTACTTTGTATGTAGTTTCCATTTGAGTAATAGGAGTTTATACTATATTTGTTTCAAAACCCATTAGTGGATCCTCTAATCTTGGTAATTGTTCATATTATTATTTAATCCTTATATCAATATCACATCTCAAAGCTCTTTTTGCTGCTGCTGCTGCTGCATTGTTGTTATTTATAATTTGTATATACCATTGTTGTTGTTGTTGTTATTTATAATTTGTATAGTTAACCTCCCTGTGGTTCGATCCCGGTTTTGGAAATTATAATGTGCCTGGAACGGTGGTTGTGAAGTTTGTACATTGTTATTATCACTCTCCCAACTGAAATTTGGGTGATTTCTCCAACTAGGGTTGTGATTAGTACTTAAGAGTGCATTTTTATCATGGTTTTATATCATCATTTTGCACTTGAAGTATCAATAACTCCTTAACTAAAGCATGTCTTGTAATAATATATCTACTAATATAAGATACCTTTAATTTGTGGTAAATGTTTGTTTTAAATGCAGGCCTCTCACATAAATGAAAGGATTGATTGATGACTTTAGGAACTTAAATTGCAAGGGCAAAGCGATGACCAAAATTAGAAAAGAGATGTCGGTGCAATCCAAACCGGAATACTGTTCGGCAATTGGGTCATATCTGGAGCTATACATTTCAGATTTAGATCTACTTTATATGGATGGAAAGGTACGACATGGGCCTACAACTTTCATGTGGAGCCCAAGATCTAAAAAGGCCATTTTCAAGTCCAAATTTTAGCAACAACAAAGAAGCCCGAATCTGCCCTCCAGCCCGAGCACTGTTTAGTATTTTGGCCATATCTGGAGTTTTGGAAGTCCAAATGAGCTGAGTGTTTCACACAAGATAGCTGAGACAATTGCCTACAACTTTCATGTTTTCGAGTGGCTCCAATTTTGACGTTGTGGGCAGACAAGAGAAGATAAGGATTGTCACCAAGTCAAGAGTTGGCCACCCACTTATCAATTAGTCATCAAATCAATAGTTCCCAATTTTGGCCTATAAAAGGAGGCATTCGCCATGCACTTAGGCATCTTGGTGTCCAGATCAAGATCATGCTCTTCCTTTCTCTCTTTGTATTTTTTGTAATGTTTATGCTTTGCTTTCATTAATATCTTGTTTCATTTCCTTTCACTTATTTAGTTAACTTTAATCTTATTCATGTTCTTATTTTGTTTATTTATTTTTCTTTCTTTCATTATGTCTAGCTAAGTTTATTATGTCAAGGTCAAAAGGCTACACTAATGGTGTAAGAATAAGTTTAATATAAAACTCCACATTGGTTTTAATGCTTGATACTAACGTGCTTTGTATTTGTTATCTTCTTCACTCTTAATACTTTGCTTGTTAAATGGTTATTCTAGATTTATATTGTATAACCTTTACTACAACAAATCCTTGGCACTTTCATAGCATAAATCGTATGGTATAACCGACACCTGTGCTATGAAAGTAACTTGATTTGTTGTTAACATAAGTTTTAATCATGAATACCTGACAACATTTACAAGTATTAACATTATTCGAATAAGATAATTAATGTAATTATGTTAACAATTTATAATTTGATTAGAATCTACTTTGTATGTAGTTTCCATTTGAGTAATAGGAGTTTATACTATATTTGTTTCAAAACCCATTAGTGGATCCTCTAATCTTGGTAATTGTTCATATTATTATTTAATCCTTATATCAATATCACATCTCAAAGCTCTTTTTGCTGCTGCTGCTGCTGCATTGTTGTTATTTATAATTTGTATATACCATTGTTGTTGTTGTTGTTATTTATAATTTGTATAGTTAACCTCCCTGTGGTTCGATCCCGGTTTTGGAAATTATAATGTGCCTGGAACGGTGGTTGTGAAGTTTGTACATTGTTATTATCACTCTCCCAACTGAAATTTGGGTGATTTCTCCAACTAGGGTTGTGATTAGTACTTAAGAGTGCATTTTTATCATGGTTTTATATCATCATTTTGCACTTGAAGTATCAATAACTCCTTAACTAAAGCATGTCTTGTAATAATATATCTACTAATATAAGATACCTTTAATTTGTGGTAAATGTTTGTTTTAAATGCAGGCCTCTCACATAAATGAAAGGATTGATTGATGACTTTAGGAACTTAAATTGCAAGGGCAAAGCGATGACCAAAATTAGAAAAGAGATGTCGGTGCAATCCAAACCGGAATACTGTTCGGCAATTGGGTCATATCTGGAGCTATACATTTCAGATTTAGATCTACTTTATATGGATGGAAAGGTACGACATGGGCCTACAACTTTCATGTGGAGCCCAAGATCTAAAAAGGCCATTTTCAAGTCCAAATTTTAGCAACAACAAAGAAGCCCGAATCTGCCCTCCAGCCCGAGCACTGTTTAGTATTTTGGCCATATCTGGAGTTTTGGAAGTCCAAATGAGCTGAGTGTTTCACACAAGATAGCTGAGACAATTGCCTACAACTTTCATGTTTTCGAGTGGCTCCAATTTTGACGTTGTGGGCAGACAAGAGAAGATAAGGATTGTCACCAAGTCAAGAGTTGGCCACCCACTTATCAATTAGTCATCAAATCAATAGTTCCCAATTTTGGCCTATAAAAGGAGGCATTCGCCATGCACTTAGGCATCTTGGTGTCCAGATCAAGATCATGCTCTTCCTTTCTCTCTTTGTATTTTTTGTAATGTTTATGCTTTGCTTTCATTAATATCTTGTTTCATTTCCTTTCACTTATTTAGTTAACTTTAATCTTATTCATGTTCTTATTTTGTTTATTTATTTTTCTTTCTTTCATTATGTCTAGCTAAGTTTATTATGTCAAGGTCAAAAGGCTACACTAATGGTGTAAGAATAAGTTTAATATAAAACTCCACATTGGTTTTAATGCTTGATACTAACGTGCTTTGTATTTGTTATCTTCTTCACTCTTAATACTTTGCTTGTTAAATGGTTATTCTAGATTTATATTGTATAACCTTTACTACAACAAATCCTTGGCACTTTCATAGCATAAATCGTATGGTATAACCGACACCTGTGCTATGAAAGTAACTTGATTTGTTGTTAACATAAGTTTTAATCATGAATACCTGACAACATTTACAAGTATTAGCATTATTCGAATAAGATAATTAATGTAATTATGTTAACAATTTATAATTTGATTAGAATCTACTTTGTATGTAGTTTCCATTTGAGTAATAGGAGTTTATACTATATTTGTTTCAAAACCCATTAGTGGATCCTCTAATCTTGGTAATTGTTCATATTATTATTTAATCCTTATATCAATATCACATCTCAAAGCTCTTTTTGCTGCTGCTGCTGCTGCATTGTTGTTATTTATAATTTGTATATACCATTGTTGTTGTTGTTGTTATTTATAATTTGTATAGTTAACCTCCCTGTGGTTCGATCCCGGTTTTGGAAATTATAATGTGCCTGGAACGGTGGTTGTGAAGTTTGTACATTGTTATTATCACTCTCCCAACTGAAATTTGGGTGATTTCTCCAACTAGGGTTGTGATTAGTACTTAAGAGTGCATTTTTATCATGGTTTTATATCATCATTTTGCACTTGAAGTATCAATAACTCCTTAACTAAAGCATGTCTTGTAATAATATATCTACTAATATAAGATACCTTTAATTTGTGGTAAATGTTTGTTTTAAATGCAGGCCTCTCACATAAATGAAAGGATTGATTGATGACTTTAGGAACTTAAATTGCAAGGGCAAAGCGATGACCAAAATTAGAAAAGAGATGTCGGTGCAATCCAAACCGGAATACTGTTCGGCAATTGGGTCATATCTGGAGCTATACATTTCAGATTTAGATCTACTTTATATGGATGGAAAGGTACGACATGGGCCTACAACTTTCATGTGGAGCCCAAGATCTAAAAAGGCCATTTTCAAGTCCAAATTTTAGCAACAACAAAGAAGCCCGAATCTGCCCTCCAGCCCGAGCACTGTTTAGTATTTTGGCCATATCTGGAGTTTTGGAAGTCCAAATGAGCTGAGTGTTTCACACAAGATAGCTGAGACAATTGCCTACAACTTTCATGTTTTCGAGTGGCTCCAATTTTGACGTTGTGGGCAGACAAGAGAAGATAAGGATTGTCACCAAGTCAAGAGTTGGCCACCCACTTATCAATTAGTCATCAAATCAATAGTTCCCAATTTTGGCCTATAAAAGGAGGCATTCGCCATGCACTTAGGCATCTTGGTGTCCAGATCAAGATCATGCTCTTCCTTTCTCTCTTTGTATTTTTTGTAATGTTTATGCTTTGCTTTCATTAATATCTTGTTTCATTTCCTTTCACTTATTTAGTTAACTTTAATCTTATTCATGTTCTTATTTTGTTTATTTATTTTTCTTTCTTTCATTATGTCTAGCTAAGTTTATTATGTCAAGGTCAAAAGGCTACACTAATGGTGTAAGAATAAGTTTAATATAAAACTCCACATTGGTTTTAATGCTTGATACTAACGTGCTTTGTATTTGTTATCTTCTTCACTCTTAATACTTTGCTTGTTAAATGGTTATTCTAGATTTATATTGTATAACCTTTACTACAACAAATCCTTGGCACTTTCATAGCATAAATCGTATGGTATAACCGACACCTGTGCTATGAAAGTAACTTGATTTGTTGTTAACATAAGTTTTAATCATGAATACCTGACAACATTTACAAGTATTAGCATTATTCGAATAAGATAATTAATGTAATTATGTTAACAATTTATAATTTGATTAGAATCTACTTTGTATGTAGTTTCCATTTGAGTAATAGGAGTTTATACTATATTTGTTTCAAAACCCATTAGTGGATCCTCTAATCTTGGTAATTGTTCATATTATTATTTAATCCTTATATCAATATCACATCTCAAAGCTCTTTTTGCTGCTGCTGCTGCTGCATTGTTGTTATTTATAATTTGTATATACCATTGTTGTTGTTGTTGTTATTTATAATTTGTATAGTTAACCTCCCTGTGGTTCGATCCCGGTTTTGGAAATTATAATGTGCCTGGAACGGTGGTTGTGAAGTTTGTACATTGTTATTATCACTCTCCCAACTGAAATTTGGGTGATTTCTCCAACTAGGGTTGTGATTAGTACTTAAGAGTGCATTTTTATCATGGTTTTATATCATCATTTTGCACTTGAAGTATCAATAACTCCTTAACTAAAGCATGTCTTGTAATAATATATCTACTAATATAAGATACCTTTAATTTGTGGTAAATGTTTGTTTTAAATGCAGGCCTCTCACATAAATGAAAGGATTGATTGATGACTTTAGGAACTTAAATTGCAAGGGCAAAGCGATGACCAAAATTAGAAAAGAGATGTCGGTGCAATCCAAACCGGAATACTGTTCGGCAATTGGGTCATATCTGGAGCTATACATTTCAGATTTAGATCTACTTTATATGGATGGAAAGGTACGACATGGGCCTACAACTTTCATGTGGAGCCCAAGATCTAAAAAGGCCATTTTCAAGTCCAAATTTTAGCAACAACAAAGAAGCCCGAATCTGCCCTCCAGCCCGAGCACTGTTTAGTATTTTGGCCATATCTGGAGTTTTGGAAGTCCAAATGAGCTGAGTGTTTCACACAAGATAGCTGAGACAATTGCCTACAACTTTCATGTTTTCGAGTGGCTCCAATTTTGACGTTGTGGGCAGACAAGAGAAGATAAGGATTGTCACCAAGTCAAGAGTTGGCCACCCACTTATCAATTAGTCATCAAATCAATAGTTCCCAATTTTGGCCTATAAAAGGAGGCATTCGCCATGCACTTAGGCATCTTGGTGTCCAGATCAAGATCATGCTCTTCCTTTCTCTCTTTGTATTTTTTGTAATGTTTATGCTTTGCTTTCATTAATATCTTGTTTCATTTCCTTTCACTTATTTAGTTAACTTTAATCTTATTCATGTTCTTATTTTGTTTATTTATTTTTCTTTCTTTCATTATGTCTAGCTAAGTTTATTATGTCAAGGTCAAAAGGCTACACTAATGGTGTAAGAATAAGTTTAATATAAAACTCCACATTGGTTTTAATGCTTGATACTAACGTGCTTTGTATTTGTTATCTTCTTCACTCTTAATACTTTGCTTGTTAAATGGTTATTCTAGATTTATATTGTATAACCTTTACTACAACAAATCCTTGGCACTTTCATAGCATAAATCGTATGGTATAACCGACACCTGTGCTATGAAAGTAACTTGATTTGTTGTTAACATAAGTTTTAATCATGAATACCTGACAACATTTACAAGTATTAGCATTATTCGAATAAGATAATTAATGTAATTATGTTAACAATTTATAATTTGATTAGAATCTACTTTGTATGTAGTTTCCATTTGAGTAATAGGAGTTTATACTATATTTGTTTCAAAACCCATTAGTGGATCCTCTAATCTTGGTAATTGTTCATATTATTATTTAATCCTTATATCAATATCACATCTCAAAGCTCTTTTTGCTGCTGCTGCTGCTGCATTGTTGTTATTTATAATTTGTATATACCATTGTTGTTGTTGTTGTTATTTATAATTTGTATAGTTAACCTCCCTGTGGTTCGATCCCGGTTTTGGAAATTATAATGTGCCTGGAACGGTGGTTGTGAAGTTTGTACATTGTTATTATCACTCTCCCAACTGAAATTTGGGTGATTTCTCCAACTAGGGTTGTGATTAGTACTTAAGAGTGCATTTTTATCATGGTTTTATATCATCATTTTGCACTTGAAGTATCAATAACTCCTTAACTAAAGCATGTCTTGTAATAATATATCTACTAATATAAGATACCTTTAATTTGTGGTAAATGTTTGTTTTAAATGCAGGCCTCTCACATAAATGAAAGGATTGATTGATGACTTTAGGAACTTAAATTGCAAGGGCAAAGCGATGACCAAAATTAGAAAAGAGATGTCGGTGCAATCCAAACCGGAATACTGTTCGGCAATTGGGTCATATCTGGAGCTATACATTTCAGATTTAGATCTACTTTATATGGATGGAAAGGTACGACATGGGCCTACAACTTTCATGTGGAGCCCAAGATCTAAAAAGGCCATTTTCAAGTCCAAATTTTAGCAACAACAAAGAAGCCCGAATCTGCCCTCCAGCCCGAGCACTGTTTAGTATTTTGGCCATATCTGGAGTTTTGGAAGTCCAAATGAGCTGAGTGTTTCACACAAGATAGCTGAGACAATTGCCTACAACTTTCATGTTTTCGAGTGGCTCCAATTTTGACGTTGTGGGCAGACAAGAGAAGATAAGGATTGTCACCAAGTCAAGAGTTGGCCACCCACTTATCAATTAGTCATCAAATCAATAGTTCCCAATTTTGGCCTATAAAAGGAGGCATTCGCCATGCACTTAGGCATCTTGGTGTCCAGATCAAGATCATGCTCTTCCTTTCTCTCTTTGTATTTTTTGTAATGTTTATGCTTTGCTTTCATTAATATCTTGTTTCATTTCCTTTCACTTATTTAGTTAACTTTAATCTTATTCATGTTCTTATTTTGTTTATTTATTTTTCTTTCTTTCATTATGTCTAGCTAAGTTTATTATGTCAAGGTCAAAAGGCTACACTAATGGTGTAAGAATAAGTTTAATATAAAACTCCACATTGGTTTTAATGCTTGATACTAACGTGCTTTGTATTTGTTATCTTCTTCACTCTTAATACTTTGCTTGTTAAATGGTTATTCTAGATTTATATTGTATAACCTTTACTACAACAAATCCTTGGCACTTTCATAGCATAAATCGTATGGTATAACCGACACCTGTGCTATGAAAGTAACTTGATTTGTTGTTAACATAAGTTTTAATCATGAATACCTGACAACATTTACAAGTATTAGCATTATTCGAATAAGATAATTAATGTAATTATGTTAACAATTTATAATTTGATTAGAATCTACTTTGTATGTAGTTTCCATTTGAGTAATAGGAGTTTATACTATATTTGTTTCAAAACCCATTAGTGGATCCTCTAATCTTGGTAATTGTTCATATTATTATTTAATCCTTATATCAATATCACATCTCAAAGCTCTTTTTGCTGCTGCTGCTGCTGCATTGTTGTTATTTATAATTTGTATATACCATTGTTGTTGTTGTTGTTATTTATAATTTGTATAGTTAACCTCCCTGTGGTTCGATCCCGGTTTTGGAAATTATAATGTGCCTGGAACGGTGGTTGTGAAGTTTGTACATTGTTATTATCACTCTCCCAACTGAAATTTGGGTGATTTCTCCAACTAGGGTTGTGATTAGTACTTAAGAGTGCATTTTTATCATGGTTTTATATCATCATTTTGCACTTGAAGTATCAATAACTCCTTAACTAAAGCATGTCTTGTAATAATATATCTACTAATATAAGATACCTTTAATTTGTGGTAAATGTTTGTTTTAAATGCAGGCCTCTCACATAAATGAAAGGATTGATTGATGACTTTAGGAACTTAAATTGCAAGGGCAAAGCGATGACCAAAATTAGAAAAGAGATGTCGGTGCAATCCAAACCGGAATACTGTTCGGCAATTGGGTCATATCTGGAGCTATACATTTCAGATTTAGATCTACTTTATATGGATGGAAAGGTACGACATGGGCCTACAACTTTCATGTGGAGCCCAAGATCTAAAAAGGCCATTTTCAAGTCCAAATTTTAGCAACAACAAAGAAGCCCGAATCTGCCCTCCAGCCCGAGCACTGTTTAGTATTTTGGCCATATCTGGAGTTTTGGAAGTCCAAATGAGCTGAGTGTTTCACACAAGATAGCTGAGACAATTGCCTACAACTTTCATGTTTTCGAGTGGCTCCAATTTTGACGTTGTGGGCAGACAAGAGAAGATAAGGATTGTCACCAAGTCAAGAGTTGGCCACCCACTTATCAATTAGTCATCAAATCAATAGTTCCCAATTTTGGCCTATAAAAGGAGGCATTCGCCATGCACTTAGGCATCTTGGTGTCCAGATCAAGATCATGCTCTTCCTTTCTCTCTTTGTATTTTTTGTAATGTTTATGCTTTGCTTTCATTAATATCTTGTTTCATTTCCTTTCACTTATTTAGTTAACTTTAATCTTATTCATGTTCTTATTTTGTTTATTTATTTTTCTTTCTTTCATTATGTCTAGCTAAGTTTATTATGTCAAGGTCAAAAGGCTACACTAATGGTGTAAGAATAAGTTTAATATAAAACTCCACATTGGTTTTAATGCTTGATACTAACGTGCTTTGTATTTGTTATCTTCTTCACTCTTAATACTTTGCTTGTTAAATGGTTATTCTAGATTTATATTGTATAACCTTTACTACAACAAATCCTTGGCACTTTCATAGCATAAATCGTATGGTATAACCGACACCTGTGCTATGAAAGTAACTTGATTTGTTGTTAACATAAGTTTTAATCATGAATACCTGACAACATTTACAAGTATTAGCATTATTCGAATAAGATAATTAATGTAATTATGTTAACAATTTATAATTTGATTAGAATCTACTTTGTATGTAGTTTCCATTTGAGTAATAGGAGTTTATACTATATTTGTTTCAAAACCCATTAGTGGATCCTCTAATCTTGGTAATTGTTCATATTATTATTTAATCCTTATATCAATATCACATCTCAAAGCTCTTTTTGCTGCTGCTGCTGCTGCATTGTTGTTATTTATAATTTGTATATACCATTGTTGTTGTTGTTGTTATTTATAATTTGTATAGTTAACCTCCCTGTGGTTCGATCCCGGTTTTGGAAATTATAATGTGCCTGGAACGGTGGTTGTGAAGTTTGTACATTGTTATTATCACTCTCCCAACTGAAATTTGGGTGATTTCTCCAACTAGGGTTGTGATTAGTACTTAAGAGTGCATTTTTATCATGGTTTTATATCATCATTTTGCACTTGAAGTATCAATAACTCCTTAACTAAAGCATGTCTTGTAATAATATATCTACTAATATAAGATACCTTTAATTTGTGGTAAATGTTTGTTTTAAATGCAGGCCTCTCACATAAATGAAAGGATTGATTGATGACTTTAGGAACTTAAATTGCAAGGGCAAAGCGATGACCAAAATTAGAAAAGAGATGTCGGTGCAATCCAAACCGGAATACTGTTCGGCAATTGGGTCATATCTGGAGCTATACATTTCAGATTTAGATCTACTTTATATGGATGGAAAGGTACGACATGGGCCTACAACTTTCATGTGGAGCCCAAGATCTAAAAAGGCCATTTTCAAGTCCAAATTTTAGCAACAACAAAGAAGCCCGAATCTGCCCTCCAGCCCGAGCACTGTTTAGTATTTTGGCCATATCTGGAGTTTTGGAAGTCCAAATGAGCTGAGTGTTTCACACAAGATAGCTGAGACAATTGCCTACAACTTTCATGTTTTCGAGTGGCTCCAATTTTGACGTTGTGGGCAGACAAGAGAAGATAAGGATTGTCACCAAGTCAAGAGTTGGCCACCCACTTATCAATTAGTCATCAAATCAATAGTTCCCAATTTTGGCCTATAAAAGGAGGCATTCGCCATGCACTTAGGCATCTTGGTGTCCAGATCAAGATCATGCTCTTCCTTTCTCTCTTTGTATTTTTTGTAATGTTTATGCTTTGCTTTCATTAATATCTTGTTTCATTTCCTTTCACTTATTTAGTTAACTTTAATCTTATTCATGTTCTTATTTTGTTTATTTATTTTTCTTTCTTTCATTATGTCTAGCTAAGTTTATTATGTCAAGGTCAAAAGGCTACACTAATGGTGTAAGAATAAGTTTAATATAAAACTCCACATTGGTTTTAATGCTTGATACTAACGTGCTTTGTATTTGTTATCTTCTTCACTCTTAATACTTTGCTTGTTAAATGGTTATTCTAGATTTATATTGTATAACCTTTACTACAACAAATCCTTGGCACTTTCATAGCATAAATCGTATGGTATAACCGACACCTGTGCTATGAAAGTAACTTGATTTGTTGTTAACATAAGTTTTAATCATGAATACCTGACAACATTTACAAGTATTAGCATTATTCGAATAAGATAATTAATGTAATTATGTTAACAATTTATAATTTGATTAGAATCTACTTTGTATGTAGTTTCCATTTGAGTAATAGGAGTTTATACTATATTTGTTTCAAAACCCATTAGTGGATCCTCTAATCTTGGTAATTGTTCATATTATTATTTAATCCTTATATCAATATCACATCTCAAAGCTCTTTTTGCTGCTGCTGCTGCTGCATTGTTGTTATTTATAATTTGTATATACCATTGTTGTTGTTGTTGTTATTTATAATTTGTATAGTTAACCTCCCTGTGGTTCGATCCCGGTTTTGGAAATTATAATGTGCCTGGAACGGTGGTTGTGAAGTTTGTACATTGTTATTATCACTCTCCCAACTGAAATTTGGGTGATTTCTCCAACTAGGGTTGTGATTAGTACTTAAGAGTGCATTTTTATCATGGTTTTATATCATCATTTTGCACTTGAAGTATCAATAACTCCTTAACTAAAGCATGTCTTGTAATAATATATCTACTAATATAAGATACCTTTAATTTGTGGTAAATGTTTGTTTTAAATGCAGGCCTCTCACATAAATGAAAGGATTGATTGATGACTTTAGGAACTTAAATTGCAAGGGCAAAGCGATGACCAAAATTAGAAAAGAGATGTCGGTGCAATCCAAACCGGAATACTGTTCGGCAATTGGGTCATATCTGGAGCTATACATTTCAGATTTAGATCTACTTTATATGGATGGAAAGGTACGACATGGGCCTACAACTTTCATGTGGAGCCCAAGATCTAAAAAGGCCATTTTCAAGTCCAAATTTTAGCAACAACAAAGAAGCCCGAATCTGCCCTCCAGCCCGAGCACTGTTTAGTATTTTGGCCATATCTGGAGTTTTGGAAGTCCAAATGAGCTGAGTGTTTCACACAAGATAGCTGAGACAATTGCCTACAACTTTCATGTTTTCGAGTGGCTCCAATTTTGACGTTGTGGGCAGACAAGAGAAGATAAGGATTGTCACCAAGTCAAGAGTTGGCCACCCACTTATCAATTAGTCATCAAATCAATAGTTCCCAATTTTGGCCTATAGAAGGAGGCATTCGCCATGCACTTAGGCATCTTGGTGTCCAGATCAAGATCATGCTCTTCCTTTCTCTCTTTGTATTTTTTGTAATGTTTATGCTTTGCTTTCATTAATATCTTGTTTCATTTCCTTTCACTTATTTAGTTAACTTTAATCTTATTCATGTTCTTATTTTGTTTATTTATTTTTCTTTCTTTCATTATGTCTAGCTAAGTTTATTATGTCAAGGTCAAAAGGCTACACTAATGGTGTAAGAATAAGTTTAATATAAAACTCCACATTGGTTTTAATGCTTGATACTAACGTGCTTTGTATTTGTTATCTTCTTCACTCTTAATACTTTGCTTGTTAAATGGTTATTCTAGATTTATATTGTATAACCTTTACTACAACAAATCCTTGGCACTTTCATAGCATAAATCGTATGGTATAACCGACACCTGTGCTATGAAAGTAACTTGATTTGTTGTTAACATAAGTTTTAATCATGAATACCTGACAACATTTACAAGTATTAGCATTATTCGAATAAGATAATTAATGTAATTATGTTAACAATTTATAATTTGATTAGAATCTACTTTGTATGTAGTTTCCATTTGAGTAATAGGAGTTTATACTATATTTGTTTCAAAACCCATTAGTGGATCCTCTAATCTTGGTAATTGTTCATATTATTATTTAATCCTTATATCAATATCACATCTCAAAGCTCTTTTTGCTGCTGCTGCTGCTGCATTGTTGTTATTTATAATTTGTATATACCATTGTTGTTGTTGTTGTTATTTATAATTTGTATAGTTAACCTCCCTGTGGTTCGATCCCGGTTTTGGAAATTATAATGTGCCTGGAACGGTGGTTGTGAAGTTTGTACATTGTTATTATCACTCTCCCAACTGAAATTTGGGTGATTTCTCCAACTAGGGTTGTGATTAGTACTTAAGAGTGCATTTTTATCATGGTTTTATATCATCATTTTGCACTTGAAGTATCAATAACTCCTTAACTAAAGCATGTCTTGTAATAATATATCTACTAATATAAGATACCTTTAATTTGTGGTAAATGTTTGTTTTAAATGCAGGCCTCTCACAAAAATGAAAGGATTGATTGATGACTTTAGGAACTTAAATTGCAAGGGCAAAGCGATGACCAAAATTAGAAAAGAGATGTCGGTGCAATCCAAACCGGAATACTGTTCGGCAATTGGGTCATATCTGGAGCTATACATTTCAGATTTAGATCTACTTTATATGGATGGAAAGGTACGACATGGGCCTACAACTTTCATGTGGAGCCCAAGATCTAAAAAGGCCATTTTCAAGTCCAAATTTTAGCAACAACAAAGAAGCCCGAATCTGCCCTCCAGCCCGAGCACTGTTTAGTATTTTGGCCATATCTGGAGTTTTGGAAGTCCAAATGAGCTGAGTGTTTCACACAAGATAGCTGAGACAATTGCCTACAACTTTCATGTTTTCGAGTGGCTCCAATTTTGACGTTGTGGGCAGACAAGAGAAGATAAGGATTGTCACCAAGTCAAGAGTTGGCCACCCACTTATCAATTAGTCATCAAATCAATAGTTCCCAATTTTGGCCTATAGAAGGAGGCATTCGCCATGCACTTAGGCATCTTGGTGTCCAGATCAAGATCATGCTCTTCCTTTCTCTCTTTGTATTTTTTGTAATGTTTATGCTTTGCTTTCATTAATATCTTGTTTCATTTCCTTTCACTTATTTAGTTAACTTTAATCTTATTCATGTTCTTATTTTGTTTATTTATTTTTCTTTCTTTCATTATGTCTAGCTAAGTTTATTATGTCAAGGTCAAAAGGCTACACTAATGGTGTAAGAATAAGTTTAATATAAAACTCCACATTGGTTTTAATGCTTGATACTAACGTGCTTTGTATTTGTTATCTTCTTCACTCTTAATACTTTGCTTGTTAAATGGTTATTCTAGATTTATATTGTATAACCTTTACTACAACAAATCCTTGGCACTTTCATAGCATAAATCGTATGGTATAACCGACACCTGTGCTATGAAAGTAACTTGATTTGTTGTTAACATAAGTTTTAATCATGAATACCTGACAACATTTACAAGTATTAGCATTATTCGAATAAGATAATTAATGTAATTATGTTAACAATTTATAATTTGATTAGAATCTACTTTGTATGTAGTTTCCATTTGAGTAATAGGAGTTTATACTATATTTGTTTCAAAACCCATTAGTGGATCCTCTAATCTTGATAATTGTTCATATTATTATTTAATCCTTATATCAATATCACATCTCAAAGCTCTTTTTACTACTGCTGCTGCATTGTTGTTATTTATAATTTGTATATACCATTGTTGTTGTTGTTGTTATTTATAATTTGTATAGTTAACCTCCCTGTGGTTCGATCCCGGTTTTGGAAATTATAATGTGCCTGGAACGGTGGTTGTGAAGTTTGTACATTGTTATTATCACTCTCCCAACTGAAATTTGGGTGATTTCTCCAACTAGGGTTGTGATTAGTACTTAAGAGTGCATTTTTATCATGGTTTTATATCATCATTTTGCACTTGAAGTATCAATAACTCCTTAACTAAAGCATGTCTTGTAATAATATATCTACTAATATAAGATACCTTTAATTTGTGGTAAATGTTTGTTTTAAATGCAGGCCTCTCACATAAATGAAAGGATTGATTGATGACTTTAGGAACTTAAATTGCAAGGGCAAAGCGATGACCAAAATTAGAAAAGAGATGTCGGTGCAATCCAAACCGGAATACTGTTCGGCAATTGGGTCATATCTGGAGCTATACATTTCAGATTTAGATCTACTTTATATGGATGGAAAGGTACGACATGGGCCTACAACTTTCATGTGGAGCCCAAGATCTAAAAAGGCCATTTTCAAGTCCAAATTTTAGCAACAACAAAGAAGCCCGAATCTGCCCTCCAGCCCGAGCACTGTTTAGTATTTTGGCCATCTCTGGAGTTTTGGAAGTCCAAATGAGCTGAGTGTTTCACACAAGATAGCTGAGACAATTGCCTACAACTTTCATGTTTTCGAGTGGCTCCAATTTTGACGTTGTGGGCAGACAAGAGAAGATAAGGATTGTCACCAAGTCAAGAGTTGGCCACCCACTTATCAATTAGTCATCAAATCAATAGTTCCCAATTTTGGCCTATAGAAGGAGGCATTCGCCATGCACTTAGGCATCTTGGTGTCCAGATCAAGATCATGCTCTTCCTTTCTCTCTTTGTATTTTTTGTAATGTTTATGCTTTGCTTTCATTAATATCTTGTTTCATTTCCTTTCACTTATTTAGTTAACTTTAATCTTATTCATGTTCTTATTTTGTTTATTTATTTTTCTTTCTTTCATTATGTCTAGCTAAGTTTATTATGTCAAGGTCAAAAGGCTACACTAATGGTGTAAGAATAAGTTTAATATAAAACTCCACATTGGTTTTAATGCTTGATACTAACGTGCTTTGTATTTGTTATCTTCTTCACTCTTAATACTTTGCTTGTTAAATGGTTATTCTAGATTTATATTGTATAACCTTTACTACAACAAATCCTTGGCACTTTCATAGCATAAATCGTATGGTATAACCGACACCTGTGCTATGAAAGTAACTTGATTTGTTGTTAACATAAGTTTTAATCATGAATACCTGACAACATTTACAAGTATTAGCATTATTCGAATAAGATAATTAATGTAATTATGTTAACAATTTATAATTTGATTAGAATCTACTTTGTATGTAGTTTCCATTTGAGTAATAGGAGTTTATACTATATTTGTTTCAAAACCCATTAGTGGATCCTCTAATCTTGGTAATTGTTCATATTATTATTTAATCCTTATATCAATATCACATCTCAAAGCTCTTTTTGCTGCTGCTGCTGCTGCATTGTTGTTATTTATAATTTGTATATACCATTGTTGTTGTTGTTGTTATTTATAATTTGTATAGTTAACCTCCCTGTGGTTCGATCCCGGTTTTGGAAATTATAATGTGCCTGGAACGGTGGTTGTGAAGTTTGTACATTGTTATTATCACTCTCCCAACTGAAATTTGGGTGATTTCTCCAACTAGGGTTGTGATTAGTACTTAAGAGTGCATTTTTATCATGGTTTTATATCATCATTTTGCACTTGAAGTATCAATAACTCCTTAACTAAAGCATGTCTTGTAATAATATATCTACTAATATAAGATACCTTTAATTTGTGGTAAATGTTTGTTTTAAATGCAGGCCTCTCACATAAATGAAAGGATTGATTGATGACTTTAGGAACTTAAATTGCAAGGGCAAAGCGATGACCAAAATTAGAAAAGAGATGTCGGTGCAATCCAAACCGGAATACTGTTCGGCAATTGGGTCATATCTGGAGCTATACATTTCAGATTTAGATCTACTTTATATGGATGGAAAGGTACGACATGGGCCTACAACTTTCATGTGGAGCCCAAGATCTAAAAAGGCCATTTTCAAGTCCAAATTTTAGCAACAACAAAGAAGCCCGAATCTGCCCTCCAGCCCGAGCACTGTTTAGTATTTTGGCCATATCTGGAGTTTTGGAAGTCCAAATGAGCTGAGTGTTTCACACAAGATAGCTGAGACAATTGCCTACAACTTTCATGTTTTCGAGTGGCTCCAATTTTGACGTTGTGGGCAGACAAGAGAAGATAAGGATTGTCACCAAGTCAAGAGTTGGCCACCCACTTATCAATTAGTCATCAAATCAATAGTTCCCAATTTTGGCCTATAGAAGGAGGCATTCGCCATGCACTTAGGCATCTTGGTGTCCAGATCAAGATCATGCTCTTCCTTTCTCTCTTTGTATTTTTTGTAATGTTTATGCTTTGCTTTCATTAATATCTTGTTTCATTTCCTTTCACTTATTTAGTTAACTTTAATCTTATTCATGTTCTTATTTTGTTTATTTATTTTTCTTTCTTTCATTATGTCTAGCTAAGTTTATTATGTCAAGGTCAAAAGGCTACACTAATGGTGTAAGAATAAGTTTAATATAAAACTCCACATTGGTTTTAATGCTTGATACTAACGTGCTTTGTATTTGTTATCTTCTTCACTCTTAATACTTTGCTTGTTAAATGGTTATTCTAGATTTATATTGTATAACCTTTACTACAACAAATCCTTGGCACTTTCATAGCATAAATCGTATGGTATAACCGACACCTGTGCTATGAAAGTAACTTGATTTGTTGTTAACATAAGTTTTAATCATGAATACCTGACAACATTTACAAGTATTAGCATTATTCGAATAAGATAATTAATGTAATTATGTTAACAATTTATAATTTGATTAGAATCTACTTTGTATGTAGTTTCCATTTGAGTAATAGGAGTTTATACTATATTTGTTTCAAAACCCATTAGTGGATCCTCTAATCTTGGTAATTGTTCATATTATTATTTAATCCTTATATCAATATCACATCTCAAAGCTCTTTTTGCTGCTGCTGCTGCTGCATTGTTGTTATTTATAATTTGTATATACCATTGTTGTTGTTGTTGTTATTTATAATTTGTATAGTTAACCTCCCTGTGGTTCGATCCCGGTTTTGGAAATTATAATGTGCCTGGAACGGTGGTTGTGAAGTTTGTACATTGTTATTATCACTCTCCCAACTGAAATTTGGGTGATTTCTCCAACTAGGGTTGTGATTAGTACTTAAGAGTGCATTTTTATCATGGTTTTATATCATCATTTTGCACTTGAAGTATCAATAACTCCTTAACGAAAGCATGTCTTGTAATAATATATCTACTAATATAAGATACCTTTAATTTGTGGTAAATGTTTGTTTTAAATGCAGGCCTCTCACATAAATGAAAGGATTGATTGATGACTTTAGGAACTTAAATTGCAAGGGCAAAGCGATGACCAAAATTAGAAAAGAGATGTCGGTGCAATCCAAACCGGAATACTGTTCGGCAATTGGGTCATATCTGGAGCTATACATTTCAGATTTAGATCTACTTTATATGGATGGAAAGGTACGACATGGGCCTACAACTTTCATGTGGAGCCCAAGATCTAAAAAGGCCATTTTCAAGTCCAAATTTTAGCAACAACAAAGAAGCCCGAATCTGCCCTCCAGCCCGAGCACTGTTTAGTGTTTTGGCCATATCTGGAGTTTTGGAAGTCCAAATGAGCTGAGTGTTTCACACAAGATAGCTGAGACAATTGCCTACAACTTTCATGTTTTCGAGTGGCTCCAATTTTGACGTTGTGGGCAGACAAGAGAAGATAAGGATTGTCACCAAGTCAAGAGTTGGCCACCCACTTATCAATTAGTCATCAAATCAATAGTTCCCAATTTTGGCCTATAGAAGGAGGCATTCGCCATGCACTTAGGCATCTTGGTGTCCAGATCAAGATCATGCTCTTCCTTTCTCTCTTTGTATTTTTTGTAATGTTTATGCTTTGCTTTCATTAATATCTTGTTTCATTTCCTTTCACTTATTTAGTTAACTTTAATCTTATTCATGTTCTTATTTTGTTTATTTATTTTTCTTTCTTTCATTATGTCTAGCTAAGTTTATTATGTCAAGGTCAAAAGGCTACACTAATGGTGTAAGAATAAGTTTAATATAAAACTCCACATTGGTTTTAATGCTTGATACTAACGTGCTTTGTATTTGTTATCTTCTTCACTCTTAATACTTTGCTTGTTAAATGGTTATTCTAGATTTATATTGTATAACCTTTACTACAACAAATCCTTGGCACTTTCATAGCATAAATCGTATGGTATAACCGACACCTGTGCTATGAAAGTAACTTGATTTGTTGTTAACATAAGTTTTAATCATGAATACCTGACAACATTTACAAGTATTAGCATTATTCGAATAAGATAATTAATGTAATTATGTTAACAATTTATAATTTGATTAGAATCTACTTTGTATGTAGTTTCCATTTGAGTAATAGGAGTTTATACTATATTTGTTTCAAAACCCATTAGTGGATCCTCTAATCTTGGTAATTGTTCATATTATTATTTAATCCTTATATCAATATCACATCTCAAAGCTCTTTTTGCTGCTGCTGCTGCTGCATTGTTGTTATTTATAATTTGTATATACCATTGTTGTTGTTGTTGTTATTTATAATTTGTATAGTTAACCTCCCTGTGGTTCGATCCCGGTTTTGGAAATTATAATGTGCCTGGAACGGTGGTTGTGAAGTTTGTACATTGTTATTATCACTCTCCCAACTGAAATTTGGGTGATTTCTCCAACTAGGGTTGTGATTAGTACTTAAGAGTGCATTTTTATCATGGTTTTATATCATCATTTTGCACTTGAAGTATCAATAACTCCTTAACGAAAGCATGTCTTGTAATAATATATCTACTAATATAAGATACCTTTAATTTGTGGTAAATGTTTGTTTTAAATGCAGGCCTCTCACATAAATGAAAGGATTGATTGATGACTTTAGGAACTTAAATTGCAAGGGCAAAGCGATGACCAAAATTAGAAAAGAGATGTCGGTGCAATCCAAACCGGAATACTGTTCGGCAATTGGGTCATATCTGGAGCTATACATTTCAGATTTAGATCTACTTTATATGGATGGAAAGGTACGACATGGGCCTACAACTTTCATGTGGAGCCCAAGATCTAAAAAGGCCATTTTCAAGTCCAAATTTTAGCAACAACAAAGAAGCCCGAATCTGCCCTCCAGCCCGAGCACTGTTTAGTGTTTTGGCCATATCTGGAGTTTTGGAAGTCCAAATGAGCTGAGTGTTTCACACAAGATAGCTGAGACAATTGCCTACAACTTTCATGTTTTCGAGTGGCTCCAATTTTGACGTTGTGGGCAGACAAGAGAAGATAAGGATTGTCACCAAGTCAAGAGTTGGCCACCCACTTATCAATTAGTCATCAAATCAATAGTTCCCAATTTTGGCCTATAGAAGGAGGCATTCGCCATGCACTTAGGCATCTTGGTGTCCAGATCAAGATCATGCTCTTCCTTTCTCTCTTTGTAATTTTTGTAATGTTTATGCTTTGCTTTCATTAATATCTTGTTTCATTTCCTTTCACTTATTTAGTTAACTTTAATCTTATTCATGTTCTTATTTTGTTTATTTATTTTTCTTTCTTTCATTATGTCTAGCTAAGTTTATTATGTCAAGGTCAAAAGGCTACACTAATGGTGTAAGAATAAGTTTAATATAAAACTCCACATTGGTTTTAATGCTTGATACTAACGTGCTTTGTATTTGTTATCTTCTTCACTCTTAATACTTTGCTTGTTAAATGGTTATTCTAGATTTATATTGTATAACCTTTACTACAACAAATCCTTGGCACTTTCATAGCATAAATCGTATGGTATAACCGACACCTGTGCTATGAAAGTAACTTGATTTGTTGTTAACATAAGTTTTAATCATGAATACCTGACAACATTTACAAGTATTAGCATTATTCGAATAAGATAATTAATGTAATTATGTTAACAATTTATAATTTGATTAGAATCTACTTTGTATGTAGTTTCCATTTGAGTAATAGGAGTTTATACTATATTTGTTTCAAAACCCATTAGTGGATCCTCTAATCTTGGTAATTGTTCATATTATTATTTAATCCTTATATCAATATCACATCTCAAAGCTCTTTTTGCTGCTGCTGCTGCTGCATTGTTGTTATTTATAATTTGTATATACCATTGTTGTTGTTGTTGTTATTTATAATTTATATAGTTAACCTCCCTGTGGTTCGATCCCGGTTTTGGAAATTATAATGTGCCTGGAACGGTGGTTGTGAAGTTTGTACATTGTTATTATCACTCTCCCAACTGAAATTTGGGTGATTTCTCCAACTAGGGTTGTGATTAGTACTTAAGAGTGCATTTTTATCATGGTTTTATATCATCATTTTGCACTTGAAGTATCAATAACTCCTTAACGAAAGCATGTCTTGTAATAATATATCTACTAATATAAGATACCTTTAATTTGTGGTAAATGTTTGTTTTAAATGCAGGCCTCTCACATAAATGAAAGGATTGATTGATGACTTTAGGAACTTAAATTGCAAGGGCAAAGCGATGACCAAAATTAGAAAAGAGATGTCGGTGCAATCCAAACCGGAATACTGTTCGGCAATTGGGTCATATCTGGAGCTATACATTTCAGATTTAGATCTACTTTATATGGATGGAAAGGTACGACATGGGCCTACAACTTTCATGTGGAGCCCAAGATCTAAAAAGGCCATTTTCAAGTCCAAATTTTAGCAACAACAAAGAAGCCCGAATCTGCCCTCCAGCCCGAGCACTGTTTAGTGTTTTGGCCATATCTGGAGTTTTGGAAGTCCAAATGAGCTGAGTGTTTCACACAAGATAGCTGAGACAATTGCCTACAACTTTCATGTTTTCGAGTGGCTCCAATTTTGACGTTGTGGGCAGACAAGAGAAGATAAGGATTGTCACCAAGTCAAGAGTTGGCCACCCACTTATCAATTAGTCATCAAATCAATAGTTCCCAATTTTGGCCTATAGAAGGAGGCATTCGCCATGCACTTAGGCATCTTGGTGTCCAGATCAAGATCATGCTCTTCCTTTCTCTCTTTGTAATTTTTGTAATGTTTATGCTTTGCTTTCATTAATATCTTGTTTCATTTCCTTTCACTTATTTAGTTAACTTTAATCTTATTCATGTTCTTATTTTGTTTATTTATTTTTCTTTCTTTCATTATGTCTAGCTAAGTTTATTATGTCAAGGTCAAAAGGCTACACTAATGGTGTAAGAATAAGTTTAATATAAAACTCCACATTGGTTTTAATGCTTGATACTAACGTGCTTTGTATTTGTTATCTTCTTCACTCTTAATACTTTGCTTGTTAAATGGTTATTCTAGATTTATATTGTATAACCTTTACTACAACAAATCCTTGGCACTTTCATAGCATAAATCGTATGGTATAACCGACACCTGTGCTATGAAAGTAACTTGATTTGTTGTTAACATAAGTTTTAATCATGAATACCTGACAACATTTACAAGTATTAGCATTATTCGAATAAGATAATTAATGTAATTATGTTAACAATTTATAATTTGATTAGAATCTACTTTGTATGTAGTTTCCATTTGAGTAATAGGAGTTTATACTATATTTGTTTCAAAACCCATTAGTGGATCCTCTAATCTTGGTAATTGTTCATATTATTATTTAATCCTTATATCAATATCACATCTCAAAGCTCTTTTTGCTGCTGCTGCTGCTGCATTGTTGTTATTTATAATTTGTATATACCATTGTTGTTGTTGTTGTTATTTATAATTTGTATAGTTAACCTCCCTGTGGTTCGATCCCGGTTTTGGAAATTATAATGTGCCTGGAACGGTGGTTGTGAAGTTTGTACATTGTTATTATCACTCTCCCAACTGAAATTTGGGTGATTTCTCCAACTAGGGTTGTGATTAGTACTTAAGAGTGCATTTTTATCATGGTTTTATATCATCATTTTGCACTTGAAGTATCAATAACTCCTTAACCAAAGCATGTCTTGTAATAATATATCTACTAATATAAGATACCTTTAATTTGTGGTAAATGTTTGTTTTAAATGCAGGCCTCTCACATAAATGAAAGGATTGATTGATGACTTTAGAAACTTAAATTGCAAGGGCAAAGCGATGACCAAAATTAGAAAAGAGATGTCGGTGCAATCCAAACCGGAATACTGTTCGGCAATTGGGTCATATCTGGAGCTATACATTTCAGATTTAGATCTACTTTATATGGATGGAAAGGTACGACATGGGCCTACAACTTTCATGTGGAGCCCAAGATCTAAAAAGGCCATTTTCAAGTCCAAATTTTAGCAACAACAAAGAAGCCCGAATCTGCCCTCCAGCCCGAGCACTGTTTAGTGTTTTGGCCATATCTGGAGTTTTGGAAGTCCAAATGAGCTGAGTGTTTCACACAAGATAGCTGAGACAATTGCCTACAACTTTCATGTTTTCGAGTGGCTCCAATTTTGACGTTGTGGGCAGACAAGAGAAGATAAGGATTGTCACCAAGTCAAGAGTTGGCCACCCACTTATCAATTAGTCATCAAATCAATAGTTCCCAATTTTGGCCTATAGAAGGAGGCATTCGCCATGCACTTAGGCATCTTGGTGTCCAGATCAAGATCATGCTCTTCCTTTCTCTCTTTGTAATTTTTGTAATGTTTATGCTTTGCTTTCATTAATATCTTGTTTCATTTCCTTTCACTTATTTAGTTAACTTTAATCTTATTCATGTTCTTATTTTGTTTATTTATTTTTCTTTCTTTCATTATGTCTAGCTAAGTTTATTATGTCAAGGTCAAAAGGCTACACTAATGGTGTAAGAATAAGTTTAATATAAAACTCCACATTGGTTTTAATGCTTGATACTAACGTGCTTTGTATTTGTTATCTTCTTCACTCTTAATACTTTGCTTGTTAAATGGTTATTCTAGATTTATATTGTATAACCTTTACTACAACAAATCCTTGGCACTTTCATAGCATAAATCGTATGGTATAACCGACACCTGTGCTATGAAAGTAACTTGATTTGTTGTTAACATAAGTTTTAATCATGAATACCTGACAACATTTACAAGTATTAGCATTATTCGAATAAGATAATTAATGTAATTATGTTAACAATTTATAATTTGATTAGAATCTACTTTGTATGTAGTTTCCATTTGAGTAATAGGAGTTTATACTATATTTGTTTCAAAACTCATTAGTGGATCCTCTAATCTTGGTAATTGTTCATATTATTATTTAATCCTTATATCAATATCACATCTCAAAGCTCTTTTTGCTGCTGCTGCTGCTGCATTGTTGTTATTTATAATTTGTATATACCATTGTTGTTGTTGTTATTTATAATTTGTATAGTTAACCTCCCTGTGTTTCGATCCCGGTTTTGGAAATTATAATGTGCCTGGAACGGTGGTTGTGAAGTTTGTACATTGTTATTATCACTCTCCCAACTGAAATTTGGGTGATTTCTCCAACTAGGGTTGTGATTAGTACTTAAGAGTGCATTTTTATCATGGTTTTATATCATCATTTTGCACTTGAAGTATCAATAACTCCTTAACCAAAGCATGTCTTGTAATAATATATCTACTAATATAAGATACCTTTAATTTGTGGTAAATGTTTATTTTAAATGCAGGCCTCTCACATAAATGAAAGGATTGATTGATGACTTTAGGAACTTAAATTGCAAGGGCAAAGCGATGACCAAAATTAGAAAAGAGATGTCGGTGCAATCCAAACCGGAATACTGTTCGGCAATTTGGTCATATCTGGAGCTATACATTTCAGATTTAGATCTACTTTATATGGATGGAAAGGTACGACATGGGCCTACAACTTTCATGTGGAGCCCAAGATCTAAAAAGGCCATTTTCAAGTCCAAATTTTAGCAACAACAAAGAAGCCCGAATCTGCCCTCCAGCCCGAGCACTGTTTAGTATTTTGGCCATATCTGGAGTTTTGGAAGTCCAAATGAGCTGAGTGTTTCACACAAGATAGCTGAGACAATTGCCTACAACTTTCATGTTTTCGAGTGGCTCCAATTTTGACGTTGTGGGCAGACAAGAGAAGATAAGGATTGTCACCAAGTCAAGAGTTGGCCACCCACTTATCAATTAGTCATCAAATCAATAGTTCCCAATTTTGGCCTATAAAAGGAGGCATTCGCCATGCACTTAGGCATCTTGGTGTCCAGATCAAGATCATGCTCTTCCTTTCTCTCTTTGTATTTTTTGTAATGTTTATGCTTTGCTTTCATTAATATCTTGTTTCATTTCCTTTCACTTATTTAGTTAACTTTAATCTTATTCATGTTCTTATTTTGTTTATTTATTTTTCTTTCTTTCATTATGTCTAGCTAAGTTTATTATGTCAAGGTCAAAAGGCTACACTAATGGTGTAAGAATAAGTTTAATATAAAACTCCACATTGGTTTTAATGCTTGATACTAACGTGCTTTGTATTTGTTATCTTCTTCACTCTTAATACTTTGCTTGTTAAATGGTTATTCTAGATTTATATTGTATAACCTTTACTACAACAAATCCTTGGCACTTTCATAGCATAAATCGTATGGTATAACCGACACCTGTGCTATGAAAGTAACTTGATTTGTTGTTAACATAAGTTTTAATCATGAATACCTGACAACATTTACAAGTATTAGCATTATTCGAATAAGATAATTAATGTAATTATGTTAACAATTTATAATTTGATTAGAATCTACTTTGTATGTAGTTTCCATTTGAGTAATAGGAGTTTATACTATATTTGTTTCAAAACCCATTAGTGGATCCTCTAATCTTGATAATTGTTCATATTATTATTTAATCCTTATATCAATATCACATCTCAAAGCTCTTTTTACTGCTGCTGCTGCATTGTTGTTATTTATAATTTGTATATACCATTGTTGTTGTTGTTGTTATTTATAATTTGTATAGTTAACCTCCCTGTGGTTCGATCCCGGTTTTGGAAATTATAATGTGCCTGGAACGGTGGTTGTAAAGTTTGTACATTGTTATTATCACTCTCCCAACTGAAATTTGGGTGATTTCTCCAACTAGGGTTGTGATTAGTACTTAAGAGTGCATTTTTATCATGGTTTTATATCATCATTTTGCACTTGAAGTGTCAATAACTCCTTAACCAAAGCATGTCTTGTAATAATATATCTACTAATATAAGATACCTTTAATTTGTGGTAAATGTTTGTTTTAAATGCAGGCCTCTCACATAAATGAAAGGATTGATTGATGACTTTAGGAACTTAAATTGCAAGGGCAAAGCGATGACCAAAATTAGAAAAGAGATGTCGGTGCAATCTAAACCGGAATACTGTTCGGCAATTGGGTCATATCTGGAGCTATACATTTCAGATTTAGATCTACTTTATATGGATGGAAAGGTACGACATGGGCCTACAACTTTCATGTGGAGCCCAAGATCTAAAAAGGCCATTTTCAAGTCCAAATTTTAGCAACAACAAAGAAGCCCGAATCTGCCCTCCAGCCCGAGCACTGTTTAGTATTTTGGCCATATCTGGAGTTTTGGAAGTCCAAATGAGCTGAGTGTTTCACACAAGATAGCTAAGACAATTGCCTACAACTTTCATGTTTTCGAGTGGCTCCAATTTTGACGTTGTGGGCAGACAAGAGAAGATAAGGATTGTCACCAAGTCAAGAGTTGGCCACCCACTTATCAATTAGTCATCAAATCAATAGTTCCCAATTTTGGCCTATAAAAGGAGGCATTCGCCATGCACTTAGGCATCTTGGTGTCCAGATCAAGATCATGCTCTTCCTTTCTCTCTTTGTATTTTTTGTAATGTTTATGCTTTGCTTTCATTAATATCTTGTTTCATTTCCTTTCACTTATTTAGTTAACTTTAATCTTATTCATGTTCTTATTTTGTTTATTTATTTTTCTTTCTTTCATTATGTCTAGCTAAGTTTATTATGTCAAGGTCAAAAGGCTACACTAATGGTGTAAGAATAAGTTTAATATAAAACTCCACATTGGTTTTAATGCTTGATACTAACGTGCTTTGTATTTGTTATCTTCTTCACTCTTAATACTTTGCTTGTTAAATGGTTATTCTAGATTTATATTGTATAACCTTTACTACAACAAATCCTTGGCACTTTCATAGCATAAATCGTATGGTATAACCGACACCTGTGCTATGAAAGTAACTTGATTTGTTGTTAACATAAGTTTTAATCATGAATACCTGACAACATTTACAAGTATTAGCATTATTCGAATAAGATAATTAATGTAATTATGTTAACAATTTATAATTTGATTAGAATCTACTTTGTATGTAGTTTCCATTTGAGTAATAGGAGTTTATACTATATTTGTTTCAAAACCCATTAGTGGATCCTCTAATCTTGATAATTGTTCATATTATTATTTAATCCTTATATCAATATCACATCTCAAAGCTCTTTTTACTGCTGCTGCTGCATTGTTGTTATTTATAATTTGTATATACCATTGTTGTTGTTGTTGTTATTTATAATTTGTATAGTTAACCTCCCTGTGGTTCGATCCCGGTTTTGGAAATTATAATGTGCCTGGAACGGTGGTTGTAAAGTTTGTACATTGTTATTATCACTCTCCCAACTGAAATTTGGGTGATTTCTCCAACTAGGGTTGTGATTAGTACTTAAGAGTGCATTTTTATCATGGTTTTATATCATCATTTTGCACTTGAAGTGTCAATAACTCCTTAACCAAAGCATGTCTTGTAATAATATATCTACTAATATAAGATACCTTTAATTTGTGGTAAATGTTTATTTTAAATGCAGGCCTCTCACATAAATGAAAGGATTGATTGATGACTTTAGGAACTTAAATTGCAAGGGCAAAGCGATGACCAAAATTAGAAAAGAGATGTCGGTGCAATCCAAACCGGAATACTGTTCGGCAATTTGGTCATATCTGGAGCTATACATTTCAGATTTAGATCTACTTTATATGGATGGAAAGGTACGACATGGGCCTACAACTTTCATGTGGAGCCCAAGATCTAAAAAGGCCATTTTCAAGTCCAAATTTTAGCAACAACAAAGAAGCCTGAATCTGCCCTCCAGCCCGAGCACTGTTTAGTATTTTGGCCATATCTGGAGTTTTGGAAGTCCAAATGAGCTGAGTGTTTCACACAAGATAGCTGAGACAATTGCCTACAACTTTCATGTTTTCGAGTGGCTCCAATTTTGACGTTGTGGGCAGACAAGAGAAGATAAGGATTGTCACCAAGTCAAGAGTTGGCCACCCACTTATCAATTAGTCATCAAATCAATAGTTCCCAATTTTGGCCTATAAAAGGAGGCATTCGCCATGCACTTAGGCATCTTGGTGTCCAGATCAAGATCATGCTCTTCCTTTCTCTCTTTGTATTTTTTGTAATGTTTATGCTTTGCTTTCATTAATATCTTGTTTCATTTCCTTTCACTTATTTAGTTAACTTTAATCTTATTCATGTTCTTATTTTGTTTATTTATTTTTCTTTCTTTCATTATGTCTAGCTAAGTTTATTATGTCAAGGTCAAAAGGCTACACTAATGGTGTAAGAATAAGTTTAATATAAAACTCCACATTGGTTTTAATGCTTGATACTAACGTGCTTTGTATTTGTTATCTTCTTCACTCTTAATACTTTGCTTGTTAAATGGTTATTCTAGATTTATATTGTATAACCTTTACTACAACAAATCCTTGGCACTTTCATAGCATAAATCGTATGGTATAACCGACACCTGTGCTATGAAAGTAACTTGATTTGTTGTTAACATAAGTTTTAATCATGAATACCTGACAACATTTACAAGTATTAGCATTATTCGAATAAGATAATTAATGTAATTATGTTAACAATTTATAATTTGATTAGAATCTACTTTGTATGTAGTTTCCATTTGAGTAATAGGAGTTTATACTATATTTGTTTCAAAACCCATTAGTGGATCCTCTAATCTTGATAATTGTTCATATTATTATTTAATCCTTATATCAATATCACATCTCAAAGCTCTTTTTACTGCTGCTGCTGCATTGTTGTTATTTATAATTTGTATATACCATTGTTGTTGTTGTTGTTATTTATAATTTGTATAGTTAACCTCCCTGTGGTTCGATCCCGGTTTTGGAAATTATAATGTGCCTGGAACGGTGGTTGTGAAGTTTGTACATTGTTATTATCACTCTCCCAACTGAAATTTGGGTGATTTCTCCAACTAGGGTTGTGATTAGTACTTAAGAGTGCATTTTTATCATGGTTTTATATCATCATTTTGCACTTGAAGTGTCAATAACTCCTTAACCAAAGCATGTCTTGTAATAATATATCTACTAATATAAGATACCTTTAATTTGTGGTAAATGTTTATTTTAAATGCAGGCCTCTCACATAAATGAAAGGATTGATTGATGACTTTAGGAACTTAAATTGCAAGGGCAAAGCGATGACCAAAATTAGAAAAGAGATGTCGGTGCAATCCAAACCGGAATACTGTTCGGCAATTTGGTCATATCTGGAGCTATACATTTCAGATTTAGATCTACTTTATATGGATGGAAAGGTACGACATGGGCCTACAACTTTCATGTGGAGCCCAAGATCTAAAAAGGCCATTTTCAAGTCCAAATTTTAGCAACAACAAAGAAGCCCGAATCTGCCCTCCAGCCCGAGCACTGTTTAGTATTTTGGCCATATCTGGAGTTTTGGAAGTCCAAATGAGCTGAGTGTTTCACACAAGATAGCTGAGACAATTGCCTACAACTTTCATGTTTTCGAGTGGCTCCAATTTTGACGTTGTGGGCAGACAAGAGAAGATAAGGATTGTCACCAAGTCAAGAGTTGGCCACCCACTTATCAATTAGTCATCAAATCAATAGTTCCCAATTTTGGCCTATAAAAGGAGGCATTCGCCATGCACTTAGGCATCTTGGTGTCCAGATCAAGATCATGCTCTTCCTTTCTCTCTTTGTATTTTTTGTAATGTTTATGCTTTGCTTTCATTAATATCTTGTTTCATTTCCTTTCCCTTATTTAGTTAACTTTAATCTTATTCATGTTCTTATTTTGTTTATTTATTTTTCTTTCTTTCATTATGTCTAGCTAAGTTTATTATGTCAAGGTCAAAAGGCTACACTAATGGTGTAAGAATAAGTTTAATATAAACTCCACATTGGTTTTAATGCTTGATACTAACGTGCTTTGTATTTGTTATCTTCTTCACTCTTAATACTGTGCTTGTTAAATGGTTATTCTAGATTTATATTGTATAACCTTTTACTACAACAAATCCTTGGCACTTTCATAGCATAAATCGTATGGTATAACCGACACCTGTGCTATGAAAGTAACTTGATTTGTTGTTAACATAAGTTTTAATCATGAATACCTGACAACATTTACAAGTATTAGCATTATTCGAATAAGATAATTAATGTAATTATGTTAACAATTTATAATTTGATTAGAATCTACTTTGTATGTAGTTTCCATTTGAATAATAGGAGTTTATACTATATTTGTTTCAAAACCCATTAGTGGATCCTCTAATCTTGATAATTGTTCATATTATTATTTAATCCTTATATCAATATCACATCTCAAAGCTCTTTTTACTACTACTGCTGCTGCTGCTGCTGCATTGTTGTTATTTATAATTTTTATATACCATTGTTGTTGTTGTTGTTGTTATTTATAATTTGTATATTTAACCTCCCTGTGGTTCGATCCCGGTTTTGGAAATTATAATGTGCCTGGAACGGTGGTTGTGAAGTTTGTACATTGTTATTATCACTCTCCCAACTGAAATTTGGGTGATTTCTCCAACTAGGGTTGTGATTAGTACTTAAGAGTGCATTTTTGTCATGGTGTTATATCATCATTTTGCACTTGAAGTATCAATAACTCCTTAACCAAAGCATGTCTTGTAATAATATATCTACTAATATAAGATACCTTTAATTTGTGGTAAATGTTTGTTTTAAATGCAGGCCTCTCACATAAATGAAAGGATTGATTGATGACTTTAGGAACTTAAATTGCAAGGGCAAAGCGATGACCAAAATTAGAAAAGAGATGTCGGTGCAATCCAAACCGGAATACTGTTCGGCAATTGGGTCATATCTGGAGCTATACATTTCAGATTTAGATCTACTTTATATGGATGGAAAGGTACGACATGGGCCTACAACTTTCATGTGGAGCCCAAGATCTAAAAAGGCCATTTTCAAGTCCAAATTTTAGCAACAACAAAGAAGCCCGAATCTGCCCTCCAGCCCGAGCACTGTTTAGTATTTTGGCCATATCTGGAGTTTTGGAAGTCCAAATGAGCTGAGTGTTTCACACAAGATAGCTGAGACAATTGCCTACAACTTTCATGTTTTCGAGTGGCTCCAATTTTGACGTTGTGGGCAGACAAGAGAAGATAAGGATTGTCACCAAGTCAAGAGTTGGCCACCCACTTATCAATTAGTCATCAAATCAATAGTTCCCAATTTTGGCCTATAGAAGGAGGCATTCGCCATGCACTTAGGCATCTTCGTGTCCAGATCAAGATCATGCTCTTCCTTTCTCTCTTTGTATTTTTTGTAATGTTTATGCTTTGCTTTCATTAATATCTTGTTTCATTTCCTTTCACTTATTTAGTTAACTTTAATCTTATTCATGTTCTTATTTTGTTTATTTATTTTTCTTTCTTTCATTATGTCTAGCTAAGTTTATTATGTCAAGGTCAAAAGGCTACACTAATGGTGTAAGAATAAGTTTAATATAAAACTCCACATTGGTTTTAATGCTTGATACTAACGTGCTTTGTATTTGTTATCTTCTTCACTCTTAATACTTTGCTTGTTAAATGGTTATTCTAGATTTATATTGTATAACCTTTACTACAACAAATCCTTGGCACTTTCATAGCATAAATCGTATGGTATAACCGACACCTGTGCTATGAAAGTAACTTGATTTGTTGTTAACATAAGTTTTAATCATGAATACCTGACAACATTTACAAGTATTAGCATTATTCGAATAAGATAATTAATGTAATTATGTTAACAATTTATAATTTGATTAGAATCTACTTTGTATGTAGTTTCCATTTGAGTAATAGGAGTTTATACTATATTTGTTTCAAAACCCATTAGTGGATCCTCTAATCTTGGTAATTGTTCATATTATTATTTAATCCTTATATCAATATCACATCTCAAAGCTCTTTTTGCTGCTGCTGCTGCTGCATTGTTGTTATTTATAATTTGTATATACCATTGTTGTTGTTGTTATTTATAATTTGTATAGTTAACCTCCCTATGTTTCGATCCCGGTTTTGGAAATTATAATGTGCCTGGAACGGTGGTTGTGAAGTTTGTACATTGTTATTATCACTCTCCCAACTGAAATTTGGGTGATTTCTCCAACTAGGGTTGTGATTAGTACTTAAGAGTGCATTTTTATCATGGTTTTATATCATCATTTTGCACTTGAAGTATCAATAACTCCTTAACCAAAGCATGTCTTGTAATAATATATCTACTAATATAAGATACCTTTAATTTGTGGTAAATGTTTGTTTTAAATGCAGGCCTCTCACATAAATGAAAGGATTGATTGATGACTTTAGGAACTTAAATTGCAAGGGCAAAGCGATGACCAAAATTAGAAAAGAGATGTCGGTGCAATCCAAACCGGAATACTGTTCGGCAATTGGGTCATATCTGGAGCTATACATTTCAGATTTAGATCTACTTTATATGGATGGAAAGGTACGACATGGGCCTACAACTTTCATGTGGAGCCCAAGATCTAAAAAGGCCATTTTCAAGTCCAAATTTTAGCAACAACAAAGAAGCCCGAATCTGCCCTCCAGCCCGAGCACTGTTTAGTATTTTGGCCATATCTGGAGTTTTGGAAGTCCAAATGAGCTGAGTGTTTCACACAAGATAGCTGAGACAATTGCCTACAACTTTCATGTTTTCGAGTGGCTCCAATTTTGACGTTGTGGGCAGACAAGAGAAGATAAGGATTGTCACCAAGTCAAGAGTTGGCCACCCACTTATCAATTAGTCATCAAATCAATAGTTCCCAATTTTGGCCTATAAAAGGAGGCATTCGCCATGCACTTAGGCATCTTGGTGTCCAGATCAAGATCATGCTCTTCCTTTCTCTCTTTGTATTTTTTGTAATGTTTATGCTTTGCTTTCATTAATATCTTGTTTCATTTCCTTTCACTTATTTAGTTAACTTTAATCTTATTCATGTTCTTATTTTGTTTATTTATTTTTCTTTCTTTCATTATGTCTAGCTAAGTTTATTATGTCAAGGTCAAAAGGCTACACTAATGGTGTAAGAATAAGTTTAATATAAAACTCCACATTGGTTTTAATGCTTGATACTAACGTGCTTTGTATTTGTTATCTTCTTCACTCTTAATACTTTGCTTGTTAAATGGTTATTCTAGATTTATATTGTATAACCTTTACTACAACAAATCCTTGGCACTTTCATAGCATAAATCGTATGGTATAACCGACACCTGTGCTATGAAAGTAACTTGATTTGTTGTTAACATAAGTTTTAATCATGAATACCTGACAACATTTACAAGTATTAGCATTATTCGAATAAGATAATTAATGTAATTATGTTAACAATTTATAATTTGATTAGAATCTACTTTGTATGTAGTTTCCATTTGAGTAATAGGAGTTTATACTATATTTGTTTCAAAACCCATTAGTGGATCCTCTAATCTTGGTAATTGTTCATATTATTATTTAATCCTTATATTAATATCACATCTCAAAGCTCTTTTTGCTGCTGCTGCTGCTGCATTGTTGTTATTTATAATTTGTATATACCATTGTTGTTGTTGTTATTTATAATTTGTATAGTTAACCTCCCTGTGTTTCGATCTCGGTTTTGGAAATTATAATGTGCCTGGAACGGTGGTTGTGAAGTTTGTACATTGTTATTATCACTCTCCCAACTGAAATTTGGGTGATTTCTCCAACTAGGGTTGTGATTAGTACTTAAGAGTGCATTTTTATCATGGTTTTATATCATCATTTTGCACTTGAAGTATCAATAACTCCTTAACCAAAGCATGTCTTGTAATAATATATCTACTAATATAAGATACCTTTAATTTGTGGTAAATGTTTGTTTTAAATGCAGGCCTCTCACATAAATGAAAGGATTGATTGATGACTTTAGGAACTTAAATTGCAAGGGCAAAGCGATGACCAAAATTAGAAAAGAGATGTCGGTGCAATCCAAACCGGAATACTGTTCGGCAATTGGGTCATATCTGGAGCTATACATTTCAGATTTAGATCTACTTTATATGGATGGAAAGGTACGACATGGGCCTACAACTTTCATGTGGAGCCCAAGATCTAAAAAGGCCATTTTCAAGTCCAAATTTTAGCAACAACAAAGAAGCCCGAATCTGCCCTCCAGCCCGAGCACTGTTTAGTATTTTGGCCATATCTGGAGTTTTGGAAGTCCAAATGAGCTGAGTGTTTCACACAAGATAGCTGAGACAATTGCCTACAACTTTCATGTTTTCGAGTGGCTCCAATTTTGACGTTGTGGGCAGACAAGAGAAGATAAGGATTGTCACCAAGTCAAGAGTTGGCCACCCACTTATCAATTAGTCATCAAATCAATAGTTCCCAATTTTGGCCTATAAAAGGAGGCATTCGCCATGCACTTAGGCATCTTGGTGTCCAGATCAAGATCATGCTCTTCCTTTCTCTCTTTGTATTTTTTGTAATGTTTATGCTTTGCTTTCATTAATATCTTGTTTCATTTCCTTTCACTTATTTAGTTAACTTTAATCTTATTCATGTTCTTATTTTGTTTATTTATTTTTCTTTCTTTCATTATGTCTAGCTAAGTTTATTATGTCAAGGTCAAAAGGCTACACTAATGGTGTAAGAATAAGTTTAATATAAAACTCCACATTGGTTTTAATGCTTGATACTAACGTGCTTTGTATTTGTTATCTTCTTCACTCTTAATACTTTGCTTGTTAAATGGTTATTCTAGATTTATATTGTATAACCTTTACTACAACAAATCCTTGGCACTTTCATAGCATAAATCGTATGGTATAACCGACACCTGTGCTATGAAAGTAACTTGATTTGTTGTTAACATAAGTTTTAATCATGAATACCTGACAACATTTACAAGTATTAGCATTATTCGAATAAGATAATTAATGTAATTATGTTAACAATTTATAATTTGATTAGAATCTACTTTGTATGTAGTTTCCATTTGAGTAATAGGAGTTTATACTATATTTGTTTCAAAACCCATTAGTGGATCCTCTAATCTTGGTAATTGTTCATATTATTATTTAATCCTTATATCAATATCACATCTCAAAGCTCTTTTTGCTGCTGCTGCTGCTGCATTGTTGTTATTTATAATTTGTATATACCATTGTTGTTGTTGTTATTTATAATTTGTATAGTTAACCTCCCTGTGTTTCGATCCCGGTTTTGGAAATTATAATGTGCCTGGAACGGTGGTTGTGAAGTTTGTACATTGTTATTATCACTCTCCCAACTGAAATTTGGGTGATTTCTCCAACTAGGGTTGTGATTAGTACTTAAGAGTGCATTTTTATCATGGTTTTATATCATCATTTTGCACTTGAAGTATCAATAACTCCTTAACCAAAGCATGTCTTGTAATAATATATCTACTAATATAAGATACCTTTAATTTGTGGTAAATGTTTGTTTTAAATGCAGGCCTCTCACATAAATGAAAGGATTGATTGATGACTTTAGGAACTTAAATTGCAAGGGCAAAGCGATGACCAAAATTAGAAAAGAGATGTCGGTGCAATCCAAACCGGAATACTGTTCGGCAATTGGGTCATATCTGGAGCTATACATTTCAGATTTAGATCTACTTTATATGGATGGAAAGGTACGACATGGGCCTACAACTTTCATGTGGAGCCCAAGATCTAAAAAGGCCATTTTCAAGTCCAAATTTTAGCAACAACAAAGAAGCCCGAATCTGCCCTCCAGCCCGAGCACTGTTTAGTATTTTGGCCATATCTGGAGTTTTGGAAGTCCAAATGAGCTGAGTGTTTCACACAAGATAGCTGAGACAATTGCCTACAACTTTCATGTTTTCGAGTGGCTCCAATTTTGACGTTGTGGGCAGACAAGAGAAGATAAGGATTGTCACCAAGTCAAGAGTTGGCCACCCACTTATCAATTAGTCATCAAATCAATAGTTCCCAATTTTGGCCTATAAAAGGAGGCATTCGCCATGCACTTAGGCATCTTGGTGTCCAGATCAAGATCATGCTCTTCCTTTCTCTCTTTGTATTTTTTGTAATGTTTATGCTTTGCTTTCATTAATATCTTGTTTCATTTCCTTTCACTTATTTAGTTAACTTTAATCTTATTCATGTTCTTATTTTGTTTATTTATTTTTCTTTCTTTCATTATGTCTAGCTAAGTTTATTATGTCAAGGTCAAAAGGCTACACTAATGGTGTAAGAATAAGTTTAATATAAAACTCCACATTGGTTTTAATGCTTGATACTAACGTGCTTTGTATTTGTTATCTTCTTCACTCTTAATACTTTGCTTGTTAAATGGTTATTCTAGATTTATATTGTATAACCTTTACTACAACAAATCCTTGGCACTTTCATAGCATAAATCGTATGGTATAACCGACACCTGTGCTATGAAAGTAACTTGATTTGTTGTTAACATAAGTTTTAATCATGAATACCTGACAACATTTACAAGTATTAGCATTATTCGAATAAGATAATTAATGTAATTATGTTAACAATTTATAATTTGATTAGAATCTACTTTGTATGTAGTTTCCATTTGAGTAATAGGAGTTTATACTATATTTGTTTCAAAACCCATTAGTGGATCCTCTAATCTTGGTAATTGTTCATATTATTATTTAATCCTTATATCAATATCACATCTCAAAGCTCTTTTTGCTGCTGCTGCTGCTGCATTGTTGTTATTTATAATTTGTATATACCATTGTTGTTGTTGTTATTTATAATTTGTATAGTTAACCTCCCTGTGTTTCGATCCCGGTTTTGGAAATTATAATGTGCCTGGAACGGTGGTTGTGAAGTTTGTACATTGTTATTATCACTCTCCCAACTGAAATTTGGGTGATTTCTCCAACTAGGGTTGTGATTAGTACTTAAGAGTGCATTTTTATCATGGTTTTATATCATCATTTTGCACTTGAAGTATCAATAACTCCTTAACCAAAGCATGTCTTGTAATAATATATCTACTAATATAAGATACCTTTAATTTGTGGTAAATGTTTGTTTTAAATGCAGGCCTCTCACATAAATGAAAGGATTGATTGATGACTTTAGGAACTTAAATTGCAAGGGCAAAGCGATGACCAAAATTAGAAAAGAGATGTCGGTGCAATCCAAACCGGAATACTGTTCGGCAATTGGGTCATATCTGGAGCTATACATTTCAGATTTAGATCTACTTTATATGGATGGAAAGGTACGACATGGGCCTACAACTTTCATGTGGAGCCCAAGATCTAAAAAGGCCATTTTCAAGTCCAAATTTTAGCAACAACAAAGAAGCCCGAATCTGCCCTCCAGCCCGAGCACTGTTTAGTATTTTGGCCATATCTGGAGTTTTGGAAGTCCAAATGAGCTGAGTGTTTCACACAAGATAGCTGAGACAATTGCCTACAACTTTCATGTTTTCGAGTGGCTCCAATTTTGACGTTGTGGGCAGACAAGAGAAGATAAGGATTGTCACCAAGTCAAGAGTTGGCCACCCACTTATCAATTAGTCATCAAATCAATAGTTCCCAATTTTGGCCTATAAAAGGAGGCATTCGCCATGCACTTAGGCATCTTGGTGTCCAGATCAAGATCATGCTCTTCCTTTCTCTCTTTGTATTTTTTGTAATGTTTATGCTTTGCTTTCATTCATATCTTGTTTCATTTCCTTTCACTTATTTAGTTAACTTTAATCTTATTCATGTTCTTATTTTGTTTATTTATTTTTCTTTCTTTCATTATGTCTAGCTAAGTTTATTATGTCAAGGTCAAAAGGCTACACTAATGGTGTAAGAATAAGTTTAATATAAAACTCCACATTGGTTTTAATGCTTGATACTAACGTGCTTTGTATTTGTTATCTTCTTCACTCTTAATACTTTGCTTGTTAAATGGTTATTCTAGATTTATATTGTATAACCTTTACTACAACAAATCCTTGGCACTTTCATAGCATAAATCGTATGGTATAACCGACACCTGTGCTATGAAAGTAACTTGATTTGTTGTTAACATAAGTTTTAATCATGAATACCTGACAACATTTACAAGTATTAGCATTATTCGAATAAGATAATTAATGTAATTATGTTAACAATTTATAATTTGATTAGAATCTACTTTGTATGTAGTTTCCATTTGAGTAATAGGAGTTTATACTATATTTGTTTCAAAACCCATTAGTGGATCCTCTAATCTTGGTAATTGTTCATATTATTATTTAATCCTTATATCAATATCACATCTCAAAGCTCTTTTTGCTGCTGCTGCTGCTGCATTGTTGTTATTTATAATTTGTATATACCATTGTTGTTGTTGTTATTTATAATTTGTATAGTTAACCTCCCTGTGTTTCGATCCCGGTTTTGGAAATTATAATGTGCCTGGAACGGTGGTTGTGAAGTTTGTACATTGTTATTATCACTCTCCCAACTGAAATTTGGGTGATTTCTCCAACTAGGGTTGTGATTAGTACTTAAGAGTGCATTTTTATCATGGTTTTATATCATCATTTTGCACTTGAAGTATCAATAACTCCTTAACCAAAGCATGTCTTGTAATAATATATCTACTAATATAAGATACCTTTAATTTGTGGTAAATGTTTGTTTTAAATGCAGGCCTCTCACATAAATGAAAGGATTGATTGATGACTTTAGGAACTTAAATTGCAAGGGCAAAGCGATGACCAAAATTAGAAAAGAGATGTCGGTGCAATCCAAACCGGAATACTGTTCGGCAATTGGGTCATATCTGGAGCTATACATTTCAGATTTAGATCTACTTTATATGGATGGAAAGGTACGACATGGGCCTACAACTTTCATGTGGAGCCCAAGATCTAAAAAGGCCATTTTCAAGTCCAAATTTTAGCAACAACAAAGAAGCCCGAATCTGCCCTCCAGCCCGAGCACTGTTTAGTATTTTGGCCATATCTGGAGTTTTGGAAGTCCAAATGAGCTGAGTGTTTCACACAAGATAGCTGAGACAATTGCCTACAACTTTCATGTTTTCGAGTGGCTCCAATTTTGACGTTGTGGGCAGACAAGAGAAGATAAGGATTGTCACCAAGTCAAGAGTTGGCCACCCACTTATCAATTAGTCATCAAATCAATAGTTCCCAATTTTGGCCTATAAAAGGAGGCATTCGCCATGCACTTAGGCATCTTGGTGTCCAGATCAAGATCATGCTCTTCCTTTCTCTCTTTGTATTTTTTGTAATGTTTATGCTTTGCTTTCATTCATATCTTGTTTCATTTCCTTTCACTTATTTAGTTAACTTTAATCTTATTCATGTTCTTATTTTGTTTATTTATTTTTCTTTCTTTCATTATGTCTAGCTAAGTTTATTATGTCAAGGTCAAAAGGCTACACTAATGGTGTAAGAATAAGTTTAATATAAAACTCCACATTGGTTTTAATGCTTGATACTAACGTGCTTTGTATTTGTTATCTTCTTCACTCTTAATACTTTGCTTGTTAAATGGTTATTCTAGATTTATATTGTATAACCTTTACTACAACAAATCCTTGGCACTTTCATAGCATAAATCGTATGGTATAACCGACACCTGTGCTATGAAAGTAACTTGATTTGTTGTTAACATAAGTTTTAATCATGAATACCTGACAACATTTACAAGTATTAGCATTATTCGAATAAGATAATTAATGTAATTATGTTAACAATTTATAATTTGATTAGAATCTACTTTGTATGTAGTTTCCATTTGAGTAATAGGAGTTTATACTATATTTGTTTCAAAACCCATTAGTGGATCCTCTAATCTTGGTAATTGTTCATATTATTATTTAATCCTTATATCAATATCACATCTCAAAGCTCTTTTTGCTGCTGCTGCTGCTGCATTGTTGTTATTTATAATTTGTATATACCATTGTTGTTGTTGTTATTTATAATTTGTATAGTTAACCTCCCTGTGTTTCGATCCCGGTTTTGGAAATTATAATGTGCCTGGAACGGTGGTTGTGAAGTTTGTACATTGTTATTATCACTCTCCCAACTGAAATTTGGGTGATTTCTCCAACTAGGGTTGTGATTAGTACTTAAGAGTGCATTTTTATCATGGTTTTATATCATCATTTTGCACTTGAAGTATCAATAACTCCTTAACCAAAGCATGTCTTGTAATAATATATCTACTAATATAAGATACCTTTAATTTGTGGTAAATGTTTGTTTTAAATGCAGGCCTCTCACATAAATGAAAGGATTGATTGATGACTTTAGGAACTTAAATTGCAAGGGCAAAGCGATGACCAAAATTAGAAAAGAGATGTCGGTGCAATCCAAACCGGAATACTGTTCGGCAATTGGGTCATATCTGGAGCTATACATTTCAGATTTAGATCTACTTTATATGGATGGAAAGGTACGACATGGGCCTACAACTTTCATGTGGAGCCCAAGATCTAAAAAGGCCATTTTCAAGTCCAAATTTTAGCAACAACAAAGAAGCCCGAATCTGCCCTCCAGCCCGAGCACTGTTTAGTATTTTGGCCATATCTGGAGTTTTGGAAGTCCAAATGAGCTGAGTGTTTCACACAAGATAGCTGAGACAATTGCCTACAACTTTCATGTTTTCGAGTGGCTCCAATTTTGACGTTGTGGGCAGACAAGAGAAGATAAGGATTGTCACCAAGTCAAGAGTTGGCCACCCACTTATCAATTAGTCATCAAATCAATAGTTCCCAATTTTGGCCTATAAAAGGAGGCATTCGCCATGCACTTAGGCATCTTGGTGTCCAGATCAAGATCATGCTCTTCCTTTCTCTCTTTGTATTTTTTGTAATGTTTATGCTTTGCTTTCATTCATATCTTGTTTCATTTCCTTTCACTTATTTAGTTAACTTTAATCTTATTCATGTTCTTATTTTGTTTATTTATTTTTCTTTCTTTCATTATGTCTAGCTAAGTTTATTATGTCAAGGTCAAAAGGCTACACTAATGGTGTAAGAATAAGTTTAATATAAAACTCCACATTGGTTTTAATGCTTGATACTAACGTGCTTTGTATTTGTTATCTTCTTCACTCTTAATACTTTGCTTGTTAAATGGTTATTCTAGATTTATATTGTATAACCTTTACTACAACAAATCCTTGGCACTTTCATAGCATAAATCGTATGGTATAACCGACACCTGTGCTATGAAAGTAACTTGATTTGTTGTTAACATAAGTTTTAATCATGAATACCTGACAACATTTACAAGTATTAGCATTATTCGAATAAGATAATTAATGTAATTATGTTAACAATTTATAATTTGATTAGAATCTACTTTGTATGTAGTTTCCATTTGAGTAATAGGAGTTTATACTATATTTGTTTCAAAACCCATTAGTGGATCCTCTAATCTTGGTAATTGTTCATATTATTATTTAATCCTTATATCAATATCACATCTCAAAGCTCTTTTTGCTGCTGCTGCTGCTGCATTGTTGTTATTTATAATTTGTATATACCATTGTTGTTGTTGTTATTTATAATTTGTATAGTTAACCTCCCTGTGTTTCGATCCCGGTTTTGGAAATTATAATGTGCCTGGAACGGTGGTTGTGAAGTTTGTACATTGTTATTATCACTCTCCCAACTGAAATTTGGGTGATTTCTCCAACTAGGGTTGTGATTAGTACTTAAGAGTGCATTTTTATCATGGTTTTATATCATCATTTTGCACTTGAAGTATCAATAACTCCTTAACCAAAGCATGTCTTGTAATAATATATCTACTAATATAAGATACCTTTAATTTGTGGTAAATGTTTGTTTTAAATGCAGGCCTCTCACATAAATGAAAGGATTGATTGATGACTTTAGGAACTTAAATTGCAAGGGCAAAGCGATGACCAAAATTAGAAAAGAGATGTCGGTGCAATCCAAACCGGAATACTGTTCGGCAATTGGGTCATATCTGGAGCTATACATTTCAGATTTAGATCTACTTTATATGGATGGAAAGGTACGACATGGGCCTACAACTTTCATGTGGAGCCCAAGATCTAAAAAGGCCATTTTCAAGTCCAAATTTTAGCAACAACAAAGAAGCCCGAATCTGCCCTCCAGCCCGAGCACTGTTTAGTATTTTGGCCATATCTGGAGTTTTGGAAGTCCAAATGAGCTGAGTGTTTCACACAAGATAGCTGAGACAATTGCCTACAACTTTCATGTTTTCGAGTGGCTCCAATTTTGACGTTGTGGGCAGACAAGAGAAGATAAGGATTGTCACCAAGTCAAGAGTTGGCCACCCACTTATCAATTAGTCATCAAATCAATAGTTCCCAATTTTGGCCTATAAAAGGAGGCATTCGCCATGCACTTAGGCATCTTGGTGTCCAGATCAAGATCATGCTCTTCCTTTCTCTCTTTGTATTTTTTGTAATGTTTATGCTTTGCTTTCATTCATATCTTGTTTCATTTCCTTTCACTTATTTAGTTAACTTTAATCTTATTCATGTTCTTATTTTGTTTATTTATTTTTCTTTCTTTCATTATGTCTAGCTAAGTTTATTATGTCAAGGTCAAAAGGCTACACTAATGGTGTAAGAATAAGTTTAATATAAAACTCCACATTGGTTTTAATGCTTGATACTAACGTGCTTTGTATTTGTTATCTTCTTCACTCTTAATACTTTGCTTGTTAAATGGTTATTCTAGATTTATATTGTATAACCTTTACTACAACAAATCCTTGGCACTTTCATAGCATAAATCGTATGGTATAACCGACACCTGTGCTATGAAAGTAACTTGATTTGTTGTTAACATAAGTTTTAATCATGAATACCTGACAACATTTACAAGTATTAGCATTATTCGAATAAGATAATTAATGTAATTATGTTAACAATTTATAATTTGATTAGAATCTACTTTGTATGTAGTTTCCATTTGAGTAATAGGAGTTTATACTATATTTGTTTCAAAACCCATTAGTGGATCCTCTAATCTTGGTAATTGTTCATATTATTATTTAATCCTTATATCAATATCACATCTCAAAGCTCTTTTTGCTGCTGCTGCTGCTGCATTGTTGTTATTTATAATTTGTATATACCATTGTTGTTGTTGTTATTTATAATTTGTATAGTTAACCTCCCTGTGTTTCGATCCCGGTTTTGGAAATTATAATGTGCCTGGAACGGTGGTTGTGAAGTTTGTACATTGTTATTATCACTCTCCCAACTGAAATTTGGGTGATTTCTCCAACTAGGGTTGTGATTAGTACTTAAGAGTGCATTTTTATCATGGTTTTATATCATCATTTTGCACTTGAAGTATCAATAACTCCTTAACCAAAGCATGTCTTGTAATAATATATCTACTAATATAAGATACCTTTAATTTGTGGTAAATGTTTGTTTTAAATGCAGGCCTCTCACATAAATGAAAGGATTGATTGATGACTTTAGGAACTTAAATTGCAAGGGCAAAGCGATGACCAAAATTAGAAAAGAGATGTCGGTGCAATCCAAACCGGAATACTGTTCGGCAATTGGGTCATATCTGGAGCTATACATTTCAGATTTAGATCTACTTTATATGGATGGAAAGGTACGACATGGGCCTACAACTTTCATGTGGAGCCCAAGATCTAAAAAGGCCATTTTCAAGTCCAAATTTTAGCAACAACAAAGAAGCCCGAATCTGCCCTCCAGCCCGAGCACTGTTTAGTATTTTGGCCATATCTGGAGTTTTGGAAGTCCAAATGAGCTGAGTGTTTCACACAAGATAGCTGAGACAATTGCCTACAACTTTCATGTTTTCGAGTGGCTCCAATTTTGACGTTGTGGGCAGACAAGAGAAGATAAGGATTGTCACCAAGTCAAGAGTTGGCCACCCACTTATCAATTAGTCATCAAATCAATAGTTCCCAATTTTGGCCTATAAAAGGAGGCATTCGCCATGCACTTAGGCATCTTGGTGTCCAGATCAAGATCATGCTCTTCCTTTCTCTCTTTGTATTTTTTGTAATGTTTATGCTTTGCTTTCATTCATATCTTGTTTCATTTCCTTTCACTTATTTAGTTAACTTTAATCTTATTCATGTTCTTATTTTGTTTATTTATTTTTCTTTCTTTCATTATGTCTAGCTAAGTTTATTATGTCAAGGTCAAAAGGCTACACTAATGGTGTAAGAATAAGTTTAATATAAAACTCCACATTGGTTTTAATGCTTGATACTAACGTGCTTTGTATTTGTTATCTTCTTCACTCTTAATACTTTGCTTGTTAAATGGTTATTCTAGATTTATATTGTATAACCTTTACTACAACAAATCCTTGGCACTTTCATAGCATAAATCGTATGGTATAACCGACACCTGTGCTATGAAAGTAACTTGATTTGTTGTTAACATAAGTTTTAATCATGAATACCTGACAACATTTACAAGTATTAGCATTATTCGAATAAGATAATTAATGTAATTATGTTAACAATTTATAATTTGATTAGAATCTACTTTGTATGTAGTTTCCATTTGAGTAATAGGAGTTTATACTATATTTGTTTCAAAACCCATTAGTGGATCCTCTAATCTTGGTAATTGTTCATATTATTATTTAATCCTTATATCAATATCACATCTCAAAGCTCTTTTTGCTGCTGCTGCTGCTGCATTGTTGTTATTTATAATTTGTATATACCATTGTTGTTGTTGTTATTTATAATTTGTATAGTTAACCTCCCTGTGTTTCGATCCCGGTTTTGGAAATTATAATGTGCCTGGAACGGTGGTTGTGAAGTTTGTACATTGTTATTATCACTCTCCCAACTGAAATTTGGGTGATTTCTCCAACTAGGGTTGTGATTAGTACTTAAGAGTGCATTTTTATCATGGTTTTATATCATCATTTTGCACTTGAAGTATCAATAACTCCTTAACCAAAGCATGTCTTGTAATAATATATCTACTAATATAAGATACCTTTAATTTGTGGTAAATGTTTGTTTTAAATGCAGGCCTCTCACATAAATGAAAGGATTGATTGATGACTTTAGGAACTTAAATTGCAAGGGCAAAGCGATGACCAAAATTAGAAAAGAGATGTCGGTGCAATCCAAACCGGAATACTGTTCGGCAATTGGGTCATATCTGGAGCTATACATTTCAGATTTAGATCTACTTTATATGGATGGAAAGGTACGACATGGGCCTACAACTTTCATGTGGAGCCCAAGATCTAAAAAGGCCATTTTCAAGTCCAAATTTTAGCAACAACAAAGAAGCCCGAATCTGCCCTCCAGCCCGAGCACTGTTTAGTATTTTGGCCATATCTGGAGTTTTGGAAGTCCAAATGAGCTGAGTGTTTCACACAAGATAGCTGAGACAATTGCCTACAACTTTCATGTTTTCGAGTGGCTCCAATTTTGACGTTGTGGGCAGACAAGAGAAGATAAGGATTGTCACCAAGTCAAGAGTTGGCCACCCACTTATCAATTAGTCATCAAATCAATAGTTCCCAATTTTGGCCTATAAAAGGAGGCATTCGCCATGCACTTAGGCATCTTGGTGTCCAGATCAAGATCATGCTCTTCCTTTCTCTCTTTGTATTTTTTGTAATGTTTATGCTTTGCTTTCATTCATATCTTGTTTCATTTCCTTTCACTTATTTAGTTAACTTTAATCTTATTCATGTTCTTATTTTGTTTATTTATTTTTCTTTCTTTCATTATGTCTAGCTAAGTTTATTATGTCAAGGTCAAAAGGCTACACTAATGGTGTAAGAATAAGTTTAATATAAAACTCCACATTGGTTTTAATGCTTGATACTAACGTGCTTTGTATTTGTTATCTTCTTCACTCTTAATACTTTGCTTGTTAAATGGTTATTCTAGATTTATATTGTATAACCTTTACTACAACAAATCCTTGGCACTTTCATAGCATAAATCGTATGGTATAACCGACACCTGTGCTATGAAAGTAACTTGATTTGTTGTTAACATAAGTTTTAATCATGAATACCTGACAACATTTACAAGTATTAGCATTATTCGAATAAGATAATTAATGTAATTATGTTAACAATTTATAATTTGATTAGAATCTACTTTGTATGTAGTTTCCATTTGAGTAATAGGAGTTTATACTATATTTGTTTCAAAACCCATTAGTGGATCCTCTAATCTTGGTAATTGTTCATATTATTATTTAATCCTTATATCAATATCACATCTCAAAGCTCTTTTTGCTGCTGCTGCTGCTGCATTGTTGTTATTTATAATTTGTATATACCATTGTTGTTGTTGTTATTTATAATTTGTATAGTTAACCTCCCTGTGTTTCGATCCCGGTTTTGGAAATTATAATGTGCCTGGAACGGTGGTTGTGAAGTTTGTACATTGTTATTATCACTCTCCCAACTGAAATTTGGGTGATTTCTCCAACTAGGGTTGTGATTAGTACTTAAGAGTGCATTTTTATCATGGTTTTATATCATCATTTTGCACTTGAAGTATCAATAACTCCTTAACCAAAGCATGTCTTGTAATAATATATCTACTAATATAAGATACCTTTAATTTGTGGTAAATGTTTGTTTTAAATGCAGGCCTCTCACATAAATGAAAGGATTGATTGATGACTTTAGGAACTTAAATTGCAAGGGCAAAGCGATGACCAAAATTAGAAAAGAGATGTCGGTGCAATCCAAACCGGAATACTGTTCGGCAATTGGGTCATATCTGGAGCTATACATTTCAGATTTAGATCTACTTTATATGGATGGAAAGGTACGACATGGGCCTACAACTTTCATGTGGAGCCCAAGATCTAAAAAGGCCATTTTCAAGTCCAAATTTTAGCAACAACAAAGAAGCCCGAATCTGCCCTCCAGCCCGAGCACTGTTTAGTATTTTGGCCATATCTGGAGTTTTGGAAGTCCAAATGAGCTGAGTGTTTCACACAAGATAGCTGAGACAATTGCCTACAACTTTCATGTTTTCGAGTGGCTCCAATTTTGACGTTGTGGGCAGACAAGAGAAGATAAGGATTGTCACCAAGTCAAGAGTTGGCCACCCACTTATCAATTAGTCATCAAATCAATAGTTCCCAATTTTGGCCTATAAAAGGAGGCATTCGCCATGCACTTAGGCATCTTGGTGTCCAGATCAAGATCATGCTCTTCCTTTCTCTCTTTGTATTTTTTGTAATGTTTATGCTTTGCTTTCATTCATATCTTGTTTCATTTCCTTTCACTTATTTAGTTAACTTTAATCTTATTCATGTTCTTATTTTGTTTATTTATTTTTCTTTCTTTCATTATGTCTAGCTAAGTTTATTATGTCAAGGTCAAAAGGCTACACTAATGGTGTAAGAATAAGTTTAATATAAAACTCCACATTGGTTTTAATGCTTGATACTAACGTGCTTTGTATTTGTTATCTTCTTCACTCTTAATACTTTGCTTGTTAAATGGTTATTCTAGATTTATATTGTATAACCTTTACTACAACAAATCCTTGGCACTTTCATAGCATAAATCGTATGGTATAACCGACACCTGTGCTATGAAAGTAACTTGATTTGTTGTTAACATAAGTTTTAATCATGAATACCTGACAACATTTACAAGTATTAGCATTATTCGAATAAGATAATTAATGTAATTATGTTAACAATTTATAATTTGATTAGAATCTACTTTGTATGTAGTTTCCATTTGAGTAATAGGAGTTTATACTATATTTGTTTCAAAACCCATTAGTGGATCCTCTAATCTTGGTAATTGTTCATATTATTATTTAATCCTTATATCAATATCACATCTCAAAGCTCTTTTTGCTGCTGCTGCTGCTGCATTGTTGTTATTTATAATTTGTATATACCATTGTTGTTGTTGTTATTTATAATTTGTATAGTTAACCTCCCTGTGTTTCGATCCCGGTTTTGGAAATTATAATGTGCCTGGAACGGTGGTTGTGAAGTTTGTACATTGTTATTATCACTCTCCCAACTGAAATTTGGGTGATTTCTCCAACTAGGGTTGTGATTAGTACTTAAGAGTGCATTTTTATCATGGTTTTATATCATCATTTTGCACTTGAAGTATCAATAACTCCTTAACCAAAGCATGTCTTGTAATAATATATCTACTAATATAAGATACCTTTAATTTGTGGTAAATGTTTGTTTTAAATGCAGGCCTCTCACATAAATGAAAGGATTGATTGATGACTTTAGGAACTTAAATTGCAAGGGCAAAGCGATGACCAAAATTAGAAAAGAGATGTCGGTGCAATCCAAACCGGAATACTGTTCGGCAATTGGGTCATATCTGGAGCTATACATTTCAGATTTAGATCTACTTTATATGGATGGAAAGGTACGACATGGGCCTACAACTTTCATGTGGAGCCCAAGATCTAAAAAGGCCATTTTCAAGTCCAAATTTTAGCAACAACAAAGAAGCCCGAATCTGCCCTCCAGCCCGAGCACTGTTTAGTATTTTGGCCATATCTGGAGTTTTGGAAGTCCAAATGAGCTGAGTGTTTCACACAAGATAGCTGAGACAATTGCCTACAACTTTCATGTTTTCGAGTGGCTCCAATTTTGACGTTGTGGGCAGACAAGAGAAGATAAGGATTGTCACCAAGTCAAGAGTTGGCCACCCACTTATCAATTAGTCATCAAATCAATAGTTCCCAATTTTGGCCTATAAAAGGAGGCATTCGCCATGCACTTAGGCATCTTGGTGTCCAGATCAAGATCATGCTCTTCCTTTCTCTCTTTGTATTTTTTGTAATGTTTATGCTTTGCTTTCATTAATATCTTGTTTCATTTCCTTTCACTTATTTAGTTAACTTTAATCTTATTCATGTTCTTATTTTGTTTATTTATTTTTCTTTCTTTCATTATGTCTAGCTAAGTTTATTATGTCAAGGTCAAAAGGCTACACTAATGGTGTAAGAATAAGTTTAATATAAAACTCCACATTGGTTTTAATGCTTGATACTAACGTGCTTTGTATTTGTTATCTTCTTCACTCTTAATACTTTGCTTGTTAAATGGTTATTCTAGATTTATATTGTATAACCTTTACTACAACAAATCCTTGGCACTTTCATAGCATAAATCGTATGGTATAACCGACACCTGTGCTATGAAAGTAACTTGATTTGTTGTTAACATAAGTTTTAATCATGAATACCTGACAACATTTACAAGTATTAGCATTATTCGAATAAGATAATTAATGTAATTATGTTAACAATTTATAATTTGATTAGAATCTACTTTGTATGTAGTTTCCATTTGAGTAATAGGAGTTTATACTATATTTGTTTCAAAACCCATTAGTGGATCCTCTAATCTTGGTAATTGTTCATATTATTATTTAATCCTTATATCAATATCACATCTCAAAGCTCTTTTTGCTGCTGCTGCTGCTGCATTGTTGTTATTTATAATTTGTATATACCATTGTTGTTGTTGTTATTTATAATTTGTATAGTTAACCTCCCTGTGTTTCGATCCCGGTTTTGGAAATTATAATGTGCCTGGAACGGTGGTTGTGAAGTTTGTACATTGTTATTATCACTCTCCCAACTGAAATTTGGGTGATTTCTCCAACTAGGGTTGTGATTAGTACTTAAGAGTGCATTTTTATCATGGTTTTATATCATCATTTTGCACTTGAAGTATCAATAACTCCTTAACCAAAGCATGTCTTGTAATAATATATCTACTAATATAAGATACCTTTAATTTGTGGTAAATGTTTGTTTTAAATGCAGGCCTCTCACATAAATGAAAGGATTGATTGATGACTTTAGGAACTTAAATTGCAAGGGCAAAGCGATGACCAAAATTAGAAAAGAGATGTCGGTGCAATCCAAACCGGAATACTGTTCGGCAATTGGGTCATATCTGGAGCTATACATTTCAGATTTAGATCTACTTTATATGGATGGAAAGGTACGACATGGGCCTACAACTTTCATGTGGAGCCCAAGATCTAAAAAGGCCATTTTCAAGTCCAAATTTTAGCAACAACAAAGAAGCCCGAATCTGCCCTCCAGCCCGAGCACTGTTTAGTATTTTGGCCATATCTGGAGTTTTGGAAGTCCAAATGAGCTGAGTGTTTCACACAAGATAGCTGAGACAATTGCCTACAACTTTCATGTTTTCGAGTGGCTCCAATTTTGACGTTGTGGGCAGACAAGAGAAGATAAGGATTGTCACCAAGTCAAGAGTTGGCCACCCACTTATCAATTAGTCATCAAATCAATAGTTCCCAATTTTGGCCTATAAAAGGAGGCATTCGCCATGCACTTAGGCATCTTGGTGTCCAGATCAAGATCATGCTCTTCCTTTCTCTCTTTGTATTTTTTGTAATGTTTATGCTTTGCTTTCATTAATATCTTGTTTCATTTCCTTTCACTTATTTAGTTAACTTTAATCTTATTCATGTTCTTATTTTGTTTATTTATTTTTCTTTCTTTCATTATGTCTAGCTAAGTTTATTATGTCAAGGTCAAAAGGCTACACTAATGGTGTAAGAATAAGTTTAATATAAAACTCCACATTGGTTTTAATGCTTGATACTAACGTGCTTTGTATTTGTTATCTTCTTCACTCTTAATACTTTGCTTGTTAAATGGTTATTCTAGATTTATATTGTATAACCTTTACTACAACAAATCCTTGGCACTTTCATAGCATAAATCGTATGGTATAACCGACACCTGTGCTATGAAAGTAACTTGATTTGTTGTTAACATAAGTTTTAATCATGAATACCTGACAACATTTACAAGTATTAGCATTATTCGAATAAGATAATTAATGTAATTATGTTAACAATTTATAATTTGATTAGAATCTACTTTGTATGTAGTTTCCATTTGAGTAATAGGAGTTTATACTATATTTGTTTCAAAACCCATTAGTGGATCCTCTAATCTTGGTAATTGTTCATATTATTATTTAATCCTTATATCAATATCACATCTCAAAGCTCTTTTTGCTGCTGCTGCTGCTGCATTGTTGTTATTTATAATTTGTATATACCATTGTTGTTGTTGTTCTTTATAATTTGTATAGTTAACCTCCCTGTGTTTCGATCCCGGTTTTGGAAATTATAGTGTGCCTGGAACGGTGGTTGTGAAGTTTGTACATTGTTATTATCACTCTCCCAACTGAAATTTGGGTGATTTCTCCAACTAGGGTTGTGATTAGTACTTAAGAGTGCATTTTTATCATGGTTTTATATCATCATTTTGCACTTGAAGTATCAATAACTCCTTAACCAAAGCATGTCTTGTAATAATATATCTACTAATATAAGATACCTTTAATTTGTGGTAAATGTTTGTTTTAAATGCAGGCCTCTCACATAAATGAAAGGATTGATTGATGACTTTAGGAACTTAAATTGCAAGGGCAAAGCGATGACCAAAATTAGAAAAGAGATGTCGGTGCAATCCAAACCGGAATACTGTTCGGCAATTGGGTCATATCTGGAGCTATACATTTCAGATTTAGATCTACTTTATATGGATGGAAAGGTACGACATGGGCCTACAACTTTCATGTGGAGCCCAAGATCTAAAAAGGCCATTTTCAAGTCCAAATTTTAGCAACAACAAAGAAGCCCGAATCTGCCCTCCAGCCCGAGCACTGTTTAGTATTTTGGCCATATCTGGAGTTTTGGAAGTCCAAATGAGCTGAGTGTTTCACACAAGATAGCTGAGACAATTGCCTACAACTTTCATGTTTTCGAGTGGCTCCAATTTTGACGTTGTGGGCAGACAAGAGAAGATAAGGATTGTCACCAAGTCAAGAGTTGGCCACCCACTTATCAATTAGTCATCAAATCAATAGTTCCCAATTTTGGCCTATAAAAGGAGGCATTCGCCATGCACTTAGGCATCTTGGTGTCCAGATCAAGATCATGCTCTTCCTTTCTCTCTTTGTATTTTTTGTAATGTTTATGCTTTGCTTTCATTAATATCTTGTTTCATTTCCTTTCACTTATTTAGTTAACTTTAATCTTATTCATGTTCTTATTTTGTTTATTTATTTTTCTTTCTTTCATTATGTCTAGCTAAGTTTATTATGTCAAGGTCAAAAGGCTACACTAATGGTGTAAGAATAAGTTTAATATAAAACTCCACATTGGTTTTAATGCTTGATACTAACGTGCTTTGTATTTGTTATCTTCTTCACTCTTAATACTTTGCTTGTTAAATGGTTATTCTAGATTTATATTGTATAACCTTTACTACAACAAATCCTTGGCACTTTCATAGCATAAATCGTATGGTATAACCGACACCTGTGCTATGAAAGTAACTTGATTTGTTGTTAACATAAGTTTTAATCATGAATACCTGACAACATTTACAAGTATTAGCATTATTCGAATAAGATAATTAATGTAATTATGTTAACAATTTATAATTTGATTAGAATCTACTTTGTATGTAGTTTCCATTTGAGTAATAGGAGTTTATACTATATTTGTTTCAAAACCCATTAGTGGATCCTCTAATCTTGGTAATTGTTCATATTATTATTTAATCCTTATATCAATATCACATCTCAAAGCTCTTTTTGCTGCTGCTGCTGCTGCATTGTTGTTATTTATAATTTGTATATACCATTGTTGTTGTTGTTCTTTATAATTTGTATAGTTAACCTCCCTGTGTTTCGATCCCGGTTTTGGAAATTATAGTGTGCCTGGAACGGTGGTTGTGAAGTTTGTACATTGTTATTATCACTCTCCCAACTGAAATTTGGGTGATTTCTCCAACTAGGGTTGTGATTAGTACTTAAGAGTGCATTTTTATCATGGTTTTATATCATCATTTTGCACTTGAAGTATCAATAACTCCTTAACCAAAGCATGTCTTGTAATAATATATCTACTAATATAAGATACCTTTAATTTGTGGTAAATGTTTGTTTTAAATGCAGGCCTCTCACATAAATGAAAGGATTGATTGATGACTTTAGGAACTTAAATTGCAAGGGCAAAGCGATGACCAAAATTAGAAAAGAGATGTCGGTGCAATCCAAACCGGAATACTGT